>OX596245.1:18986703-19137866 GCA_951394255.1 Polyploca ridens
GTTTTGGGAAGCGTAAATCGCAAGCTATATTACCACAAAATCATACGAGTTCCCCTCTTTATATAGAAAGGAATATATAACACCAAAATCCAATTTTTAACATACAAGGTTGATGTTTAAAATGTTTTATTTTGTGGAAAATTCACTTCCACCCCCATAAATATATTCAACTAGTCACCCTGATGTAAATTTAAGGTTGCAAAGCCTTGCAACGTAATATAGATCATACTTTACACAATACTTTACATAGTTAAAGTGTACAAGATACTTCCTTACAGCCAATTTATGCGACCATTTAATTCCAATTAGCGAATGTTGCAAGTAGGTATTCGTAATCAATGTGAATTCTCCAGCGGAAAGTACCGACACAACTGTTCACCGTTTTGAGATAAAGAATGGAATGCTGTCGCACAGCATCCACCCGAAACCCGACCAGGGTTGCTAGTTACCACTTATTTATATGAATTAAGCCAGCGCTGCAGCGTTTACTGAAATCCGTTTTACAAAATTTTTTGCTTGTTCATGGAATTAGTGCGTTCAAATAAACAAACTCCTCAGCTTTACAATATTACTAGCTGTGCCCTGCGGTTTCAATTGCGTTAATATATTATAATACTGCTAATAATTTCCCTAATAAACGGGCTATCTAACGCAAAAATGTGTTATCTATCGGAACGCCGCCATCGCGCCAGTTCCTAAAATTATCGCATTCAAAAAAAACTATTCTTCTTCAATAGATAGATTAAATGATAAGTATTTTTTTCTGGCAGCTAATCCTTATTTTTTCTGATTAGCAAAGATATTATCTGATTAATAAATTGATATGGCAGGTACAGTTGAATCTTTATCGCTCCCGCAAAGCCCGATACTTCTATTGTCATTTTTTGTTTAAAGTATCAGTTTGAATCAAGAGATGCATGTATATAATTTTTTGCTCATGTTACAACTCATTTTCTAGAATATTCTACAGAAGATTGTGGTATGTTAGAGTGATTGGATCACACGGTAAGCTGAAAGGATTCAGACAAATGTTGGCACATACTCGTATAAAGCCTTGCCTTGCCTACTTATCCAAATAAAACTGGTAGATCCCAAGAAGACCATCAATTATCTTAAACAGGGGAAATCTTTGACATGTCATGTTACGATTTCCATGAAACATTTTCTCAACTTTATTAACTTTGCATAATCAACAATACTTTTAAATGTATCACAATTAATAGTTTTGTTTTACATAAATGGCAATTTGGCAACCCTATATTTTCCACAGCAGAAACGCAATAATTTTCTAATCTGCCAGCTATTACCTAGCAGATATTTGTAGACGCGTCCATTCGGTCGCCGGTCAAGCACCCATGATTCCTGATTAGCTACACTGTCTGCCATCTTGTAGCGCAACTTTAAATTACTCGCATGATAATTAAACTTAAATCACTTGGTAACGTAAATTTTACATACATTTGCTGGAAGGTATTGGATTTGCATCATTAAAATGTAATTAACACCTTACTGAAGTGATTGTGAATGTTTACTGGCCGTTGATTACTAACGGCAGCAATCATGTATGTAACCCTGATGTTTTGAAGTTATGTGTCGTATAATTCACGTTGAGCCGCATCTATCACTTATAATATAGCTTCCGCCCGCGGTTTTCACGTGTTCCCGGGATAAAAACTAGTCTATGTCCCTCTCCATAACATTGGCTACCTGCTCTCCAAATTCCGTCACGATCGGTTGGGCCGTTGCGGAGTTAAGGGGTAAGTAATAATTACAGTACAAAAAACACGCTTTAAAAAGCCCTGCACTAAAAAGTGTTAAATAATTATAAAATTGAACCTAAGTATATTCTCTGTCTATCCCGTAAGGGCCTAAATGTAAGCAATTTTTGTAATGAAGTTCAATATTTGAATGAAAAAGCGTGGGTGTTTTAATCCTAGTTGATTTTATTTCAGAAAGTATTGACTTATGACTTAGGAAGCGCTCGTGGTGTAGCATGATTAGCCGTTCTTAATCGATCGGCAAAGTTAAGCTACGCCAGTCGTGGTCGGTACCTGGATGGGTTACCGCCTAGTGGTATTTCAAATCGAGCGTTTCCGTGCTTCGGAAGGCACGTAAAGCCGTTCGTCCCGTCGTCGTCGTTAAGCTAGTTGGATGCCTCCTAGGCGGCTTGAAAAATTCCGACAGTAGGTTGATCACTAGCCTACCTCCACCGATGCGCAGTGGGCACGCGTGGTGGAGTATTGCCCATTCCCTTTCACCTTCATTTGTGAAAGGAGGCCTGTGCTCAGCAGTGGGACATTATAGGCTGATGATGATGATTGACTTATGAATTTTGTTAGGATACCAACCAACCAACTACACCATGTCTGGGTACGATACTCGCAGACTTATTTAAATCAAATGCATAATATATACCGCAGATTAACCTTTATTATTCCATATTGTGTGTTTCCACAAAACTGTAGATTTAGCGATAAATATATTTATATTCATTGCGTATATTATACGATTATAACTCAGTCATGTCATGAGTACATGAGTAAACTTATGTACATAGTGTACACGTACAGTTTCCATGGTATAACTAACACATGTATCTTATTTATAGTCGTTAGACCATGAGGAAATACTTCACTATGTATTTATGGTAATATTGAGAATAATAGAAAATTGCTTGGACAAACATTATCAACACACATATTCAAGAGGATATTTTGCTTAAATGTCTATATCATGTCACTAATATAATACATGCGAAAGTTTGGATGTTTGTGTGTTTGTGACTTTGGATGTTTTTACCTCAATCACGCTTCAATAACTCAACGAATTTGGATGAAATTTGGCACACAAATAGAATATGTTCTGGATTAACACATAGGATATTCATCTCGGCAAACCAATATATCCCTTGGGTACGCGGGTGAAACCGCGGCGCGCAACTAGTTACCTATTAACGTGAATGTTTGGATGGTTGTGATTCAATCACGCAAAACCGAAAGAAATTGTAGTTTTGGCACAGATATATTATGTTCTGGATAACACATAGAATAAGATTCCTTGGTCAATTATAATTTTAAAACCAAACAAAAAAGATACTGTTTGTTTCGGTTAACAAGCTATGATTTGGCATAATAAACCATTCGTCAAACTAACAGTTAATAACTGTTAAAATCCCAGAAGTTTGACATACATGTTTGGCCAACACGAAGCCGCTGCCGTCTGGTCTGATCCACATTACCTTTTTCGTGTCAAACATTAATCTATCATCAGTGACAAGTAACTAGTCATAAGAGAGGTGAACCAAACTACAAGAGTACATGCAAACAAGTTCTATTTAACATAGGTCAATGAACCGGGCCATAATCGATGTGTATTATATAGATCGATTGATCGATATCGCATATTCGGAACATTTAATAGTCTATTAGAATTATAGGTACGGTTTACGGTTAGAAGCCATTAATTCCCCACTGGGAGGAGGCTGTCTTATAGTGGTCATAGTGGGATGTTGATTGGTAAAATTATAGGTAAAAAAACTAACGTACAAGAAACCAAAGCATTTTCTTGTCAAATGCAAGGTTGATCTACCAATCTTGCGTGTTGGTTGATATGATACCTCATTGTCAAGAGAGAGGGTTTTTTGGAGATTATTTTAAGCGGTTACCGCAGTCTATGGACGCTTGCATCACCAGGGGTGTTACTCGCGCGTTGCCGACCCTGCAGAAATCTTTTCACACCCTTTTTGAAGAAACCCATGCTGTACTCCATTGTAAAAACCACGGCGGGGAGCTCATTCCACAATCTGAGCGTCCGCGGAAGGAAGCTCCTTTATGAGACCGCACAGTACGAAACAATTCTGGTTTAAATATGTGAGGATGGACTCCCCGTATGGGGAAATGGTAGAATATATATAGTAGTTGATGTATCTATTTTTATACTAAATCAAAAGCTCCTAGCAACCGTTTATATTACAAGATATTTATATTCAAACGATCTTGATGACTTCGTTTTTTAAGTCGATTGCGGCGCCAACCGATTTACACATCCATTTTAAATTAGTTGGCGAATAAAATTTTAATTAGAGTTGTATCGATGAATATATATCTTAAAATATAGCATTTCGTATATCTCACGATGCGAAGAGTGGAATCATACCCGTTGAATCACAAGATCCCATTACTACGAGTCTATACAAAACAAAATGGTATCCGACCAGTATTATAAACTAGCTGTCCCGCGCGGTTTCACCCGCGTTTCCGGAATAAAAAGTATCCTATATCCTTCTCCATATCATAGGCTATCTGCATGCCAAATTTTATCGTGATTAGTCTATTCGTTTTTCAGTAATGCTTGAACAAACAAACAGACAAAAAAATTAAAAGCCGCCCAATCTGTACCTACTGATTTGGCTTCCTTATGATATAAAGATGAGGAATGGTGTGTGTATAATTTTAATACTCGATCATGGCTTGGATTGGAATAAAATATATACCTGAAAAAAGTTATCATCTCTTGAGAACATGATCAAAGCCGCGTGGCTGACGCGACTTCTACAAATTAAATAAAAGCTCGTAAACGTCTAAATTATTCGTTAACTAATTAATTAGGAAGTGTTATATTGAATTGAATACGAAGAAGCTAGATGTAAATACGAATAGAGTCGTAGAACATTAATTGAATAATTACAGAGATTGATAAAGGTGTTTGTGCTGGTCACATCGATTACATAATTAGTAAGATTTTCTTCTGCATGTCGAGGCGTTCACGTAAGCTGTACATATAGCTAAGCCGATCAATTAACATCCTAGCCTTTTTACTAAACGGCGCCGTTCAACTAGTCTAAACGGCTAATTAAGCTAGTTGGCTGCGACACATATACTACATATTCATATTTCGATTATTATATTATCTAGGATTTTCTAATAATCAGGAATCAGGCGGCGGGTCATCCACTTCCCTCCAATATGGCGAGGAGGGCAATGGCTGATGGCAGCCATTGCCCAACGAAACGCGTAACGCCGTGAAAATCACGGTGTTTGCGAGAAAAATACTCTTAAAAGCGTTCTGAGAGCGCTACGTGTTTCTACTGTTTGCTTAGACGACCTTTTATTGTTTCAGCGCTAAAGAGAACTTTAATCGACCTCAAAGACTCGGACATAACCTTTGCTTATGATAACTTCTCTATACGTAGTATCCTATTGTATGATTGTTATTACTGTTTATGATTTTTTTATTGCGTCTCTATGCTCTCATATAGTTCTCTGCCTGACTTTTTGAAGGTCTGTGAAGATATTAATTATACTATAATTATTTTATAACCTTTGCAGTTTAATATAGTTCCTATATTATACAATTTTGGTCCCTACATCTATTTAAAAAGGTTTATATTTAACTAAAACGTGTTGACGTGTTAACTTATTGTTTCCCAAGTAAAAGGTCAGGGGTAAACCCGCGGGACTTAACCCCCGGCGGGTGTAAACTCAACTTCACTGATTTACCTTCTTCATGTTTAAGTTTTAGTAGAATCCTTGAATAGGCTTAATAAATAGTTTGGACTAAATATTTGTTGAATATTTATATTCATAACCACCGGTTTCTGAGAAAATCTTTTAATGATATTTTTCTTATTACGATTATGTGTATTAATTATTCGTAAAGGGGTTAGAACCTTTGTGGCATAGCTAGCCGCCGCCATTTTAGTTTTTTTGTCAATGTCGCGGCGCACGATTTAACTGGTATATATGGGTAGAGGACACTTATACAAACAAAAAATGTTAATCAATATGGTGGCCTAAAGTGTCACGTTTACGAGATATTTGGAGGTAAAGATCGCAATATGAGAATTTCGACAATCATTAAAAATTAACTAATTACGTGTTTATATGCATTCGTTTGTATTCAAATAATAGTTCCCAGGTTGATTTATCAATTTTTTTGTAGAGAGTTAAACTAGGAGCACGAAAAACAATATTTTTAATTACTTACCTACTAAACAGCATCGTAATAATCGCTATGAACTACGAATTATGATATACGAAACTATGAATTCGTCTACTTTGACACAATGTTGTCAAAGTAGCTCGGATCGTGACTTGTTTTCCATCTTGTCATTATTATACAAACAAAAATAACAATACTTGTCCTAAAATCTCATGTTACCAAGTTAATTGGAACTAAAGATCGCTAAATAATGCTCCCTGGGCGCCAAAATTGCAATAGCGACGTAATAGTACATTATGATATATGTGTGCAAAGTTGGTTATTAATACTCGAGGCGTATTAAGCGCGTGAGCCATAGGCGAACGCAATAAGTGAGCCGAGAGTGTAATAATCAATGCACACGCGTGTCATACGAAGTTTTTCAACACAAAAAAAAAACAGATATGTATTTTTTTAAGTAGATTTTTTGATAATAATCAAATCAACACAATGAGAACGTTTACAAATATGGCACGCAAGGTTTTTTTGACAGCGGTGAGCTGTCAAACTATTTTACCCGTTTAAATTAAGAATGCTTGATCTACATATATCACTTGCAGTGAGGTTCAAACTTATCATAATCGGGATTATACCTTCATAAAACTGTGCGGTAATGTAAGTAAAAAGCACAAATGGGTAATAAGCTGCATTAAGATACTAAAAGCGGTGCAATAAATGTTATTTTACGAGCGAGTGTGTTGAAAATAAATAAAAAAACCCGGTCCAGCGGCCGGTCCGACCCGACCTAATAAAACTTCCACCTAAATGTAAGTCCCGTCTTCATCAAAGACTGCTCACGTGCACACAATGCCCAAAAAGGGCGATAGATCAGACCCGATGAATTACAGGTCTATTGCCATCACCTCCCATTCTCTCCAATGTCATGGAGCGAGTGATCAACACGCAGCTCTTGAGATACCTAGAGGATCACGATTTGTTGAGTGACCGACAATATGGCTTCCACCATAGTCCCTTGGCTGGTGACCTTCTAGTGTATCTCTATGTGATGTGTCTATGTATACATATGTATGTATGTGCCGAGTGGTCACTCGCCATCGAGAGTCAAGGTGGCGAAGGCGTTCGATCGGGTCTGGCACTGGGGTCTTCTAATGAAGTTACCAGCATATGGGTTTTCCGAGGGACTATGCAAATGGGTCGCCAATTTTTGTCCAGCAGATGCATACGAGCTGAGAGACATAAATGCTGGCGTCCCGCAAGGGTCTGTACTGTCCCAAACACTGTTCCTGTTGCATATCAATGAAATGCTGTCTATTGACCGCATTAATTGTACAGAGGACGCTTATTGCAAATATTCTGAAATCGAGAGCACACTAACTAGTGTCTCCGATTACGGTCGACTAAACCTAGTCCTTTCCAAGTCTGCGCGTTCACCGCTAAGAAAACCTCATTTGCTGTGACTTCACAATTCCATAACACGAACATCAGTGAAAGCATCGGGATCCTCGACATCGATCTCTAACGACGTCAATAGGCCGTCTAGAAGACAAGATTAAGCTAGCATCCAAAAAAGTGCTCAACAGAGCGACGCAGTACTTAACATCGAGGCAAAGGCTGCAACTTTACAAGTCGCAAGTCCGGCCTTATATGGAGTACTGCTCTTTCCTGGATACCAGTTTGGGCCTTTAGACTCGGTTCAGCGACGTGCTATTAGAATTGTCGACGGTCCCCAGCTCACAAGCGGCTTAGGGCCCCTCAATCTGAGGAGAGATTTTGCCTCCTTATGTGTGTTTTACCGCTTGTACAACGGACAGTGTTCTGTAGAATTGTTTAACCTGATGCCCGCCGTGGGCCCTTCTACCATCGCAAGTCTCGCCATTGACGGGGAGTCCATCCTCACACATTGGAACCCAAATAGTTTCGAACTATGCGGTCTAAAAGGAGCTTTCTTCCGCGGACGCTTAGACTATGGAATGAGCTCACGCCGTGGTTTTCCCAACGGAGCGTGGGGTTCCTTAAAAAAGGTGTGAAGATATTTCTGTAGGGTCGGCAACGCGCGAGTGATACCCCTGGTGTTGCAAGCGTCCATAGGCTACGGTAAGCGCTTACCGCTTAGGCGCGCCGTATATATGTTTGTTTGCTACCTAAGTAGTTTAAAAAAATCCTTTTATTAAAGGTTTGAGGTCACGGCTTGTTTCTATTACGTGTATTATTTTATTTTTAAAACCGTGATGCAATAATTATTTGACCACAGTTCTTATTATTATTGCTTAAAAACAATAACATAAATTGTACTTAATCAACTTTAAACTATTGTCATTCTTCTCATATCATGTATACATCGATATTCCAAAATCTCGGTAACATTATATTTTAAGACAAGTATTGTCATTTTTGTTTAATTACGGAGACATGGAAAACAAGTTAACCACTACGATCCGAGCTACTTGACAACATTGTGTTTCATTGCGAATATAGCGATGCGGTTTAGTAGGTAACCAATTAATGAATATTGTTTTTTCGTGCTATTTGTTTTGTTATATTCTAATAAAAAGTTAAATCAACCTGGGAACTATTATTTGAATACAATCTTATGCATATAAACACGTAATAAGTACATTTTTAATGATTGTCGTTATTCTCATATGGCGATCTTTACCTCCAAATATCTCGGAAACGTGACACTTTAGGTCACCATATTGCTTAACATTTTTTGTTTGTATAAGTGTCCTCTACCCAAATATACCACTTACACCGTGCGCCGCCACATTGAAAAAAAATCAAAATGGCGGCGGGTGGCTATGCCAGCTCCCATACAAAAAAGTTCGTACCCCTTTGTTTATTTAATACTAGTTATCGCCCCGCGGTTTTTCCCGTGTGCCCACGGGGTATTGTGTTTTCTCGAGTCTCCGGTTGTGACATTGAGGCGTCAAGGGGTAACAAAACTCACATTCATAGTGTATTTTTTTTTTACTGGTTTTAGGCCTGTGTTTGACCGCAATCTCACCATGGTAAGTGATGATGCGGCCGAAGGTGGTAAGCACACAAAGCCTAGAAGGAACTGGCTCTCAAGTGCAGCTATTGGAACACAACGAAAGGTGCTTGGCGATAGATTTTCAACTTGAGGGTGGTAGCCAGCCAGGCGGGTACTACAAAGTACCCTACCACCATGCTATGGTTTCCTCACGATGTTTTCCTTCACCGAAAGCTTAAGCTTATTGTTGGATTCGAACCCGGACCTTCGTCTCGGTATCCGACGTCACTACCACTGAGCTATCATCGCCTTATTTAACTTGCGGATTGGATGAACCTACATATGAACACATTGAATTAGGAACTGCGTGTCAACTGAATATGTTACAGAAACTTACCGTGGATAGTGATGATGTGGCCGAAGGTGGTTAGCAGACAAAGCCTACAAGGGAAATTGCTATCAAGTGCAATTATCGTAACACATCGGTAGGTGCTTGGCGATTGATTTTCAACTTGAGATTAAAAGGTAGCCAGGCGGGTATAGTCCAGTAGAATTTGCTCAAAATAAAGCAACATAGTTTTTTTCACAAGTAAAATGTGCGCGTAAGTCGTGTTACGAAACTATGTTCCGTAATGTTCTCTTCGGTTGCGATCACAAAGTAGGTAGAAGTCGACCTACAAATATGAAATAAGCAATAATACGGACTACGCTAATTTTGCTAGAAGTAGAATTTAGCAAAAAGTATTTTCTTAGGGTTCCGTAGATCGCAAGCGGCTGCAAACTTAAAACTATGTGTAAAACACCAATATAAGTTACCAATGAGTTCGCTACTAATACCACACATTTTGCCTAGGAGATAAAGGAGAAAAATCCCTCTTTTAAGGCTGCGTATAAAGCAAAATAACAATCTTAGAATTGAAATTTACCCAAGTAAATAGTATTTAAATGAAAAAATATTTTTATATGGGTATTATATACATTATATACGCGAGGGTTCTGCCTGAGCAAAAACATAATGGAATGAAATTTCCTCGATAGAAAAAAATCACAAAGCTACCTCTAATAATAATGAATTTTCGGTTTTATTCGGTCATGGTGTATCTAATTAAGACAAAAATTCGATAAATAATATCACTAACATATGACCTAGGGCTACTACTAACGATTTTTTAAAATATTCTATACTTTACGAGTTATTTAGATAAGAAGCGCTTCGTTCATTTTTGTGCCGCGAAACACGCTATCTCCATCTCATCTCCACGCGAAGATTAGACATAAGTTTGTTTCATCTGACATTGCGATATTTTTCTGGCTTGGTACGCACTCTTAAGTTAAGGTATATTCCGTATGTCGCAACCGGTCCAAATTGCTTGAGAGGGTAGGTAATGGTTCTCTAAAGACATGGAATTGTCGCAACTAGTAGTACAATTTTCGTTTAGGAATTATTCAATATCAAAGTTTTTCTCAATTTTCACCATGTTCCATAGTTACGAATTTAAGGTAATCATATCCATACATAATTAACTCTATCGATATGCCATTAATCATTAGTACCACAATTAATGTAAATTGATTATCTAATTCTACTGCACTATATTACAAAGTACCCTACCACAGTGTATGGTTTCCCCACACGATGTTTTCCTTCAACGAAAGCTCAAGCTCATTGTAGGATTCGAACTCGCTACTTTTGTCTAAGCATTCGATGTCTCTACACTGAGATATTATGGCCTGTAGTCATCCAAGTAACATAACATTTATGGACTACAATTTTGAGGTTTCAGTGAAAAAATTAAATCACATTTCTGTAACAATCTACATTTACCTATTCTATGTAAGAGACGGATCTACAAAACAAATACGTAGGCTTTACATAGTTCGTGCCAATAAAATCGGATAGATGATTCACGTGTCACGCAACTCATGGCTCCCCATAGCCGGAGTGTCATGGGAACACAGAGTTATCACTCCCATAGATATCTACAGTAGTACCCAACTAATATGGTTTACCGATGTACCTGCGTAGAAGATAAATTTTCAAAGCGCGGGAAACGCTATTGGTTGGCAGCTACCGCCATGTTAGCGCGCGCCGTGCGGAGGGGCGTGACTTGCGAGTGAGACGGAACTAACAGCTGCAGTGTATTATGAACCTTATAGTAGTGATCTAAGGTTGATTGTAGGTTTTAAGCATTCTTTCGTTAATCTTCGAGCCATACTTTCTTTTCTGTGCGAACGAAGATTCACGACGCGCCATATCAGTTGGGTAATACTGTGTACAGACCCACTAGCCGTTATTATTACCCCCTCAGGGTTGAATTTTTGAATAATTGTTTATGTGGATGCCTACTTTATACAAACATTTGAAGTGCCTGATTGCGTTGATACGTCACAAAGTCAATCTCTCCATTTATTTGACGGGCCAGTTGTCGTGGGTGGTTAAGATTCCAACAAATCTTCAGCGTTTTAATATCAGATAGATAGACAGATAGATTTGATTGAAATACATTTCTAGTCATTATTTTATTAGTAGAGAGTGTAGGTAGGTTAACAAACATAGGTACCTAGGTACATTAAATAATTGTAAATACTTATTTATCTACAGAGAACATTAATCGTGAAGCCAGACGACAGCTTATAGACTTTCTCCTCGTATGCTGTTGTGTATGAGAGGAATGTTAATGTTCTAGTCAGGTTTTATGTCTAGTCTACAAAGCGTTATGAAAAAAACCTGTATTATGATTATAGTGATAACTATAACTAAGTTCTACTTACACTATAATAGTGGCAGAATGACAAACGACGGTGGAAAGGTCAGCTTGATGCCTCTTAAAACCCACAGGTGTGGAGAAACGATCTGACCTCATAAATACATGATTAATCAAACCTTACATTGCAGGAGATAACTGATATTTTTTTCGAAAGAAAAGTACCCTATGTTTTTTTTTATAAGCGAGCTTATGTCGGACTTGTAACTACTTTGGTCATCTGCGTTGTTTCCAACAAATTCCTCCCAGCACCCTGGCTGTGCTGTCGTATGATGACTCATCGTGACCACATCGTCGTCCTTGGGGTCGCTTCTGGGCAACCAGCTCTTAAAGCTTGTGGTAGGCCCCATGGACCTCTACCCCGATTACTTAAGACCCCAAAGCACCCCGTTTAGTCACCTTTTACGACAGGCAGGGGAACGATGATCCGTTGCTGCGGAAAGGAAGATAAGTAGGGAGGGATAGATGTAATTTGCTATGAAAAAGAAACAATTGATGTTTTGTCTATAGATATTTGAGTCTATGCAATGAAGGCACTAGTCACGATCACGACCCGATCCCCGCCCTCTATTGTATCGAATAGAAAGTTTCCGAATAAAATCCAGAGAACACCGTTCAGCAATATCGGACGATTGTTTAGAGTTTCCCTTGTATCATTTTGAAAGTTGGCTTATCTATTACTTATATTTTATCGAGGAAAAAGGGTCAGTTTTCTATGGATAAGTTCTTTCTCTTAATATTTTTCGATCAATATTTCTCGTTCAGTTGCCAGCAGTATTAAAGAAGCCCAAATTTTTTAGAAAAAAAAAATATAAAAACAATAACGTAGATAGGTAGCAGAGGTAGCATTTTTTTTTTTATACCACTAATGTGGCAAACAAGCCCGCGTGATGGTAAGCAGTTCCCGAAGCCTATGGACGCTTGCAACACCAGGGGCTTCACTCGCGCGTTGCCGACCCTGAAGAAATCTCTTCAGACCCTTTTTGAAGAACCCCATGCTGTACTCCAATGGAAAAACCACGGCGGGGAGCTCATTCCACAATCTGAGCGTCCGCGGAAGAAAACTCCTTTGAGCCCGCACAGTTCGAAACAATTCTGGTTTCAATATGCTAAAATTAATCCCTTGACTTGCGGTTAAAAAATAACAATTGATTTCTATTGTTTTACTCGCCCGCGCGGATGGTCAAACAGTTAAAGTATCAAAAGATAAAAAAATCTGAATTTGTAAAAAACTAAGCTTTTTGCGAATATATGGATTCATAGTGTATCTTATTTTACGCTATTTTTAAACTTTGGAATAAAAATGTGATAGTTTAAGTAACTCACAGTGCGGCCGGTGACAGAATACGTTTCTGACAACTGTTAATAATGGCCAAATCACGGAACGGCTAATCTGATTATGAGTGAACTTTCACTAAGAAATACTAAACCTTACTGTGAAAGCCCCATCGTAATAGGATTAGCCATTTCCGAGAATAGCCCAATATTAACAGGTGTTTGAAACGCATTCTCTCGGCGGCTGCAATAACCTACGAAAATTATAGAAATTACACCGTAAAGATGTTGCGCATCATTAGAAGTAATTAAAAACCTCTTTTTTAGATACATTTGTAGAAAATTCACAAAAAAACTAAATTCAAAGTAATTTATTCAAATAGACCTTCGCAGACACTCTTCGTCTGACTCTAATACCGGTCCGGAAGTTTGCATTTGCTGAGAAGAGCCGGCAATAAACTCGGCAATTACTCTTTTCAAAATAAGCTTAGATTCATTACAGTTGCGTGCCCCAGCGCGGCGGCAAAACTACAAAGTAGACTGAATCGATATTTAATAAGTAAATGTAGACCAGCCCCCACAAGCAGCACCTTTCCACAAGTATGACGTGTGGCCGAATGGCCTCACTTGAACGGAACATAGCTGAGATGTGTGGCGTCTTCTCTAAACGTAGTAATAATAGCTCAATGGTACGAGCCTACAAAATAAACCTCCACAGCCACTTCAAAAATGGTTAAAGAAAATAAACACAGTAGAGAATATCTCAGAAGCACACAAGTACAACAACCTTTAGTCTATATCTAAAGTCACGTATACTCGTCTTAGACCAGCCAAGGAAAAATAAATATACGCCAATCAAAGTAATGTTTACTCGATTCAGAACCAATCTCGCCGTCGCAGTACTCCCGCGGGTCATTCTACAACTTGACTCAGTGGTCACTTTTAATGCTGTAAAACTATTTTGATCGTTGAAGATTGATTTTATTGAACGTAGCGAGTCTGAAATTGTGAATAAACGTTGTCGCAAACACTAACTACGTTTATACTAATATGGGTAGAAGAACAAGATCACGGAACTCTGCTACAAGAGGATCACTGTTTAGTACTGTTTCTAAGGGTTTTTTTTATTTGCAAAAATTTTAGTTGTCATTCAGGCTCTTATTGCGACATGACAATACATTTTTAAGGGACAGGGGCATTCTCAATATTTAAGATGCTCCTAAATTTTAAGTGACTTATTAGTATTTTATTAGTATTACAAATAACATTTTCAGAATTATTTTGATACAATATTTCTTTCTGTAACCTCGAATGTCGATTTTATACCATGTATTTTCCTAAATATGAAAAATCCTGTTATGTAATTTTTTTTTTAAAAACGTATTGTTAAATCCGTAGCTTTGCCCGTAAATCAATCGAGGTAAACTGACGGATCGGATGTGAAAATATTCATTCTCATAGCTCAATACCTTAGTTAGCACATCGACTAAAGGATTTGTCTACACGATACACTCAGATTTTTATGTCAGTATTAATACAATAGCACTTTCAAAGCCAGAATCTAAGTTTAGACTTAATTATAATATAACACCAAGCAAGTACACGATCTCTTAAATGCCATATATGCACCAAAATGTCTCAGGAATGCCGCATCACTCGAGCGAGAGTAATTACATGTCCCTATAATGTCCCACTGCTGAGCACAGGCTTTCACAAATGAGGGTGAAAGGGAATGGGCAATACTCCACCACGCATGCCCACTGCGGATCGGTGGAGGTAGGCTAGTGGTCAACCTACTGTTGGAATTTTTCAAGCCGCCTAGGAGGTATCCGACTATCACAATTAAGTGGTAATCGGGACCAACGGCTTTACGTGCCATCCGAAGCACGGAAACGCTCGATTTGAAATACCACTAGGCGGTCACCCATCCAAGGTACCGACCACGACGATGTTAGCTTAACTTTGCCGATCGATTAAGAACGGCTAATCATGCTACACCACGAGGGCTTCCACATACGTTACATACATATATTTTCATACGTCCCTACATGTAAATAAACGTGGAAAATTACAAATGGCCGAGCCGTGTGAATAAACCTTCATGATGGCAGCGTGGTCGAAAATGCCGTAAGTGCCACTTGAGCCTTTCGCATTCAATTAGCGGGCTAAGTGAAAAATGTTGTAAACAAAAAATACCGTCATTGTTTTGGATTTAACCATTAACACACACCTATAGTGAAGCTAAAATACGTGAATTTGAAGAAATAAAAATGTTCGATTTATATTACGTGTAATTGTTACTTGCTTATCCTAATCCTAACTATATATATCCTAACTTCCTAATCCTAACTAATATAATAAATGCGAAAGTGAGTTTGTTTGTTTGTTACGCCATCACGCCTGAAATAGTCAACAGAGCATCATGAAATTTGGCATGCAGATAGCCTATGGTATGGAGAAGGACATAGGCTACTTTTATCCCGGGAACGCGGGTAGAACCGCGGGGAACAGCTAGTAGTACATACAACAGCATATTTGCAAAATTCGCCCCGACTTTCGACTCAAAACCTATTCAAATTAAGTGATTAAAAGCCTATTTAAAAAAGGTAAAAAATGGTAATACCTCGATAAAAATTAATAACTTAAATATTTAACAGTAATCTAAATATCAAAATGTTTTTTTATAAACGTTGCAAGGCTAATACAGTTGCGTCAAGAATAATCCTAATATTAAAAAAAAAACAGAATAAACAAGCAGCGAATCCCCGTACCACACAATTCTTACCTACAGGGTAATCAACAGATATAAATTACTATAAAACTCATATGCACAAGTACCTAAATAAGTTCGTTACTTACCTATACAAGTCAACAGTACGTACCATTGGTGCGGGCTCACTCGTAACGAGCACCCAATTTAAATACCAACAAAAAAGTTCTCAAATCACCTCAGATTCAGTTCGAGAACATCTCGTGTAGGCGGACTTCTTATTGACAGTTGGTATAAGTTATGAGTGAAAGCGGTGAATAATATTATTACATTGAATTGTTTTTACCCGACTGACCCGGAAGGAGGGTTATGTTTTTCGAGTGTATGTATGTATGAATGTCTATTTCTATGTGCCGCGCTGCAGCCTAAATGGCTTGATGGATTTAAGCATATGAGGTGTCGTTAGATTCATCTTGACTGGGGGAGTGTCATAGGGTATATTATTCTTATATAGCGCCTAAGAATAAAAAAATAGGGGGAGTATTAAAAATAAAAGTTTCGTTATTATAACAATATGGGTATCAAATGAAAGCTTGTAAATAGACCATTCCATATATGTTTATATAAAATTCAAGTTATATTCAAAATTCTATAGATTTAAGAGCATGTTTTTCTCTTTTCTGTTAATTTATGTTTAACGCAGTCGGGTTTTTTGTTTCTTTTAATAATTTAATTTAAAAAAAAAATTGTTCATGGCATTTAATAAGGATGAAGAGGAAGATATTTACTTCATGAGGAATTGCTATTTAAAAGTAGTAAAGTAGATATTCAGATTTTATATAACTATGCTGATCGTGAATAAATGAACTACAATTATATTTTCTGGAAGAAGTCAAATGATGTAGCAGAACAAAACCTATTTTTTACGAATGTGACAATACCAGCTATATTAGTGGGACTCCTGAAAACGTATTTAAATGAGAATTGATGCGCGTCATCAAAGTCATTTATTCAATTTAGAACCCAGAGGGGCACTTATGGAATGTCTGTTTTACATCTTTTCAGAAGCATGCAAATTGTGTTAACCCCGAAACCAGGGTGCTTTATATCAACTTTAACAGCGATCCTACTTTATCCAAATACCTAGCGTTGTTTTTCTGTTAAATGTCACATATAGTGGCATTGTCGAGAATGCGTCCGGCCGGGCATATTCCATCACATAAGTTCGCACGTTTAATGGGAAAAGTCGACTCCCCAAACTGTTCGGTATGTGGAGTCATTGAAGACATACAACATATATTGACTGTATGTGCCCGAAACGTCAGCAGATGTTGTTGAAACGCTATGATGTGGGAGCGTTCAACCGCGTCTTGACTTCCCCTCTTTCGGGGCTGGAGCGTTGTGTGCACTATTCCTTTTGTTCCAGAATCGAGTGTAATATATATTAGAAAATTTATGTATAATGTATACTTCTCCTACGGGGACGACATAGTCAAATTGACCAAGTTCCCTAAAAATAAAGATTTAAAAAAAACTTGCATTAAGATTGTGTTGGATCTTGAATTATCATTAGCGGGCTTTAATGAGTAATCGGTTACTTTACTGTTACACACTTTATTTTGGTAAAACAATGAGATACAAATTGAATACATAAAATATACTAGGAGCAAAGCACTGCACATTCACTGAGGTTAGATAAAGTAATGTCACCGGCACAGACCGGAAACAGTGTTTTATTCGGGGTTCGCACTAGGACGTCTTCACTTCCTGTTAGCTAGTGTGGGGCTCGTGCCATTCCAACAGATTGATTGACGCCTCGTCGTGATCTCAAAAACCATAACCCAAAACCGCTTATGCTCAGCTTCTCGCTCCCGCAATATCTTATGATTTCCACCTGGCTCACGTGGGAGGTTGTAACGCTACATGTGAACCGTCGGACAACGCATCTGCATCGCTCCAGCAGGTCGTTGAACTCAATACGTTTGTATTATAACGACCACTGTGAGAAGGTCATGGGATTCGGCAAGTGCGAATACAACGCTCGGATGAACGTTTTTTGGATATGGATAAAACGTTCTTGTTTTATCTTGTATACCTATATTACACGTGTATGTAATTGCGGCGCTGTAGCTTTATTTAAAGGCACTGTGTATGAATTTTTGTTTGGGATGTCAAGATAGGGTTGAGGGCCGTGAGCATCCCAGATTGTACGCCTTAGTACTTAATGCTGTAACCCCACTGGGGGCCTAAAACGGCCACTTTAACAATATTTCAAGAAATATTGGAAATTATCCAATATTGCTTATAGGACTTTCTTGAGACCATTGAGCTATTATTACTACGTATAGAGAAGACGCTGCACATCACAACTATATTCCATCCGGCCACACTTGTTGCAGAACAGGGTCGTCAAATCGTGCGAGCAAGCGTTTTTTTGCACGAATATAATAAAATAAAACAGTTTCTAAAAGCCACAAATAAAATTGGCTCTTAAAAACTGGGAAATTTGTAAATTGTTACTTTTGGCTCTTCCGTCTCAAAAGGTTGCCGACCCCTGTTGTAGAACGATGAACGAAAGGCATAAGCGCCGTGAAAATCACGGTGTTTGCGAGAAAAATACTCCTAAAAGCGTTCTGATAGCGCTACGTGTTTCTACTATCTGCTTAGACGACTGATTATTGTTTCAGCGCTAAAGATAACTTTAGTTGACTCTAAAAAAATTGGACATAACCTTTGCTTATGATAGCTTCTCTATACATAGTAATAATAGCTCAATGCTTGAGATGGGTTTTTTTTACTCGGCAATTTTGCTCGAGATGTTTCACCTACCTAATAATACCTCAGTTTGCTTGCGCTGCACATACGTTACACAAATAATTGTACACTATATCAAAATACAATCGGAATACGCGTTTTCGCATACTTATTAGCATTTTTAAAGAACATAACATACTTTATTACGAGACTAATATTTTTAAAGTTTTTTTACTTTAAATTACTTCTTGTAAGGTAACGTAAAACTCTATCATAAAGATTTTTCTCAAGAATAACTACAACTAATATTAAACTGTAAAGTGTTTACGCGAAAACTCAATTTATATTCTTTCTTCGCCCCTAGACTGAAGTGTAAAGTATAACTTTTCCTTTTAGAATGGAGATCAGAATAAATTAGTATTTTCTACGAGATTTGAATTTATAAACTAAAAAGTTTAAAATAATTTATTTTAATATTGTTGCCGTGTAATTTAGTAAACAGGATAAAAAACAGGTTTTAATCGCATGTTATGCCGAGATAGCGATTTGCTGGCATTTTATGAGTGCTGATAAAATAGAAGCTCCTTAGAATCAGACTTAGTTTATGTAAATTTATGAAATTAATTTGAGCTGAATAAGTTTATTAATAAATACAGATAGGCAGAAGTATGTAATGTATTTGTTTCGTGTACAGCAGTACTACTATAATATTTTATGGGTTATTTTTTGGGAACGTAAATAATGAAAAATAAAAAAACATCTCCAGTACCCCGAGTGTAAAGAATTAACGTTAATAAACGAATACTATCGCGTTTCAGTGGTATGGGAGACATTAGTACCATGAGTATTCCCACGGAATAGATTTATCTGTTCTGTGAGTATTCCGCTAGAGGCGCTGTGCCAGTACTAGATGACTAAATACTATATAGTCCGTCTTTTACATTATAAAAAAATATTAGACACGTATTTTTACTTTACAAAAAAATACGAAGATATTATCGTGTGTTGAAGTTCCGTACGAGACGTCAGGTTAGAGTACACTCCCGAACTTCGACTCGCTTTATCTTTGTAAATTTTTAATAATTTGGTAAAGCATAAAATACGTGTCCAATATTTTTTGATAATCTAACCGTCGGACTTATTAGATTTTTTTTTATCTAGGAATCATCCCTATTCCTATAGAGAAATGTCGTAGTGTTCTACCGCTTGTACAACGGAGAGTGTTCTAAAGAATTGTTCGACTTGCTACCTTCTACCATCGCAACTCTCGCCATCGACGGGGAGTCCATCCTCACATATTGAAACCAGAATTGTTTCGAACTGTGCGGGCTCAAAGGAGCTTTCTTCCGCGGACGCTCAGATTGTGGAATGAGATTCCCGCCGTGGTTTTCCCAATGGAGTACAGCATGGGGTTCTTCAAAAAGGGCGTGAAGAGATTTCTTCAGGGTCGGCAACGCGCGAGTGATACCCTTGGTGTTGCAAACGTCCATAGGCTACGGTAACTGCTTACCATCAGGCGGGCCGTATGCTTGTTTGCCAACTTAGTGATATAAAAAGCGTTAGAAAAATTTTGTAAGCGTTTAGTAACGTCAATTCCTTACACTCAGAATTCAGAATTATCCGTAGGTACCCACGGATAATTCTGAAGTTAATATTTATACATGATATTTCGTGATTGGAAGAAACGAGAGAAAAGACATTATAACATCATTATGTTAAAATGCTTTTATGAATAAGAGCGTATTTTAGTAAAAAATTTAGTTGAATTAAAAAACATACCAATTCTTTCCTAATTAAAATCAAAATTGAAAACATAATTTTGTATTTCAAATACAACGTCTCATCAAAGAAATTCCAAGAAAAATAAACATAATTTATTAGCCTTGTCAGATTCCAAATATTTAAACACAAATCTTTTTGTTTTTCTTCTTCACCACTAGCTGTAAAAACAAAAACAAAACAGTAAACAAGGCTTTAAATCTCGAATAGAATGCAGTAAGCATTAGTTTGCGCGCGTCATTAGTTAAAGTTCAATTAACTAACAAAATGGTATCCACGCCGCTAGATTTTAAAGCCTCTATAGACTGCCGACTAGCCTGTTTTCATGTTTATTTTTTATCATATTTAAGGCTGCATTTCCATTGAAGTGGGGACGAGTGGAGAAAATAATAGTGGAACTGTAAAAATAAATGTATGTTTTAAAACGGAGGAAACTGTCAAACAAAAGGAGATAGAAGCTGCAATCCTAGACTAAAGCCCATTCAAAATCCCGAATTCCACTTGCAGAATTGTAGGTTGTTTTGGGTTGTGCCTAAGAATACTGGGATCAGTCAAACGAGATCTGTCACAAAATACAATTTAATGTAAATAGAAAGCCAGTTTCTATGCTCCGCTCGGCTCAGCGATATTCTGCTTAATCTATTTTATGTCACATAAAATAGATTAAGCAGTGGCATTACTGGCGCTACAGTCGCTGGGTATATATTTGAACATGTATCTCATCTCCGGTTACACTGCATTCACTGAAGCGGAGCAGAAACAAGGAGTGGATTATAAATAATCTGATCAGTCTTTCCGTGCACTTCTCATCTTCCCTCGCTAGTCTTCCTTTCAGTGGAAATGCACCCTAAGCGCTAGGTTAAAATTGTAAAGTATAATAGCATGGAAGCAAATACAATAAGAGTGAACAACAACAAAAAAATTGGAAAAACAAATTGTTTGTTTGTTCTGTACGAAATCAGCGTGTTATTTTTTTAGAGGTGCTTTCATTACATGAACAGAAACGTTGAGCACATATTCATCTTAAGTCTGCACCAAACCTAACCATTAAATAACACCTCATTTAACATCATGTTCTACAACTATAATAAATGAAATTTAAGGCTAACGGTCAAAAAACACTGACACGTAGTAAAACATGTTTTTAACTGCGGCCATAGTGTTCCGTATAATGGAGCCGCTCGTCTGGCGTTGCCTTTAATGGAACACGTGACGGCCGGTGTCTATGAACACTCATTATACTGAGCTGGAGGAACGTGATACCAAAGACTATAATATACCTTAATCCTACAAGCACAAAGTCTATAAAAATTACATATTTGCGTTACTTTTAATTGCGATAATGTAGAAAGCAGGAAAAAAAAATAAGCGTCGAGATCATAATGATCGCCACCAATACACATCATTCAAAGAGTTCTGTAAGAGTTCTCTAAGAGTTAGACACCACGTAGGCATTTAACATCCAAAGTCCACTCTGCATTAATCTTTCGGTATCTGGGTATGCAAATTCAAAGTTGCAACGAAAGGCTTATCTCAGTCGGGCGCGGCTTCGATTTCTCCAAGACATTTCTCGAGGTGCGTGCATAGTGCTGGTGGCATTCGCACAACGAATATCGATATTGTGATCTTGTACCCATGCCCAGTATGGAAAAGTATTCTTAATCGTCTCTCCGAATAAGGTAAAGTTATGCTAAAGGATTGTGCAATTGCTATATTTGGATTAGATATAATGGCATCCCCACTTTTGAATTTATTTTTTGTTTCTTTCAAGCCGATGGAGATTTAGCTAGAATGTGTAAAATCTGAGAGAGATGACTCTGCGTCTCTCTGGCTCTGCTGGTATGAGTATGCGCTGGGGGTAGGGTTCACGGTTGGTAGAAAAACATCTGTAGGAAAAATTTATAAATAAATATTGTCATCAAAATTTTTCGAGACCAGCGGGCGGGGAGCTTTTTCGGCCTACGCATCAGCTTGGCTATCCAAACGCTGCCAGCCTTCTGGGAACCGTGCCGTTAATCGGAAGCAGCGGCAGACATGAGGATTATTTTTATATATAGATTGTAATTTGTACAAACGGCGTCTCGAGGGACGATGGCAAGAGACCGGATGGGATGACCCTGGTTCCGTGGAAGATGGGACGAGTCCTGGTGTGGGACGCGACATGCGTAGACACGCTGGCGCTGTCACATCTACCACGGACCACCATCAAGGCAGGCGGGGCGGCAGAGGCGGCTGAATCTCGCAAAATTTCAAAATACCAGGGTCTCGGCACCCAATACCATTTTGTGCCGTTCGGTGTCGAGACCCTCGGTCCGTGGGGTCCCAATGCCCGGCTACTATTTAAGGAGCTTTCAAAACGGCTCGTCGACTCCACCGGAGACCAAAGGGCTGGCAGCTTCCTCGCCCAGCGTATTAGTATCGCTATTCAGCGAGGAAATGCTGCCAGCATCTTTGGGACAATGCCACGGGGGCCCTTTTTAGAAGTTATTTAAATAGTTTAGAGATAGTTATTATTAATTTAGTTTTTAGTTAATTTTAATTTTATATAGATCATTATAGTTTATTTGTATATATAGTTAATAATATTATGTTTTTTAAAGTAAAATAAATAAATGACAAATATTTGTACATATTTGTTGTAAATAAAAATCAACATTTAATCAAATATAATTCTAACTCCGTAAGTAGAGTGACTTTGGAATGGGCTCCCCGCCGTGGTTTTCTCTAAAGCATGGGTTTCTACAAAATGGGTGTGAAGAGATTTTTGCTGTCGGCAACGCGCGAGTTATACCCCTGGTGTTGCAACCGTCCATAGGCTACGGGAAACGCTTACCATCAGGCGAGCCGTATATACTCGTTTATTACCTTAATGGTATAAAAAAGGGAAATTCAGAAAGATCTTAAAAATGTCATGCACTAGTATTGAAAATTGCCTCATTTTCTTTTGCAATTAGAATCTACTTAAATAATTAGATTGAAAATAACTTCAGAAACTACAACTAAATTAGAAACTTAATTCTAACTGAATTAAGTTATTTATTTAGGCATTAACCTAGACTAATTCTGAGTTAAAACACAGTCTAATGCTTTTACCATAGTAAAGTTTCACCAGAAATGTTCCCGTATAAAGCGGTGCATATCTTTAGTAAATTAATTTGACTTGACTCGCTCAGCGATTCATGGCAAGCTAGCACGCGAGACCAGTAGCCTGTACCAGCAAACTTGCTACATTCATTATTATTCCTGAACAACTTTTCCGCTGGTTTTCTGTTGACTTACTGTGTGCAAACGATAAGTGCTATTATAGAATAAATTTTAATTAGTAGTTCTACGGCAACCGCAATGATTTTATAGGTTTCTTTAATGGAAAATCAATCCTATATACAAGTGAATTTTCAAGTGGGCATGGATGGCCGAATCCTTAGGTAGAAAACCTCAAAGGTGTTCAAAAAATAATTAATTATATGGGAATAAGTTAAAGTTATAAAAATTATATTATATCCTGGGACATTCCTCACACACGGTCATCTGATCCCAAACTAAGCGGAGCTTGTACTATGGAAACCAGATATACTATACTTTTTGTTCGTAAATACATACATTCCTAAATCTGGTAATTACACCCAGACTCAGGATATACAGACATGTTGATGTACACAAATGCATGTCCTATGTGGGAATCGAACCCATAAGCCAACTGACCCGTCAAAAATAATAGTGTAATAAATGTATGAAAAACAAAATAGAAATTTCTTAAAAAAAATACGTTTTCTTTAGTTTTTAATCTAACATTATTTCCCATAATTTGATCCTTATAAGCAACACTATGGGATGGTGCATTATTATACAATTCCCTATTACATGAGATGGTTTAAATCAAGTCTAGTAAAACCCATGTTTAAGAAGATCCGTCATTTCTAACGCCACACAATAATAGATTTTTGTTATAAAAAAAACATTTTTTACAAGCTTTTTTGGTGACTGTACTTTTTGTTGAGTACTTGACAGTCAATCCGATTACTGGAAGTGGGTGAAATTCGAAGATTCCACCCGAACAAACATAGTTACATTACAACTTAAATAAAAGCTTGTAAAAAGAGCTGAGGTTATAAGTGGGTATTATAAGACTTGCTTTAAACCATCTCATGTAAAAAAGGGGTAATAAATCTATGGAAATGAAAGACAATAACAAAACAAAAGAACCAAACTTTAGTTCTGAGCTCAAGTCTTGTGAATCCTTACGTATATGCACCTACAATAACCATATACATAACCACCTACTGGTACCGAATCCAAATCACCAATTAACCTGACCCCTTGTGCTACTTACATAACATCCTTCTTCAAACTATTGTGTAACTCGGAAGGAGTTCAGGAAGGTCAACTTAACTTGGTCATATTGTTATGACGCGCGTAATTTTGAGGCGTGGGCATCGAGTTTCGGTCGTTTGAGCGACGCAAATCGTATTTCGTGCCGAATTCTACAACAATGGAGGTTAAATGCGGATTAAGTTTGCAATCGTAAAAAACTAAACATTCGTCGAATGTTACTAAAAGATTCATGAACATTTATTTTTACCACGAGATAAAAGAAATAAGTAAAACATTTTTTTTTATCTTATGAAAGTTATTTTGTATCTCCACAGCTCATATACATTTTACTGTGTATAGGCCTGTGTTTGACCACAATCTCACCATGATAAGTGATGATGTGGCCAAAGGTGGTAAGCACACAAAGCCTAGAAGGAACTGGCTCTCAAGTGCAGCTGTCGGAATACACCGAGAGGTAATTGGCGACAGATTTTCAACATGAGGGTGATAGCCAGCCAGATGGGTACTGCAAAGTACCCTACCACCGTGCTATGGTTTCCTCACGATGTTTTCCTTCACCGAAAGCTCAAGCTCATTGTAGGATTCGAACCAGAATTATAATTGTAGGTTATCTAATACTAGCTATACCGCCCGGTTCCGCGTTCCCGAGATAAAAAGTAGCCTATGTCCTTCTCCATACCATAGGCTAATACAAACAAACTCACATTAGGATTTATAATAGCCAAATAATAGTTAGGATAAATATTTTAAACCAGAAGTTTTATTTTCCAGAGGTTTTCTCAATATTACCAGTAAAAAAATGTATCATTTGTTTTGTATATCATCTTATTTTGATTCATAAGAAAGAAGAAAGAAAGAAGAAAGAAAGAAGAAAGAAAGAAAGAAAGAAGAAAGAAAGAACAAAGAATGAAGAAAGAAAGAAAGAAAAACATTTTATTCTTGTGCGCCATTCGACGCAGATATTATTAAAAAAACACTCGTATATAGTTATAAACATAGCTAAAATCATAGTTAGTTATAAACTATAACTAACTATGACTATTTACATTAACAATAACAATTATTTACATAACTGTAACAATTACACATTTTGGCATAATATCTTGTTGGAGTGTATCAGTTCTTTGCTATACTTAGAATAAACTTGTATACAAATCATTTATATCTAAGATTATATCCTGGTTTCACTTAGTTACAAGGTTATCCATGTTATAACCACCCAGCTACTACACACTCAAAAAACATTATTAATATTCTAGAAATATCAAACCCTGTTTATCTATATCGAAGTCAGCCTTAGGTAACATGTGATTAAAATTCCAATGTAATAATTTGTCGGTTTGTGTTTACGTCATTCAAGTTAGTTTGTCTGGTTTTGTGTTACCAAACGGCTCGGTTGAATCATTGACCTATAGCGGAAGAATAGTGGTTATTTAAGAGGCGACATTCCTTTGATTTGAATATTTTTTTAATAAGTAATGATGTAATATTAATTCGGATGGGTCTACTGTCAACTACAAATTGGTATCTAAATAAACGGAGGGTTTAACTTTGTTCAATACTGATATTATTTATTGAAATTAGTTTGCTTAGTCAATTTTTAGCTTTACAATGCGTTGTGCAATAAAGATTGTTCTATCCGCATTTTGCCCGAGAAATCTTGTTTTTCTAATATAAAAAGTAAATATGTATTATAAATCATAGGTACTACATGTATTAAAGCGAATCCCACGCGGAGCACGTATCTGCGTGGCTTCAGCTTTAAGTGTATGTATAGACAAAATTCTCAGTATAAATTCACTAAGTGCTTGGGAAGACCTGCTTACTTTTTCGTACAGAGTGCTGCATGTCCCTAGTCGCCAAAAAAATGAAATTTCTCTCACACAACAAATTAAAAATAACTGCTCAATATTAGACTCAATTGATAATATTATTCCCAATTTTCCCAAAATTCAAAAAAAATATAATCAGGCAAACACTATCAGGAAAATCGAAACTAAAGCGAACGATGGCGATTTCAAGGGGGCAGCACATCTGCTATTTTCGAGTGATGTTGTCGCTTCAGACACACCTGAAACCCTGTCTGCTTTAGAATCAAAACATCCTTCTCCGCTTTCAAATATAAACCTCCCGGATCCCCCATCTTTAGACCAAAATTGTCTAAATTGTAACGCCCAAGATCTTTTGAGTGTCATTATGTCATTTAAACCTGGTTCTGCTGGCGGCCTCGACGGTTTTACACCACAGCATTACAAAGATCTTGTCTGTGGTGCCGCCGGAGACGCTGGTACCAAATTATTATCAAAATTAACCTCTCTTATAAATTTAATGTTGGCAGGAAAGGTGCCAAGCCCATTCACTGAGATCATTTATGGGGCCAACCTTTGCGCGCTATCCAAAAAAGATGGTGGAGTAAGACCCATCGCTGTGGGTAATACTATCCGTCGTATGGCCTCCAAAATTTGTTGTCGTCACATTCTCCCGAAACTTTCAGAAATATTTCAGCCCATTCAACTCGGTTTTGGCTCAAAGGGAGGTTGTGAGGCAGCTGTTCATGCGGCTCGGACCTTTCTTTTAAATAACGGAGGTGAAGTGCTGCTTAAAGTTGACATAAAAAATGCATTTAACTCTGTCGATAGGGGTGCTTTATTGACCCAAATTCGGGATATCTGTCCTGACATATATCCTTACCTTTGGCAATGCTATGGGCATCCATCAAAACTTTTTTTCAGAGAACACCCACTTATTTCCGCCATGGGTTGTCAACAGGGCGACCCTCTCGGTCCAGCTATCTTCAGTTTGGCCATTCATCCAATTATTTCCGGGTTACAATCTAAATTTAATGTATGGTATCTAGACGACGGTACGCTGGGGGGTGATGCGGCTTCCGTTCTCAGTGATTTTAAAACATTGACAGAAAATTTTAAAAAGATTGGCCTAGAATTCAATAGCTCCAAATGTGAGCTCCTTATTTTAGATTCTTTCCCAGAATCTGAAAAACCAGAATTAATTCAAAATTTTAATGTTTTGGCTCCCAATATTAAGTTACTGTCAAAGGAGTCGCTTCATCTTCTTGGAGCCCCAGTCTTAGATGAATCCATTCCTAGTTTCTTTGAGAAAAAGATTCAAAATTTTAATGACTCTTCAAATAGACTTTATGAAATTAATGCTCATTATGCATTTTTTATTGTTCGACTCTGCCTTTTCGTGCCGAAGTTTACCTATTTGCTCCGCAGTACGCACTTATTTAAATTCCATCACATATTAGATACTTTGGATAATATGATCAAAACGTCTCTTTCCAAAATTCTAAATTGCAGTTTTTATGAAAACAAAGTGTGGTCTCAGGCCACCCTACCCGTGTGTTATGGTGGCCTAGGAGTGCGGAAAATTTCAAGCATATCAGTACCGGCGTTTCTATCCTCGGTATACAGTGTGAGCAACCTCGTCAGTTCTGTTTTGGACCCTTCTATTGGATCTGTTGAGGTTTCTTACCTGTCCGATGCTAGAGACGCCTGGCAGGCAGCTTGTCCAGGCACAAATATTCCGACCTTGAGTCACTCTCAGAGAGCGTGGGACAAGCCTCTTTGTGAAAAAACCTGGCATAATTTATTTACTAACTTTTCTATAGATACAGACCGCGCGCGCTTGTTAGCTGTCTCTCAGAGTGACTCAGGTCACTGGCTACAAGCTATTCCATCAACAAATACTGGAACAATGTTAGACCGTATAACATTAAGTCTGTGTATTTGTCTTCGTCTTGGTTGCAGGACCAATCAACCTCATCGCTGCCGCTGCGGAGATCTCGTCAACGAGCTCGGCCACCATGGGCTTTCGTGCTCTCTAAGTGCTGGTCGAATATCACGACACTCGGCGATTAATGACATTATCCGCAGGGCTCTTGTTGTCGCTAACGTGCCTTCCGTACTGGAACCAGTCGGTATTGCGCGGGGCGATGGCAAGAGACCGGATGGTATGTCTTTGATCCCTTGGAGTGTCGGCAAGTCGCTGGTGTGGGATGCCACATGTGTCGATACACTCGCGCCATCTCACTTACCGGCGACTTGTAAAGCTGCAGGGGCAGCTGCGGCCAGTGCGGAAAATTCAAAATTCAAAAAATATGCATCGATTGGACCCAACTATATTTTCGTACCTTTTGCGGTCGAGACCATGGGACCGTGGGGGTCCGAAGCTCGCCGTTTTGCTCGCACCTTGTCATCAAAATTGATCGAGACCTCCGGAGACCAGCGGGCGGGGAGCTTTTTCCGCCAACGCGTCAGCTTGGCTATCCAAAGAGGAAACGCTGCCAGCCTTCTGGGAACCCTGCCGTTAATCGGAAGCAGCGGCAGGCTTGAGGAAATTTTCTATATATAGATTGTATTTTGTACATATTTGTTGTATATATAGATTGTATTTTGTACATATTTGTTGTAAATAAAGGTACTACATACATCTATGTTATTTCAGAGTGAACCACGTCGGTGCCAAGTTATGGAGCTGATTAGCAACAAAAATACACACATACAAACTTTCGAATTCGAATATTATTGGTAGGGTTAGTACTGTTATTAAAATAAAATAAATCCTTTTATTTCATTCAGAACTGCTAATTCTACCTATTTGATCATCAGAGAAGTATTGACCTAAGATCGACTAAATAGGCAATTCTAACAATTATCATCTACATTTTTTTAATAATCTATGTCGACGTTGCACTACGTGTGAGTGTGAAATGCGCCGTCCGTCGTGGAGTCACGGTCTCCCAAGGCCACAGCAGCCGTTACACAAAGACGCCGAACCTACAAACCTACCTAAAATTCTAGGCAAAAAAATCTAGTCGATCGAGAATTTAAATAGCTATGTGACTCCACAAACGTATGAAACAAAGGCAAATATTATTAATAGCGACAGACTAATATTATAAAGAGGTGATTTGTGATTGATGTTGAGGTCTATGCACATAACAGATAAATAAGGTTAGAATGGTAATGTGGGCGGGGCAAGCGCGCCACAGTTATGATTCGATAATCATAACTCGACCGATTCGCGGTCAGTGCGCGTCGGATTACATTGGAGAACAGAGCTCTGCTTATAATGCCGTGTTGTGCTATAATAACGTGTAAGAAAAAAAAGTCAGACCTCAAGTATAGAGCGAGGAGGTATATCTTTCCATCGGTAAGTCGAAAATAACATTTAATTACAATATTATTAGTAAAAAACATAAAAACATATTGAACACTATGAAATACCAAACATTAACAAAATTATTGCAACAAGTTATGAAAAACATACATTGACCGATGTGTACTCGCTCAATCAGCGCAATGACCAAATCCGCTTTCAATGTACTGCATACATTGCGTCTTCTACACTTCGTCCTTTGCCCTGATTGGCAGTGATGTAAGGCGCAGCATGTTTATCGATAGTGACGTGACCATGTGGTTTGGTTAAATAAAATCATCGATAGAATTCTAGACTATATATAATATAATTACGTTTGACAAAGATAATTTTCGAATTATTTTATATTTAATTAACGATAGTACATTTTTAGTTAGACGTATTTTGAAATTAGATATTATATTAATCATTGAATGAATGTGACCGAATGATATAAATGGACATATAAGACCCCTCCTCATCCTACGAGTATTTACTATGATGTATTTAGTATTATAATCTAAGTAAAATGTAATTTGACTAATGCAATAAATTATAAATTGTAGGTTTCCTAAAGAACCTAACGCCAGGGACAATGGATTGGCGTGACAGGTAGAGGTAACTGGAAGAGCCGATAACCGATGTGGAAGAAAGGTTCTCGAGTGGCGACCACGTACTGGAAAGTGCCGAGCGGGACGACCTCCCACCAGGTGGACCGACGACCTGGGGCCCAAATCTCACTTCCCTCGAACTAGCCTTCGAATCGAACTTGCATTACGAGTTCTATTTCGACCGTAAAATTTCGAGGGGCGGAGTCTATTTTTCGATTCCTGTATTCTCGGCACTAATCGAACTAACCTTCGAAATAAGTTCGAGTGTAAGGAGTAAATGTTGCCATTATGATGGATACAAATTGCACGATGCGTTTCGTTTCACTTGATAATTGCGTTTTGTTAACGTACGTGATAATTTTATATCTTAAATTAAAATTTAAAAGATTTTAATGAATATAAAATATTTAAAACAACGTTTTACTCTTATTATATCCTAATATATCCGAAATTCATAAGTTAATCAATTTTATATAATAATTATAAATGAATATGACAAAATATTTTCTGTGAGTCACGGAAATCCTTAGGCTTATCTGTCATTACGTTTCCAAATGACAACCTAACTGTTTGACGTTTGATAGTTCGCATTCGAAATACGTTTCGAACGGTCCCGACCAGTCGAAGTAGTTCGAGTGCTAGCCCTCAAAAAATAAGAGAAAATGGCGGCTTCGAAATTCTCAGAATAGCCTAACTTGATTTTCACTCGAAAAAAGTACGAATTCGAACTTTATTTGGAACGAGTGATGAATTCGAGTGAATGAGAATTGGCTCCCTGGTCAGATCTACTATCCGATTCAGTTCTACACATTGTGGTACACTTTACGAAAAAACGATCACACCTCTACAGATGATGCACAATCAAGAATTGAAAGGTGTATAGGATCAAATCTATATTTGAAATTTAGCATAGGTAATTAAAATGTTTGTCTAGATGATAAGACTTACCATATACATTGAGCTATAATGATAATAGCTCAATAACCATATATGGTTTTCCGGGGTGTGATGATGAAGTAGGAGGGCATGCGCTGGATGGGGTTGTTGGAATTGTCGTGAGATGAACTTTGACCATATATTGTATTCAGGGTCTGATGATGGAGTTGGAGTGTGGGTAAGCACTGAAACTCCATAGTGGAACGACGTATCCTTATCCTAACCATATTTGGGCTTATTGAAATTAAAATATTAAACTTAGTTACAAAAAAATCTTACGAGCCCTTACAAAGCTGCGCTTTTAGCTAGTATATAGTAAAAAAATAAAATAAAATAATTTCTTAATATTAATTTCATGTTACATTTTTCCCCACGCATTCATCAGCTAATTTATCGATAAAAATATCGACTTTATCAAGCAAATCAAATCTGTCAAATTTAGCTTCATAATTTTAACAGCTCACGCCTATGAAGTATCGTATTTTTTCGGTAATTACTTACTAACGATAATGTCGTTCTTCATTGACGGGTCCCACCCACTTAGTGAAGTGCCACGCACAACGAACAACCAGACTATCAATAATCAGTTTAGAAATAAAACAAATCGAACATTAGAAGTTAAGATTTAGTTAACTATATAATTTGTTGTAAAAATTTTCGTTATTTGCGCACTATAATATAATATATTATATATCTATCACGCAGTTATCCGTAAAAAAACCACTACAAACCCTCATAGTTTTATTAGTTTTTAATTGTCACAAATTGTTTATTGCCGGTCCAAAAAATCATTATGCTGAATAATAATATAATTAATTCAATAGAAAAAGATATGTTAGTTTTGTGTAATCCGTATAGCATAACCATGCAACTATCGATTCCAAGTTCTATGAGAATAATAATTAATAATCGAACCGATTCATTAACGATTATACACTACCCATCCCTACTGTAAGTTGTCAACATTTTTGACAGGTGTATGCATCTTTGCGTGTGTGAGTGTCTATGCCCACGGTAGCTTAGTGCTAGTGGGCGAACGAATATCTGCCCTGAAATTTATGTGTGCGTGATTTGGTTGTGTGCGAAATATTTGTAAAAATATGATTGCGTATGTGTAGAAATTAAAATAGTGGGGGTCAAGCAGCGACACTGGTCCTAGTACAAAATTGGAGCGAGGGCCTTTCCAACCTTATTTATCTATTCCGTGGGTCTATGAGTGATACAGGCTACATTTCATCCAGGCAATGCGGGTGTGACCGCGCGGGGCAGCTAGGCTTACATAAACTGGCAAAATGGCACATTTGATCAAATATTGGCAAATATACTTATATACATTCTTAAGAAAGATGATATGCTGCAAATATTTGGCCAATCGATCTATTAATCAGGGTTTGGCAAAACAAAAATTCATATTCAAAAATCGTTTATTCAATTTAGGCCCTAATAAGGCACGGTTCGTAATACGCTTGAACTGAGAACACTTTCGGCCCAGAATAGATAGAGAATAGTACGACTTCCGTCAAGAACCTCGTTCAATGATTTGTTGATCACCTGCTTGATTTAAAAAGTTGAGAAACCTTTCATCATCATCATCATCATCAGCTTATATAATGTCTCACACAGCACAGGCCTCCTTTCACAAATGAGGATGAAAGGGAATGGGCAGATACTCCACTACGCGTGCCCACTGCGGATCGGTGGAGGTAGGCTAGTGATCAACCTACTGTTGGAGTTTTCAAGCCACCTAGTAGGCCTCCAACAAGCTTATCAACTGTTATATAACTTCAAGATGAAGAATATTAAGGTAACTACAGTATTACCCAACTTATATGGCGCGTCGTGAATCTTCGTTCGCACAGAAAAGAAAGTATGGCCCGAAAGAATGCTTAAAACTTACAATCAACCTTACGATCACTACTATAAGGTTCATAATACACTGCAGCTGTTAGTTCCGTCTCACTCGCAAGTCACGCCCCTCCGCACGGCGCGCGCTAACATGGCAGCAGCTGCCGACCAATAGCGTTTCCCGCGCTTTGAAAATTTATCTTCTGCGCAGGTACATCGGTAAGCCATATTAATTGGGTACTACTGTACCAACTTGACATAATACTTATATCTGTAGGTATAATTATTTCAACTACAATTATTAACTTATCTCCCTCAAAAACTCAATTACACTAAGTAATATTCATAGGCAGTGATTATCATTGTAGGAAATGCAGAGAGCCCAAATCTTTTCATTAACTCTCAATCTTTTCAAGGTAAAAACCACCGTAGTTTCTTAAATATAAGGTTGATATTAAGTAGCGTTAATTGGTAGGTAGTGGAACAATTTGTGGTGAAGTCAGTGGTTGGAATGGTCGTCACGGGAGCCGAGTATGGCGTTACATTTCGACTCGGTACACTTGCCACAGTTTTGGATGGTGACCACCAACTTACCTTCTTGGGGTTCCATGAGTCTTAATCTATCATTGTTTTAATAGTCTTGGGTTTTTGGAAAGGCATTTATAATCAGGATCTATCTATAAAAGTGATCTCTATGGCGCAGTTGTAGATTTCAATAAGATTGTTAAAACTGCAATCTGCGGAAAATGCAATTCAATTTTAATTTTGCACGCTAAACGATAGAATCGCGAATGGACAAATCCAGTTCATATTTTATAACCAATGGAATTTTTACGCAATGCCTACTTTCAAACATTACATTCACGGGGATTTCAAAGGAATCATACACGGAGAAGCGCGTTTATAACACACATATGTGTTTATATAAGTGCGGGTTTATGACACACGTACTATAAAATAGTTTACGATACTCGTGACTTAAGTCCATTATTGCACTAATAGACTACTTAGGTCACACGTATCGTAACATACTATTTTGTCTACTATAAATTACTTGACTCCTTAAAACTCCCATATATAAAAAAGATAATCTGACTGCCTAAAATATCTACGAACAGCTCAAACCGCAAGAGATTTTATAATGTAGGTAACTAAGGATTTTCCAAGTTCGATTCCTAAAGGAGTCTACGGGTGAAACCGCGAGGCAAAAAGTTAGTACTGCTAATAAACCCGCAGTACCCTAAAACAATGCACCCGAAATCTGAGAACAAATTGGCGTTTGAACTCGTGGGAGAGTAACGAGCCTCGTGTGGCGATAACAAATATAACAATGTACGCCTCAACTCTACCGGAACTTACTGTATTACATTACAACTCCTTATATTATTACTTACCTTGATGTTGTACTCTTTGAAGATGCCAAATTGACTAAACGAATTTTGATGAAACATTATAATTTCTGGTTTTATCTTCAGAAAGGATGATGGCAGTATTCCATAGGAGCAGGGTAGGATTCAGACCCCCAGAAAATTATTGTCTATGGAAAATAAAATTATACTACTTGTTGAAAATAATACTACGTTTCGCGTTTTTCGTCCAGTTTGTTAAGAATTTAAATAAAAATGCATTTGGATAGAAATTTTAGTTTTATTGTTATTGTACAAATCAACCAAATTAAGGCAAGTAGATGTTTATTTCAGCCAATTCGTCAATCGGAACTTCGTCTTTGGCATTGACACGACATAGCATGTCGTCAGATGGAATAAATTCAATACACATTAGGTACATTTACTTTCTTTCACAGCATCACATGAAAGTATCAGGAGTCAATAGAGCGATTTACTACAACTACAACAACGATTACAACTTTATTTCATAATTAAAGTAATATTTTTTTAATTTATTTCAACCAATAACAGTAGCAATCGACCTAAAGGTAAAATTATGGTATTTTCGCGTAGTATAATGGCATTACGATACTACATACTACAAATCACAAAATCATGGTACAAATAGTATAATTATACTACGAAAATCCAACCCTGCATAGGAGCGTTGATTTGAGTTGATTTGAGTATATTTGTAGAACCATTTAGGTAGCAAACAAGCATACGGCCCGCCTGATGGTAAGCCGTTACCGTAGCCTATGGACGATTGCATCGCCAGCGGTATTACTCGCGCGTTGCCAACCCTGCAGAAATCTCTTCAAACCCTTTTTGAAGAACCCCATGCTGTACTCCACTGGGAAAACCAGTCCACAGTCTGAGTGTCCGCGGAAGGTAGCTCTTTGAGCCCGCACAGTTCGAAATAATTCTGGTTTCAATGTGTGAGGATGGACTCCCTGAAGATGGCGAGAGTTGCGATGGTGGAAGGTAGCCGTGGGTATCCGGTCAAACAATTCTACAAAACACTGTCCATTGTACAAGCGGTACAACACATATAAGGAGGCAAAGTCTCTCCTCAGACTGAGGTGCTTTAAACCGCTTTTCATTATGTTCCCGAGAGAAATTACACAAACTCAAAATAATATGGCCTATCCATTTTTAACCGACTTCAAAAAAAGGAGGAGGTTCTCAATTCAAATGTATTTTTTTTTTTTTTTTTTTTTTTTTATGTTTGTTACCTCATAACTCCGTCATTTATGAACCGATTTGGAAAATTCTTTTTTTATTTGAAAGGGTACGCTTCCCGTTTGGTCCCATTGTCATCAGATCGGGATTTGATTACTTCTTAGTGTACTTTGAAGTCGGTTTAAGGTTTTTGTAAAACAGTCCAATTATTTTTAACCGACTTCAAAAAAAGGAGGAGGTTCTCAATTCGTTTTTTTTTTTATGTTTGTTACCTCATAACTCCGTCATTTATTAACCGATTTGGAAAATTCTTTTTTTATTTGAAAGGGTACGCTTCCCGTTTGGTCCCATTATCATCAGATCAGCATTTGATTACTTCTTAGTGTACTTTGAAGTCGGTTTAAGGTTTTTGTAAAACAGTCCAATTATTTGTATAAAAGGTATCCTACACAAAATGCTCATAAAACTATATAGGATTCAATTCAGTATACCACCGAAAAAAAACAATGCTCACCAATATAGTTGCTAAAACAATGCACCCGAAAATCCCACCATCATAATCATAATATTTCTGTATCAAAGTCATTTATTTAATTTAGACCCCGTCACAAAGTAAGTATAAAGAGGGAATAGTACCCAGATGTTATAAACAGATCATAATAATCCCCAGCAGTTCTAAGCCCAGATTTCACATTCAGCACGCGAACACACAAAATATATAACAGTTCTGCATACAATGGAGCCACTACATCCTAGTGCGTAGGCAGCCTAGCTCTGACTCAGCGTTACCTGAGCTAGCTCGTAGGTTAGAGGTGCAGTGTGCGCCGGCCTTTATGTAGGTGTACGTACCTTTCTAATTGACGTGAACCTAGAAAGCTTCTGCCTACGCTATCTAGTCTGTAAGCTGTATAATGCTAGATTATTTTTATTTATTGACGGTATTAAAATTGTATATAAACTTGTTTTTTATTATAGTTGAACATGACGTTTTGACTCGCTAGTTATACATATTGATCATAAGATTGTTTAGAAACTAATAAAGATGGCTTATGATGTTAAAAAATCTCATAGATTAAAATGCTAATCACAATATCTGCAGGGCTCTTGTTGTCGCTAACATGCCTTCTGTACTGGAACCAGTCGGTATTGCGCGGGGCGATGGCAAGTGACCGAATGGTATGTCTTTTATCCGGCTGGCAGGTCGCTGGTGAGGGATGCAACATGTGTTGATACACTCGTGGTGACTTGTAAAGATGCAGGAGCAGGTGCGGCCAGTGCAGAACAATCAAAATTCAAAAAATACGCAGCGATTGGACCAAATTATATTTGTATGCCTTTTGAGGTTGGGACCGTGAGGGTTAGAAGCTCGCCGTTTTGCTCGCACTTTGTCATCAAAATTGATCGAGGCCTCCGGAGACCAGCGAGCAGGAAGCTTTTTCCGCCAACGTGAGACAGCAAGTCTATAATATTCGCAGTATATAAGTAAGATAGCAAAGCCGATAAGTCAATATAATGTGTGCGATAAATAATTGTAACGATCCCCAAGCGTCACTTATTCCGTCGAAGCCTTATTAAAATACATCAGCGTGTAGTCGTCCCACTGGTTCCGGTTAGGTACAATAGTCTATCTATTACGGGCGACGTAGGCGGTAAAGACTAGTTATGTTCGAAACGTTGCTGTCTTCTGACTTGACTGTTCGGGTTTTTCCAGTTTCACAGAACTAGGTTTGACTTGTGGTTTGGTTTGCGTGTATTTTGCATCATTAGCAGATATACCAAGTCTGCTATTGTGTTCCATTGAACTATCAGTGGTGTCATTTACAGATTTGACGGTCTTGGGAGTCTATTAATATTAGTGGAGTCGCTGCCAATGGACATTTGTAATACCAAATAAAAAAAAAACAAATCAAAATCATTTATTCTATCAGTAAAAATTAACACAAATAATTAACAATTGCCCCCGCACTAGGATAAATCTGTATCGCGAGCGACCTCAAACATTTACCAATATGATTTACAAACAGGGGGAAGTTATAATTTCTAAATAATTAAAATTATTAAGGAAATTGTAAGTAAAAGAATAATTAATCAATAATTTAGATTAATATCACCTAAAAAAAAAAGTCTACCTATATATATAATGCAAAATTGAGGAATTGAAAATGCGATACCATGGCAAGAGGATTACATAAATTGTCAGTGAGAAGCTATTATGCCTCTTTGACCGGAGCTAAGGGAAAACCGTGTTACCACAATGTTTTCGTTTTACTAAAATTATATAAAGCTAAAGTTTGCCTTGTTGAAAATCAATATGCAATATGTATTTGGAACTTTTCCATTCCTCCGTTCGCGTAGTAGCTAAATATAAATACCTAACATAGTGACCTTATAAAAATCTCACACTATTTAGTCTCTCATTTTATTTTCTTCGCGAACTTATCAAAATTGATTTTCTAATAAGCGTTCAATTTAGTTCTAGACGAGCCGTCGAAGATTCTAGTAAGTATTAAAAAAAATATTCGATATTCAATTTGTTTTTTTATACCTATCCTTACATGGCTACGAATATTATTTCCTGTCTTTAATAGTAAATCTATTCGGATATCTAAAATAATTATTATAAACTAGTTTTAAATCGTCGATTGATTTACGTTCCAACCGTCGCAATTGAAAAGTATGTTCTAATTTAAATGTATTTGGTTGGAACAAAAACTAAAAAGTTTTTGTTAAAAAAAAAAACATTTTGAATACAGGCTTTTTTTGGTGATTGTACTTTTTGTTGACTTTACTTGCATTGTCTTCCAATATGCTAATGTATATGTCACCGTATTTTTGTGAAAACCGTTAGTTTATAATCTACATAGCGAGATTGTAAACTCCCCGATAAATTGTGAACTGTACCATACTGCTTACAATATTACGTATTCATTTCCGATAGTTTATAATCTATCCATGTCAAACCGTCATATTGCAAACGAACCTGCACTTGCCGACAGGGTTCACAATCTGTCCGATTTTATCACTCGTAATATTGTTTACCGTCCCTGATTGATCAGTCTTAGCGGTAGAGCGTTTTGTAGAATATTAGAATCAATATCGGATATAGTTTCACAAATATAGTAAAAACACTTTACTTACACGAGAAATTGTATTAAAACATGAAGAGTATAACTCAGGTTATGTTCGGCTAGTTATTTTTGACTGAAACTTGACTTATTATTTAAATCCTAGTTTATTTTCACAAATAATTGTAACTTTATGATAACGTTCACTTATTTTAAACACAAAATCTATTAAAATCACGAATAAATATGTTTTTTTACGTTCGGTGATAGCAAATGACAGCGAGGTAAAGATGGCGGCACGGGACACATGACGTTCAACCAATCAGCGCGCAAAGAGCATTCCGTCGGGTTCTAGTATGATGCCAGTTCACAATATAACGGTTTGTTGCGGATAGATTATAAACCATCGGAAATGAATACGTTATATTGTAAGCAGTATGGTACAGTTCACAACGGTTCGGGGAGTTTATAATCTCGCTAGGTAGAGTACAAACTAACGGTTTTCACAAAAATACGGTGACATATATATCAAGTCAAACCGACCACTCGAAGTGGGTGAAATTCGACTTGCAAGAATTTACCCGAACATTGCAAGTTAATAAAAAGCTTGTAAAAATATCGACGGTCCCTACGTATAAACAGATATGTCCCATACATGATGTATGAGACATGTCTGTTTATACGTAGGGACCGTCGATATAATGCACCGGGGCGTTTGAAAAAGATTTTTATTTTCATTTGTTACCTTAAAGTATAATATTACAATTTACATTGGTTTGTCCCTACTATTGTGGCTAATCAAGCCTTCTCATAACAAGGAGTCAAATCAGTAATTCTCGAGCCACCAACACACATTTATCGTTATTTTATGTATAGTAGTACAGTATTACCCAACTTATATGGCACATCGTGAATCTTCGTTCGCACACAAAAGAAAGTATGGCCCCGAAGATTAACGAAAGAATGCTTAAAACTTACAATCAACATTAGATCACTACTATAAGGTTCATAATACACTGCAGCTGTTAGTTCCGTCTCGCTCGCAAGTCACGCCTCTCTGCACGGCGCGCGCTAACATGGCGGCAGCTGCCGACCAATAGCGTTTCCCGCGCTTTGAAAATATATCTTCTGCGCAGGTACATCGGTAAGCCATATTAATTGGGTACTACTGTACTAGATATTGTATTTACATTTATAAATCGCATGGTAGGATACCAAACGAGTCTCCAAGTCAATAACCTGAGTAAAATTATATTAGATATAATAAACTATAGTATACAATGTAACCAGAATGTTCTATGATTGATTGATCTGCGACCGGTTATTAGATATCGTTTTAATTTTGTTGTGTCCGTTGCATCGGACTTTTAGCTCAGGCATTTGGATTGGTCATTAAAGTTATCATATTCCTCCATAAATCTAGTCTAGCATTGACTTTTTTTAAGACAAAATCGAACTGGATCGGTTTCAGGTCGTTTTAACATACGCGCTTACAAGCGCGCTACATTTGGCGCTTAAAAAAACCGGACTCGCGTACTCGGACTTATTCCGGGCGTGTTCGCTCGAACCGCGGGAAGGCGTCTCTCGCGACTCACGCTTGTACGAGCTTATAAGCGCGTCTTGTCTAGTACGAGTTGCGTGTGTGGTAAAAGGCGCGCCTATACGCGCTTACATGCGCTTCCAAAATGAGCTGGTCTGAAGCTGCCCTTATCAGAGGAGAGCGTAGCTGAAAAATCGGGCCTCAGACGCAATTTTTTTATTTTAAACTAGTTGTCTCTCGTTTCACCCGCGTGCACGGGATAAAAAGTAGCATATGTCCTTCTCCATAGGCTATCTGCTTGTCAAATTTCATCGCAATCGGTGTAACGGTTTCAGCTTGAAAGCGTAACAAAAAACGTAACGTAAATGTATTTATAATATATACCTACTATCAAATCCCATAGATATCTTATTTTAAACGATCATAAAAAATATATTTCCTCATGGGAATTCAGTATGAAAAACCAGTAATCCCCACATCGCCGCGCCCCGTGAAAAGCGTCAGAAAACCAATCCCTTTTAATCTGACAAGATATTGGCAATCCACTCACATTCCGTGACGACTATGATTGGTAACTACAGGATTCCCTGTAGGAAAATACGGATCAACCCTATTTATTGACTCTACGCTAGGTGTTCCAAAAAGCTCGGAGTGCTCAACAGAGCGAAGCAGTACTTCACATCGGGGCAAAGGCTGCAACTTTATAAGTCGCAAGTCCAGCCTCATATGGAGTACAGCTGTCATCTGTGGGCGGAGGCAACTGGATACCAGCTGGGGCCTCTAGACTCGCTGCAGCGACGTGCCATTAGAATTGTCGACGATCCCGAGCTTACAAGCGGTTAAGAGCCCCCAGTCTGAGTAGAGACTTTGCCTCCTTATCTGTGTTCTACCGCTTGTACAACGTACAGTGTTGTAAAGAATTGTTTGACCTGATGCCCACGGCTACCATCCACCATCGCCACTCTCGTCATCGACGGGGAGTCCATCCTCGCACACTGAAACCAAAATGGTTTCGAACTGTGCGGTCTCAAAGGAGCTTCCATCCGCGGACGCTCAGATTGTGGAATGAGCTCCCCGCCGTGGTTTTCCCAATAGGGTTCTTCAAAAAGGTTGTAAAGAGAGTGCGAGTGATACCCATGATAGATTGCAAGCGTCCATAGGCAATACCAGGTAATAGGTAACCGATTACGGTATAAAAAAAACATTGTTCATAATCTTTCTCCTCATAAGCCAAGTCTAATCAAACCCAGGTTCTTGCCATCCCATCTCTTTTTGTTACATAAAGTGAGTAAGTGACGGATATATTAAAAACCTTTTACTAGACTGCTTTAAACCATCCCCGAAACATACTTCCATTGAAACATCCAACATATTGCCAACATGTTGTTACATCCCTAAAACTATAGTATCTTCAACTTACCTTTACGCTTTATCAATAGATCTACATGTAGGTGACAATGCAAAACTGGTGGTGAGCCATAATGGTTGCACTACGCATGCGGTGACCCCTGGTGACACCGCCACAATGTGACGCGTGGGCGGCGATCCGTCTACTCCTGCGCACGTGAACTGGCTCGCACGCCTTACTTTATTACATTATCGGTTTTGAGAAATCATTGTGCTAAAACAACTATATCAACCTAAAAGTTCTTTTTATATTTCTATAATGTTTGACCTGATGCCCATGGTTACCTTCTACTCGTCTCATACTGTTCAGTTTCGAAGGCGCTTCCTATCGCGGGCGCTCAAGCTGCGGAATGAGCTCTCCATCGTGGTTTTTCCATGGGGGTACAGCAAAGGGCTTGTCATAAAAGGTGTGAAGAGATTTTTGTAGGGTCGGCAACGCACAAGTGATACCCCTGTTGTTGCAAGCGTCCATTAGGTTGCAAAAAACATGTAGACATTCACGACTCGCCTGATAGTAAGCAGCGACAGTGGAAGAGAGAAAGCGCAGTGTTACTTGGTTACGCTGGTCCCTTACACACTGCCAGCTCAGAGCTTCCTCGTGGAGCTCTGGTGACCTTACTCATAGCAGGAGGCTGTTATTTGGGTGCTATTTTCTGTAAGGTGGAGGAATATCTCAGTCAGTCTGCTTTGCACGAGAGAACGTCATAGCGTAATTCTCGTATGTTATGTATTTTTTTTTATGTTTATATTTTTTACCGCGAGCCAAGCGATTAATCCCTTGGCTCGCGGTAACAAATATAACAATGACATCAATTGTTATAATAGGACGCGCGTCCCTCGCGAGAACCAACGGGTTAATAAAGCAAATTTATAAATGCCAAAAAACGACGTGTCTAAATAAATTCAAAATGGTCTGATGATGAAACTAAATAATCATCAATACATCCATAATATCTCCAGTAGAGTTCAAAACAACCTCGGACTTAGCCAAACAGAGTTCAAAGGTCACGGTCCTTATAAAAAAACATCTAACAATCAGTTTTTCAATGATCCCAGGTCAATAAAACAGCCCACTTCCCACGCTAATTACAACTATTGTTTAAACAAGGCTTTTACTGCAGTCGTCCACGAATAAATATACACTTGATAATCATACTAATTGCTACCGAAATGGCTGATCCTATTTAGCTACATGGTGATGACGTCTTATGGCCTAACGTGGAATGAGCTAAGTTTATTTGAACTAAACTCAAGCTATATTTTTCTTTTTATACCACTTAGGTGGCAAACAAGTATACGGCCCGCCTGATGGTAAGCAGTTACCGTAGCCGTAACCCCTGGTGATGCAAGCGTCCATACGCTTGCATCACCAGGGGTATCACTCGCGCGTTGCTGACCCTGAAGAAACCGCTTCACACCCTTTTTGAAGAACCCCATGCTGTACTCCATTGGGAAAATCACGGCGAGGAGCTCATTCCACAGTCCGAGCGTCCGCGGAAGAAAACTCCTTTTAGCCCGCACAGTTCGAAACAATTCTGGTTTCAATGTGTGTGGATGGACATCGACAGGGATGTCGATGGCGAGAGTTGCGATGGTGAAAGGTAGCCGTGGGCATCAAGTCGAATAATTCCTTAGAACACTCTCCATTGTACAAGCGGTAGAACACACATAACGAAGCAAAGTCTCTCCTCAGATACTACTACTATATATACTACTAGAACGCTATACTTAGTGTTAAGTTCTTACTTATTTTGTACAGGGAGTGGAAATAATTGATGCTAGCAAATGCTTCACTATCACATTTGCATGAAGTGTTACAAAATTTCAACATTTAATTCAATAAATAAAATAAACAGTCAGACAGTTTGATATTTCCTTATACTATCACAGTCCACAGTCAAATTTACCTTCAAATTAACAATCGTCGGTCCACCACATGTCACATCCATCCACTGCAACCACAATTCGCAGGTCCTCGGTCGGTAACTTGTTTTGATAATTTTATGATGTCATAAGGAATCTTATGTTTTTGAGTCAAACGTATGAATCACTATGGTTGCTTTATCCTAAAAATGAGGAAAAAACTATAAAAATGGTTGTTAAAAATCAACAAACTCGCTAAAATATAAAACCAAGGTCTTGTATTGTATCTGGCAATTAGAGAAACGCTTCGGCTTAAGTCGTCCCTCATTTTAACGACTTAACACGTAAAGGATAACAATTTATTATGTCTTATTAAAATGATATAGGAGGTATCGAGGGAATTACGCATCACAAAATGTTAACGTCCGCAGCACACAGCAAACGAAGTAACTTCAAATCTTTCATGCATAGGTTCAAATGATGCTCTATTGCCTACGCAGCTCAACGTCACCGACGCATTTGAGTCACGACGAATCACTAGATGTATTTTATTTTATTTATTATGAAAACAAACAGTTTACAATAACTAAAACATGTAGAAAAAATAGATACTAAAAGCAATACAGTTTTCACATACAAAGACTAATACAGAAGAGTTAATAGAGAAGAAGTGAACAGTTATACAAACATTTAAAATGAAATAAAAGCTAGCATGTTGGGAAGCCGAAGTACGAATTGGAATATAGACACTTTGCCTGATTAGTACTTGTATTAAATAAATCTAAAGGTAATATAGCATTATAATGCCTGACGCCGGCTCTGCAAAAGAATGTATTCTGCCTATAGTTTGTATTTGCTTTGGGAATTAATAGACGAGCTGGGTCTTTGGGACCTACAAGGGACACATAAATATATATTCGCTAGTAAAGAAGGGGACTCTATATGTCCTCTTGCAGTCTTCATTAGGAGAGTTACATCTGCTACAGTTCGCCGGAACTCCAAGGGAAGAATATATGTTTGCTTGCAGTTAGCGTCAAAATTTCCCTTTGGATATAATACTCTTCTCACTAGTACCGTGTCATTTACGCAATCCATAGCTTTCACTCAAACTATCAAGAGAATATCGATAGATTATTATGATTACCAAAGTTGCCATCTACTTCTGACGCTGACTGTACAAAGTTCAATCAACTCACAAATTCGCAATAATTGACTTTATCGCGTAAAACATAAAAAAACCGGTCGCTTGTTCAGAATACCGATGGGTAAGTTAGTACTTATAGCATCGCCTCGATTGGTCGACCCAAGTGGTCAGACGTGACCAAGAGGTCGAAGGTACAATTCCCACGTCAGGTTGAAGTTGTTCTTGATAATTTTGGACCAATTACCGTACAATATTTATAAAATAACGGCCCAGAGCCAGTAGACAAGATGGTTATCGACAATCGTCATCGTTAGTAAACGATCAACCTTTGTATGGGATTGACATTTCAAATCGTAATATCACGTGGTTTTTAACTATCTCTTATGTCAATCCCATACAAAGGTTGATCGTTTACTAAAACAAAATTTGGTGAGAAATTTATTTTGAGCTGATTTTTTCTTCAAGCTTTTCGGATAGTTATTCCCTTTCCGTAACACGTTGTATATTGAAAACCGCGAAAGAAGTCATGAAGAAGATTGTAAAACATTTGATTTTCATCTAGACCAATAAAATAAAAGGCAGAATTTACAATGAATTTTATCCAATGAATAAATCTCCTCAAAAGAAGTTATTTTAGAGTTCACACTAAAAACTAAAAGCTCTTCACTTTCCACATAGTGCTCTTACAACTGTATCTAAAAAGGCATTACATTTTCTCTAGTCTAATAATTTTAAAATGAGGATTTGTTTGTTTATCACATTTTTACTCCAACTACGACTGACCCCAGGAGGAGTGATGTAGAAACTAACTCACCTAGAAAATGCCTATTCACTCTTAAGACATTAAGGTTAAAAGTGTCAGGTAACACGGACCTCGGAAGAGAGTTCCACTCCTTTGTTACCATAAGGAACGAAGAAGCGAAGCGTTGTGTTCATATAAGAGGGATGTTGACAACGTGTTGGAAATTCTCCCGGCGTCTTGTGTTTCTATGGAGAAATGGGGATGAAAGAATTTAATTGACAATTAAGTAACATACAGGATGTTGTTTTGGTCGGCGACAAGCGACCCAGGAGCGGTAGTACAAAATATTTATTCCCCAAAAATTGACTTAATTTCATTAAATACTGTAAATATGTCGAGAAATACCTTATTCAATTTGAAATAATATTACCGCAAAGTATGGTTACTAGGCACGTGCACAGACTAGAGCTAGGCGCAAGCCGCCATCGCCCCACCCCTTTACTCCCTCGCACTCCCGTTGAGTATTTATCTATACTTTAGCTTATTACATGATTTTCAAAAAAAATTTTTTTTATTTTTATTATTAAAAAATATTAAGTATTTTTTTTATATTTTTTTAGCACCAGTATCATTTGTATTATCGACCCTGAGTCGCTCGTCGCTGACCAAAACAACGACCTGTATATTTATCCTGAATTCACATAAAAATAACTGAATACTACAAAAACATGTCATGAAGAAAGATATATAACACTAGGTTCGAACCCACGGTTTTACATTAAAATTTCTTGGGAAAAAGATATTCTATATTAATTCCAGGTATGATCTCTATCTATGTGCCGAGTTCCATCCATATCCGTTACGGAGCTAAGTGGTAACAAACATACATACACAAACATTCGCATTTAATATCAAATAGAATTGTAGGATAAATTCCCTGCCCCTGTAAAGCATAAATTCCGCCTAAGACGCAAGTGAAACCGCTAAACAAAAGCTAGTCTCAAATAAATCGGAAAGTTTACAATAAACTTGAACAAAACCAACTATGAAAGAGACATCGATAAAACAACTCGTAAATATTAAAATGCCAATTTACGACGTCAGTGCTATACGTGGTCGTAACTCAAGTCCATTGGACAATACGCGTCGAGCGAGATTATTATCTGTATAGTATAGAAGTCTGGTACATCGCACTTTAATATTATAAGTACAGAGCTATAAGTATAAATGGTATATATATACACTTCTTTGTGGGACCAGAGCTCTGAGATAACGAGCTATATCTTTAATCAGTTGAAAATATCTCACAATGGTTTCACTTTAAGGTTTACAGAAGAGTAAGTATTTTTAATTTCTTCTTTATTAATAAACTAGCACCTGCTCGCGGCTTCGCTTGCGTGGCCTACAGGAAACAAGTGATATATTTTTCTACAACAATAAAAGAAAACAAAACAACTTCTTCCCGCTTCGAGGGTGGAATTATTAAAAACGCTGAGACACGTATAAATTTTCAATCTTCAGCCTAAACACAAAATTTTAAGATCCTAACTTCGAAACTGACGGACTTTCATACAAACTTTCATCCCCTATTTTACCCCCTTAGGGGTGGAAATTCGAAAAACCCTTTTTAGTGTATACCTACTCTTCACAAAGAATACACCCTCTAAATTTCATATCTCTAGGACCAGCGGTTTAGGCTGTGCGTTGATATATCAGTCAGTCAGGACTTTGATTTTTATATATATAGATTATCTGTGGTAACAAAGGATTTGGTATTTAAGACCAAGAAGGCTTGCCTCTCGTTCAGTTACTATTTTCTGTTTTCTATATTTAAGGTTTTCGGTACAGAGAGGAGACAGCTCCCCTCCGAAATAAAACGGCTGTCAATCTTTGTTTTTTTTTTTTTTTTTTATTTATTTAATAAACCAACATGTACCTTTATGTTTCTTTACTCTTAATTCCGCCAAACTGCACAGCAGTTTGTTGGCAGATACAGTTCTCATTTTAAATATTTTAAGTACAGTAGCACACGAACAAAACATACTTTAACTTAATGTTATTTGGTTAGTAGTTCTTGTTAGCCTATAATGTCCCACTGCTGGGCACAGGCCCCCGTTCACAATTTAGGGTGATAGGGAATGGGCAGATACTCCACCACGCATGCCCACTGCGGATGGGTGAAAGGTTAGTTAGTGGTCAACCTACTGTAGAAGATTTCATCCGCCGAGGACGCAAAATCAAAATCAAATCAAAAAGTCATTTATTCAGTTTAGGCCCTAGTAAGGCACTTATGAACGTTAAATTGGTACATACAGTTGCATTTACCACCGGTTCGGAATACACTTAAACTGAGAAGACTCCGGCAAGAAACTACGCCTCCAACTAGCTTAATGACTATCACAATTAAGTGATAACCGGGACCAACAGCTGCTGAATACCGGCTGTAGGGTCACAATTAAGACTCCGGAGACGGGGCCCATCAGCATCACCGGATAACCTTGTACTCCACAGCTGATACCCGTGAAACTGCAATACACAGTAGTCACTTACTAGTTTGATTCCACCAGTGGGTCGATCAGTATATAATATTAGTATCGAACCGGTGGTAGAATCAGTTTGTAACGTTCGTAAGTGCCTTATTAGGTCCTAAATTGAATTAACGATTTTTGAATTTGAATTTGAATCGGTCTTGCATGACGTTGACTGGTGGCAGCCGATCGATTAAGAACAGCTAATCTTGCTACATAAAGAGTGCTTAGTCCGGAAAGCCAAAGATAAAATACTTGCATTTAAAAACCTCAAGAAGTAAATGAGGATAAGATAAGATTGTAATGAGAAAACACGGACACAGCGTTTTGCATCCTCATTTATAATTCGGACAGCAAGGGAGTGGAACTTGCTTCCGGCGTCTGTGTTTCCTGACGCCTACAATCTAGGTACTTTCAAGGGAAGAGTGAATGGGTTCCTTCTGGGTAAGTGTTCCATCTTAGACTTCGTCTTCGTCCCTTATGGGCAGGTCAATAGCCAAATCCAAGCCCATTTAATAAAAAAAAAAAACACTTAAAATCACCATGATAGTTCTAATACAGAGCACTATCGTACAAGCCAATCCGTTTATCTCAATGTCAAATAGGAATTTATCTTACTGAATACTGTTAACGGGTTATCTTTGAAACAATAGCCGTACCTGGATTTGAATCAGCCCCTATATAGCGCAATAATAGCTCCTTTATACAGCATTTATACGATATGATAAAGCGGTTTCCATTACCACTTCACAAACGTCTCCTGCACTCGCTTCCTTGTGCTGTGACAGTTTCCTTCGTTTCAGTGAAGGCATAATATCTCTTTATTTGTGTTAGTTTGTCGGTTCCAATTAGGTTTATAATCAAGTTTATATTATGTAAGACATGTCTGTATATTCTAATAATTTGTTACATATTGATGTTTGTATGTAACTATTATACACATAATTTGTTCTTATACTTTGGCTCTGCTCTACCGTATCCACTTATATAGTAGGTACTCCTTACTTTTGACGGGCCAGTTGGCGTCCTATAACATTGCGTCGTAGGTTCGATTCCCACCTAGGACATGCATTTGTGTGCATGGATATGTTTGCATGTGACTCTCGGTGTTACTACAACGTTATTGTTAACAAACAAAAAGTAATATATGAAATGAAATGTTATTTATTAGAAAGACCAGCATGATTAAATACAATTACAGTTTAAGTAAATGAAGTAGAGCATAGCGATTATTCGCTCAAAGAGCAGCTTGACTGGGGAAGTACCTCCACCTTACAGAATACCGCAGCCAAATAACTTTATGTTGTGTAAAGTTGTGTTCCTACGCTTGAGTAAGGAAGGTCGGTAACGCGTGAGCGATGCTTCTTGTGTTGCAAGCGTCCATATGGCTGCGGTAACCGCTTACCATCAGGCGGGCCGTAAGCTTGTGTACCGACTTAGTTGTATAAAAAAACATATTTTTTATCAGTTATCTGGTTTCCATAGTACAAGCTCTACTTAGTTTGGGATCAGAAGGTGGGTATTAAGAATGTGGATATTTATTATATTCCCATCTAACATACCGTGGAGTACGTAACTCATCTAAAACCAGTCAAAAATAAAAAGCCCCTTTATGCCGCGGGCTTGTCTGATATCTCATAGCAACATGTCATTAGCGATTTGTACCGCTATGCGTCAAAGGACCACGTGCCGACCACCTACGACCGTTTGTAATGTTATTCGACAGTAGGTCGCCATATACATAAACTAGATGTACTATACAGGTCGTTGTTTTGGTCGGCGACAAGCGACCTAGGAGCGGTAGTACAAAATATATATTCCCCAAAAATGGACTTAATTCCATTAAATACTGTAAATATGTTGAGAAATACCTTATTCAATTTGAAATAAAATTACTGCAAAGTATGGTTACTAGGCACGTGCACAGACTAGAGCTAGGCGCAAGCCGCCATCGCCCCACACCTTTACTCCCTCGTACTCCCGTTGAGTATTATGTCTACACTTTAACTTATTACATGATTTTCAAAAAAAAAAAATTTTATTTTTTTTATATTTTTTTTAGCATCAGTATCATTTGTATTATCGACCCTGAGTCGCTCGTCGCTGACCAAAACAACGACCTGTATAGAGCTTCAATGATCACCTTAATACGATGTATTTTTGTTTTGTTCAATGAACAGGAAAATTTAAACTGGCCGGTATCTAATACTACTAATGATCTTATTTTTATCCGGTTCTTTTGGCACTGATTATAAATGCACAAGAATCTGTATTTTTTTATAACATAAAGTCGGTAAACAAGCGTACAGCCTGCCTGATGGTAAGCGGTTGCCGTATCCATATGGAGTCTTGCAACACACGAGGCATAGCACTTATTACACCTTCCTATTTTTAGGATCCTAACTAGGAAATAGGAACGTGTAATCGCAGAAAGAACGGTTAGTGTCCTAAGTAGTGAGATAGGAAGGTCCCAACCGCTCTGCTTCCTTAAACAGGAAAGTGTAATCGCGTCGCTCCGATTTAGGACGTTTAGGGATGTAACATTGTTCTTCAAAACATCGATGTTTTGAAATAATTATATAAGGCTTCTAAAGTCTTGGCGTATATTTTGAGGGATGAATGTATAGGTCATTAGTAATCAAAAAACAATAATAGAATAATAATCCGTACAATATATAATTATTTCAAAACATCGATGTTTTGAAATAATTATACAGGGTGTTGTTTTGGTCGGCGACAAGCGACCCAGGAGCGGTAGTACAAAATATATATTCCCCAAAAATGGACTTAATTCCATTAAATACTGTAAATATGTTGAGAAATACCTTATTCAATTTGAAATAAAATTACTGCAAAGTATGGTTACTAGGCACGTGCACAGATTAGAGCTAGGCACAAGCCGCCATCGCCCCACCCCTTTACTCCCTCGTACTCCCGTTGAGTATTATGTCTACACTTTAGCATATTACATGATTTTCGAAAAAAAAATTTTTTATTTTTATTATTAAAAATAAATAAAGTATTTTTTTTATAATTTTTTTAGCACGAGTATCATTTGTATTATCGACCCTGAGTCGCTCGTCGCTGACCAAAACAACGACCTGTATAAGGCCCTTCTAAAGTCTTGGCGTATATTTTGAGGGATGAATGTATAGGTCATTAGTAATCAAGAAACAATAATAGAAAAATAATCCGTACATTGAAAGTACCACATTATTTATAAATTAATACTTGGTACTTAATTACATAAAGTTCAATTTTGTTTTATTTTAACATAAAGGAGCTCATTTGTATTCATTGAAATTTTAATTTGTGTGATCGGTTTGAGAGAATAAAAAACTTAAAACATCGGAAGAACATCGATGTAAGTATAGTTTTTTTTTTAAATCGACCTTTGTTACATCCCTACGAGTCGTCCGTCCCGCTTTAAGTATAGTTGCTATACTCTTTGCCGCGTCCTAGTTAGAAAGCAAGATAGTGTAGTGTAATAAGTAGCTTCCTGCTTCCTTGTTAGAACCATCCTAGTTAGGATCCTAAATATAGGAAGGTGTAATAAGCCCTTTACCGACCTTTCCCCCTCTCCAATTAGCTCTAGGGACCTTACTCACGCGCAGGAATACAACGAAGTTATTTGTCCCCAGTCGAGCTGCTCTATGAGCGAATACTCTCATTAATGTACTGTACTGTATGTTTCATGGCTTAAGAGGAAAGGATGGCTGCAAGAAATTTGAAAAATAGGTTTTTAACATATCTATTGCTGTCGCGCTGTGCCCGAGCTATCCCGCCCGAGGGCGATAGAGACAACTACAGCTTGGATCGATTATACCTATTTAAAATAGACGAAATCGCTATTTCGTAATCCCCAGTTTCCTCCTCCAATACTGGATCGATTTTAATTTTTTTTTCAGGAATAGTAATAAGAAGAGCTTTGGCTGTATCTGTCGGTTTTCCTTTTATTTTTTATATTCGTGAAATTTGTTTTCTGGACGTCTGATAAGGGCAGTTAAAAATGGTAAGTTTTTGTAATTTTAGAAGATTTTTAGTTTTTGTAATAATTAATTTATGGAGAAAAACAAAACCGAGGGACATAAAGTGGCACCTACAGATTGCATGGTAAAATAATCATTGCTCTAGTGTCATTATCCAAAGAGGAAACTGAGGATTACGTTTGTATGGAATAAACGCCACCAGCATTTCCTCATAACTACACTAATTTTAACGAAAATTGACAGATGAGCTTGGATCTCAGAAAAAATAAGACTACTCGCGTTGTCCCATATCCCATAGTAAGGACACACTACATTTCGAACGCGCGTGCAACCACGAAGAACACTGAAATGAATTAAACTAAGATTTAATCATAGATATATAATGACTGTATATGCCGTGAACTGCCGTGAAGAACTGCGCGATCATAGTTTGAACAACTGAATACATATCATTTCTATTTATTATGAGAATAAATGACAAAGAACTTAAATCGTCATTTTTTTCTGACAGTAAATTATATCATGAATGTTTCTATATGTAAACTGCTTACACTTCGCATAAAGTTATGTTTTTAATGCTATATTCTTACTCTATGGAATTAATTAAGTTTAAAAATACTATTTCGTATAAAACATGAGTTGATGTAAAACATGCCTAAAACAAACATTGAACAAATCAGTACTTGCAATATACTACAATCAGTTTACAATTTATACCTTATCAACTTCGTAACAAAGATCTATATAACAGACGCATCATAGCCGAGACCACCCCGCGTCTACCAGTTCAGACCAGTTCCGGGTCGCAGAGTAACGGGACTGTCATTGAAAGTACGTCTGGCTTGAACTCTCGCCGGTTAATCTCCTAACTTCAAAGGTCAATCCTCATTGTATGATGATGACATATCACGTCTAGAGAATTTTTGAGTTGATGGTAATGATCACTCGATTTATGTACGTAAAGGTATTGTAATTATAGTGATGTATTTTTGGTTAGTTAGCTTTTATGTTGAATCGTTTATCTGTGAAATCTATACTACTATAATAAAGCGGAAGAGTTTTTTTGTTTGTTTGTTTAAACGGGCTAATCTCTGGAACTACCAGTCGGATTCGAAAAATTCTTTATATCCCGGGAACGCGAGTGAAACCGCGCGGAACAGCTAGTTATAAGATAAATTAAAAAGAACGATAATAATGTTCGCAATATGCTTAATTATCCTAAAGAATCCTAACTTATATTATAAATGAGAAAGTGAGTTTGTTTGTTTGTTACGCCTTCACGCCTCAACTACTCAACGGATCATGAAATTTGGCATGCCAATGCATTTTTATCCCGGGAACGTGTGTGGAAACGCGGGGGACGGCTAGTAAAAATATTAGACCCGCAGTTTCACCCGCGTTTCTGAGGAATATATTGTTTTTTTCCGAGATACACAGTATCTTATAGTCTAATCCAGAATATATTCTATCTGTGTGCCAAATTTTATCCAAATCCGTTAAGTAGTTTTTGCGTGAAAGAATAACAAACTTCTAAAATCGCATCCATACAAAAATAACACATTCATAATATTAAGTAGGAAGTAGGATTTAAAATAAAACATAAGATATACTAAAATAAAATAAACCATATATAAAAATAAAATTAAGAATGTAACTTATGCATATACCCCCTTACTCATAAAACGTTATTTAGCTAATATACTGTGTAACGGGTCACGTAAATAACGTCACTCTATTGTCATTGTCAAATAATGTGACATTGGTGCCGATTCTGTTGTAAATCGCACTAAACTAATTTTAGTCACATCTCATCTCTTTCTTACGAACATTATTGAAAAAGGATAGAACATATTTTAAGTTGTTAAATTAATCTTTGCCGTCTTATTTTACGTGTATTTAGGCGTAACCGCGATAGATGGTGACTAAATTTATATTAAAAACAAGCATTGGACTAATTTGACAGGACTAAATTTCTTACATCCTTTTCTTATATTCTTTGTTAGAAAGAGACATAATGAGATTAAAATTAGTTTAGTTGTGAACAACAGAATCAGGGCCATTATTTACGTGACCATTTAAACAGTATATTAGTTAAATAGTGCTTTATGAGTAAGGGGGTTCATATCTTAATTCATTGAATTGAAATCGAAATTCTCTTTGTATACTTGTTCAGTTCCTCTTCCCCATAAATAAGAAGAACCTCTCAGGTGAACTATCTTGAATGCATGAAATGCTAGAGATACATATTATTCCAACAAATGCCTTTCCTAATTAATAAGATAGGAAATATACACCATAAAAACTACTGTTAGTGTATGGTTAGTTTTTTGTGTCGATAACGAGTCTGTGACCGGGAATGATGAATGATGGGCGCTACAGGAAAACCGACTGGTTTTGCCGCTTATGCTAGACACAGCAAAAAACATGGGTGACAATAAGTTAGTTTTTTTTTTATTTCAATACTAAAAATAACAATTGATTTTCTTTCATGAATTTAAAAAGTAAGAGATATATTGAGGGAATGATCTTAATTTTGGAACCAACTACAGCAGTATTCATGTTTGCAGCTGATATATTAAAATTGCGCGGATGAAACTGCCACTGAATTTAAAAAAAAAACAATTAGAATATTCAGGAAATATAGGACAATAGTGACTCCACTCATCAACTTTTTAGTTCACACGCACAATGAAATTCTAACGATGTAACCTTTATTGTTCCTGGTCAAATACAATATTTTAAATTTTTTAAATATGGAATGTCTTCAAATATTCAATCACACTCTTGACACTATGTTACTTATCATGCTGAGTTATGATTGAAACACAAACCTCGCACAAACCTATCCTGGTAAGGTGCAGCGAAGACAACAGACTGCACCGCGCCGAACTTTTAAGTCTGTGAAAATAGAACCTATACGATTCTAAGCAGTAACACACATGATGTAGCGCAAATTATTTGCTTTCATACAGACTTTTTGTGTGCCGCGACTAAAGTCCGTCGTCTGTGCTGCACCTAAAAGAAAAAGGTGAAAAACTATGCAATTAATACTTTTCTTTTTATAAAATTGGCACACATCAATGATTGCTAATGCCATAATCTAAATACAGCAGGATCAGTAGACCCTTGATGATAACAGGCAATTCCATGGATATGTTCCATAATAAGAAGATCTGAAGCTCATAATCATGCAAATAACAGACTCCAAAGTTATCAATGCAAAAAATCTTTCTTGTAAATTGTTTCACGTGCCAAAGGTTTCCATAAATAATAACTTAAGATAATTTAGCTTAATTGAAGTGGATTACAAAATATTTATTCTAAGTTATAAGAATAAAGTCAATTTCAAAAAATCTAATAATATATATAAAATGCTTTTGTGGGTACGTAAATACGCAGTTTTCTCAATAACCACCAACCCCAATCAACTTCCCATTGGGGTGGTAAATACCCCTTGGTCTCCAGGTGGTAGTAAGGGAGTTTGGTCGCGGTGGGTGGAAGGGGGTGGTTATGGGTGGCGAAAATGTTACAATATATATTGCTGTCCTTTTCTAACGCATGAGGACTTCTGAAAAGATCTCAAAATTTCTGGAATGGAATTGATTATGATCGATTTAGAATGTTCGAGAAATTTCTTGAATGATCTAGAAAGTTCGAAAATGAGTAAAACTGTTATAATTTATCTGGAGTGTTCTAGAAAGCTCAACAAATACCTGGAATGATCTAGAAAATTCTAGAATGAATGCAAACTATTATAATCGAAATAGAATGTTTGAGAAAGTTCTACAAATTTCTGGCTTCATCTAGAAAGTTCCAAAATGTCCCAAAACAGTTATTATCGAGTTAGAATGTTCGAGAAACTCTAGAAATTTTCCGAATGATCTGGGAAGTTCATAAATGAGTGCTGAATGTATTATGATCGAGAAAGTTCTAGAATTTTTCCGAGTGATCTGGAAAGTTCCAAAATGAGTGCAATTTATTATAAACGATTTAAAATGTTCGAGAAAGTTCTAAATATTTCTAGAATGATCTATAAAATTCTAAAATGAGTTCAATTTATTATAAGCGATTTAAAATGTTCTAGAAAGTTTTAATTTTTTTTGGATTGGTCTGGAAAGTTCCAAAATGTGTACGAGTGTTTTTGATCTATAAAAACCAAATCGAAGTGATGTACATCTAAATATTCTAGAGTGATCTGGTACTGCAAATTTCGGTATATAAATCGAAATTCAGTTACTTTACGTCAGTTCAATTGTGATTGCAGTCGAGTAAAAAGAAGAACAAACTATTTGAATATTCTGAAAAGTCTCTCAATATCGAAAATAGAAATCTATAAAGTCTATAATATGTTAAAAAATGTATCCTTATATATTTTTTATACCATTAAACATGCGATGTATTTTAACCCGAGCAACGCCGGGTTTCGCTGCTAGTACTAATATAATAATAATATAAGACAGCTTAACATTTACTAAGCCCGTAATGATAATGAATACTCGAAATTGAATCTTATATCATAGATCCAGGATTCAATCTCAACTCAAAATTTTACCAGCATTTGTTTTGCCATTTTATAATATGGACCTAAAACTAGATGTTATTACAACACAAATCAAAACTGCAATCTCCGAAAGTCTATAGGTCAAAATACAAGTATATTTTTAAGTGACCTCACAAATAATAATTCCATAGCATACCTAGACAATTGGTAACATAAAAACGTCGACTATCTCTCTATAAAGAATAAAGCGATCTATCAATAACAGCCTCTCGACTTCCAACGGCTATTTCTCAGGGCGAGACCGGAAAAAAAGACGAAACAAAAAAGTGAACATACAAAAACCGGTCAGGTGTAAGTTTTATTTGACGGCACTGGGTTCCATAGCTATCAATGAAGAAAATACGATGATGCTAATTTAGTCTCACTATGTCTCTTTCTAACAAAGAACATAAGAAAAGGATCTAAGTTTAGTCCTGTCAATTTAGTCCAATGCTTGTTTTCAATATTTTAGTCGCCATCTATCGCGGTTACGTCTTAATACCCGCAAATGAAGACGGCAGACTAATTTGACAACTTGAAATATGTTCTATCCTTTTTCAATGATTTTTGTAAGAAAAAGATGTGATGTGACTAAAATTAGTTTAGTGCGATTTACAACAGAATCACCGTCTACCTAAGGGGATTTTTAATTTATTATGAAAATGTATGTTGATGTAGAGGTTTTTTTTTTATATACCACTAGGTTTGGTATTTGACTCCCACACTGTGGTCGTGAGTTTGATTCCCACGCAGGATTTAAGTAAGAATATCTTAGGATATTGTTGTCATCCTAATCAGGAAAAATGATATGCTGTATCCCACAACACAAGGTGCTATAGGGTGCAGAGTTCAGAAATATCGTGCTACGATCTCGATTTGAATAAATGATTATTATTATTTAATCATATTTATTTCTGCGTAGTTAGGATTGAAGTGAGTAAAAATGCCAGGGCATTAATAATTATTAATTTAGGCATAGAGTAAATAATATACTAGATTTTGGTAAGTCATTTTCCCGATAATGTTGTTTTGTTGATGTAAAATAAAGACTTTCAACTAAGTAAGTCTACATATACACGGAGATCAGTTAAGCAGTTGAAGTCTAAGAGTACGTTAGAATTCCTGACCATTAAATAAATAAGAAAATTATATTATTGCCAAGAAGTCTCTAAAATTAATAAGCACAATAGAATAAAGGTTTATTAGACGTCATAGTCGTGGATCCCTAAAAACGAGACAAAAAAGTATACATACAAAAAAGCCGGCTCCGCCCGCGGCCGCTCGACGTACTCACATATTTTAGTGCCAAGGTTACTTTTTCGCGATCCGTTGTCTGCGCGTACGACGCGGTGTACGCGCGTATACACCGACTGAGGTAAAAGGCTTTAAGTGACGGCTTTTTTTATGATTAGTGATGTCGGGAGACAGTTTATATTAAAAAGTTTATTATTAAAAATATTTGTTTCATAAAAATACTAACGTTGCCAAGGGATCTAGTATTTTCCGGGGATAAAGTTTGCTATATGTTATTCCAGGTTATGATCTATCTATGTATCAAATTTTATCTAAATCCGAGCAACGGTATACTAACTTTGGCATTAACAATATGCCTACAAGGTGTTTTTTTTTCTAGCCAGTATGTGTATGTTCTGAACTTACAGGTCTTAGACTAAAAAACGCTAAAAAGAACTATGAGCTGAATATGATGAAAATAAAAGTGACATTAAAATTTCTTTAATAAAATGTGTATAAGTAAATGAGGGATTTTGATTTAAAATATCAGATGCTCAATAGATGCCAAAAGATTTTTGGTACTTGTAGATAAAGTTACAAAAAAGAATATTCAGATATATGTCAATTTATTCAGTTATAATTGGCATAGAGTATAGACCTTGTGGTGAACTCAACATGTTAATAAATCAAGGAAAATAAACTTTTCTTCAGTTCAATAACTTGAATGAAGACATTCCTTATATTTTTTCTTCATTTTCGATGCCAACAATATTCTTATCGGCAATAAAGAGAACTTGTGACATTCGGAGCATGAGAGTGGCTTGACCTTTATTCGGTATCACCACGATCTGAATACAGCCTCATTGTTCAAGACTTTCTGTTATTTATTCAATGTTGTGGTCATTATTCAAATACCAAATTTTGGTATGGAAAATCTTCGTGTGCGCGTTTATGTCTTTTGTATGGAACGCAAACTAAATGATTTTTTTTAATGATAATCTGTTTTTTTTTTACGGAAGCCATGAATGAATATTCAATTAAGTCATTATACTTGGTTTTTTAATGGAGGCTTTTATTGTTTTACAACTTTATTATTTTTAATACCTTTTTTCCGTTGATGTTTGAAATCCATACTATTAATAATATTATAAGCGAAAGTAACTCTGTCTGCTACTCTTTTATACCTAAACCGCTGACCATATTGCGAAGAAATTTGGCAAGCAGATAGCCTATGGTATGGAGAAGTACATAGACGGCTAGTGTAGAATAGTCACGAAATCTTACTTCCTATCAGACTATCCAACTAATATATCCTAGCTTAATATTATAAATGCGAATGTTTGTTTGTATGTTACAGTTTCACGCCGTAACTACCAAACGATCATCATGAAATTTGCCATGCAGATATCCTATGGTATGAAGAAGGCTGCTTTTAATCCCGGAGACAAGGGTAAAACCGCGGGGGACAGCTAGTAACATTTATAATTGTGGAAGTTTGTATGTGGGATTGTATGTTTGCAACCATTCATCTCCGTAGTGACTTAACAGATTTTGATGAAAATTGGCACATAGATAGATCACACCCTGGAATATCATATAGAATTTTGATCCCGAGAAAACATCAGATCCCTCGGAAATGTGAATGAAATTGAAACATGGAAACAAGTATGTAATATTTCAGATTTCTTAACAATTTATTGAACTACGTTCTTTCACTAATAGCATCTTCACGACTTGAATGCAGCGGTGTCAGGATTCGAACTGCGACCTCACGACTGCTGCCTTCACCTTTACCCGTTAAGCTACCGGAGATACGGTATCTAAATAGCATTCCAATATTATTTATTGAAGAATTACAAAATAAATGCCACAAACTTTTGAAATGTTCTTGGTATTGAGAAAATCTGTCTTTAGTTTACCAAACGACACTGGATCCTCTTACTTATAAGTATAAATGTAGGTATATGTATACAGGATATAATTTTAACCAGTGCGCAATTTTTTTTTTTTTATACGACTAAGTCGGTAAACAAGCATACGGCCCGCCTGATGGTAAGCGGTTACCGTAGCCATATGGACGCTTGCAACACACGAAGCATCGCTCACGCGTTACCGACCTTTCCCTCCTCCCCAATGAGCTCTGGCGACCTTACTCACGCGCAGGAACACAACTTTACACAACATAAAGTTATTTGGCTGCGGTATTCTGTAAGGTGGAGGTACTTCCCCAGTTGAGCTGCTCTTTGAGCGAATAAACGCTATGCTCTACCTCTCCTAAATATGGTACATATCTTATTTTATGGTTCATTATCAATTAAAGAACACATTTCCATTATATGTTCAAAACTTTTTTTTTGATGACTTTAATCAGCAAAATATGGACACAATGTATTAGTAAAAATTTAATGGGTGCACTTGGCGGGTGTAGGCGGGGGTGTAATCCCCTCCCGGGCGGGGCGGGAGTCGCGCTTTTCGCTGCGAGTATCAAATTATACCTACCTACCTACATCTTTCGATAACGATAACTATATTTTTTTGTATCAAGACTTACTAGCTTATGTTTAATTTGTAAAAATTTGCTCACTGGTAAAAAAAAACCTGTATAGTTTCAGTTCCTTCTATCAAAGAAAATTCGCATGAATCAAACCGTCAAACCATCAAATCTATTAGTGAAACCCGTAAGAACCAGTTCTGTAGTTTTTGAGTCTATCGCATTCAGACAGACAGACAGACTCGGGAGAGTTTGTTTTATAATATGTAAGGATGTTAATCTTTGTGTATATTTGTATGTTTATGCAGAAGTTTTTATAATCACACGGAAACGGCTGAACGGATTTCGATGAACTTTAGCACTTAGGTAGATCATACTTTGAAACAAAATAGAGGATACTTTCGTAGTGGTATGATCATACCATATAGACTCCAATTATAATTTTATACAGTGGCAAACAAGCATTAGGACCCGACTGAAGGTAAGCGGTTAACAACCTGTCGTATTAAAAGTGCGTTGCCGACCCTGCAAGAAACTCTTCAGACCTTTAGTACCACATGCTGTACTCCCTTGAGGGCACCACGGTTCATTCCACGATCTAAGCATCGACGGTAGGAAGCTCCATTAATAATAATAATAATAATAATAATAATTTATTTATAAAAACACACATATTTTAACATCTATACAAGATTAATGCACACAAGAGAGTCATGTATGTGTTTGTTGCACGAACATTGAACACTGACACCCAAGCTAGGCAAGAGCCTGTATTATGGGGGACAGGATTCGGTCAATGTATTTAAAACATACAATGCAAAATTCCAAAAAAACGTGTCTGACGCTGCATATTAATAACTAACATGGATAAAATCATTGAAAATGTTATCTTAGTGAAGTAACTTTAATTATAAGTAGGTATTTGTGTGTAAGGCAGTGTGTGTTTGTGTGTTAGCAGTGAGTTTGTGTGATTGTGGGGTGTGTTTGTGGGTAAGGGTGTGTGTGTGTGTGGGTGTGTGTGTGTGTGTGTGTGTGTCTGCGTGTGTGTGTGTGTGTGTGTGTGTGTGTGTGTGTGTGTGTGTGTCTGTGAGTAAGGCAGTGTGTATGAACATTTATGCCTAAACGATGAAAGTAGGCAAGTCCTCAGTACTTTGATAGTCCTGCTGCAGCAACCATCTTGTGAGTTTATTTTTAATTTCATGCTTGCTTAATCTAACAATATTCAATTTCTTATTTATATTCATTAAAACCTATTTTAGTTCAAATGTGTAAAGATAAGCTTCTAGTCGATGGTAAGAGGTGCGATGGTAGGAGGTAGTCGTGGGCATCAAATCAAACCATTCTGTAGAACTTCCACTTTACAAGCATATAAGACAAAGTCTCTCCTCAGACAAAGGAGTTCTAAAGTGCTTGTGAGTTCGGGATCTTCGACACATCTTATGGCACGCCCCGTACTCCATATGACTTGCGACTTATAATGTTAGGTTCAGTTCACACCACAGAGATCGATAGAGAGGTTGTCTAACGTGGAACGCGAGACAGTTCTATGCGCGTTCAGCGCATACACCGCAAAAATCGCGTCAGTCGTAATATGTTCGATCGAAGTAAGTGCGCGAGCGGACGATATTTATTTAAATACCGTATTGTTCAATGATCGACTGCAAAAATCAAAGCCTACATGTGAAATATAAGAATCATGGTGTCACTTATCACTTTTAAGTATCAAATTTTTCACATATTTAAAGTATAAATCTCAAAAATACCTTAAATGTTTTTAGCTAGGTCATTACCAAGCTACAACTTGAACACAGAACATGAGCGCATACATTGCTGTTATTTATACGGGAGCGTAAGGCTAACTCCATTTCGAACATGCAATGAAAATCGTGTCATGCGATTCGTCCATCTATCTATACACGCATGTGTAGAGTAGATCCGAGAGCGCGATGAGGCGCGGTAGTGCGTATTTACAAGCGCTTACGAACATGTGAGTTCTTGGGCTGTGTGAGTAAAACTTTTCTACTATTGGTCTATACATATATATGGACATCAAGTCTAAGCTAAATCCAAGCGTCACAGCCCATCTCTCGTGATCTTTTGTTCACACCGACACGAGACGCGATGCGGCGAGCACTTTTTGAGATAGCGATACAAAAAGAACTTTATTGACTACACAAAAAGATACTTTCAATGACAGAATTAGAGTCGTACACACGGCAACACATCAAGCTATACAATTCCAGTATAAGCTGATCTCGCATTGTATAGGATTTCCGTACAATGAGAGGTCAGCTTATATTGAAAATGTATAGCTTGATGTGTTGCCGTGTGTACGTCCCGCGACGTCGCGCTGCGCCTAGAGGCTTCGCGATACGTTTTGCGGCGCCACGCGTCGCAAAACGTCGTTTTGCGACGCGTGGCGCCGCAAAACGTCTGTCTTTGTGAAACAATTGGCCTCTCCAACCATCATCACGTCTCTTCGCGTCGCGTCGCACCTCGTCTCGATCTTAACTGACCTTTACACACCGAGATTTTTAGATGCCAGCTGAATCTTGTCTATCAAGTAACTATATACGTACAGTAGTACCCAACTAATATGGCTTACCGATGTACCTGCGCAGAAGAAGCAGGGAAATCGCTATTGGTCGACAGCTGCGGCCATGTTAGCGCGCGCCGTGTGGAGGGGCGTGACTTGCAAATGAGACGGAACTAACAGCTGCAGTGTATTATGAACCTTATTAGTAGTGTTCTAAGGTTGATTGTAAGTTTGAAGCATTCTTTCGTTAATCTTCGGGGCCATACTTTCTTTTCTGTGCGAACGAAGATTCACGACGAGCCATATTAGTTGGGTAATACTGTACAGTAGTACCCAACTAATATGGCTTACCGATGTACCTGCTCAGAAGAAGCAGGGAAATCGCTATTGGTCGGCAGCTGCGGCCATGTTAGCGCGCGCCGTGCGGAGGGGCGTGACTTGCAAATGAGACGAAACTAACAGCTGCAGTGTATTATGAACCTTATTAGTAGTGTTCTAAGGTTGATTGTAAGTTTGAAGCATTCTTTCGTTAATCTTCGGGGCCATACTTTCTTTTCTGTGCGAACGAAGTTTCACGACGCACTATATCAGTTGGGTACTACTGTAACAGAACACCGCTAGAAATATGAATTTCAAGGGTCTCGATACTCTATATTTGCCATTCAAATGAGATAGCACTACACTAAAGTTAGTTATTGCTACATGGCTAGATTATTTAAAGTGGAGCTTAAAAACCATAATAATGAACTAAAGAAGGGGTCGTAAAAATCGTGTTACTGTGACTGTGGTCGTTAAATGAAAGTAATTGTCTAGACGTGACGTTATTTACGAACGCAGCGTGAAGCCTCCAGCAATTGCATGAAATAATCTAGTATAACATGTGTCTTTATACAAGATGTTACCCGCGCTTATACTCGCGTTTATGTGTTTTACTATGAATAGTGTTTTGAACACTATACATGGTTAGTGAAGTGTCAAAGATGGTGGTGGTAATTTTCTAGTTTATTTATCGATTAAAAACAGACTCTTTTTAACAATATTGAAAAGAAAACTAATTCTAATAACCTTAATTAGTTGAATAAAAGTTCCTGGAATTCTATTATTTTTATACAGGACGCTCGTCTCGTCCGCGAGCCAAGCAAGCTTTTAAAACAAGGTTAAAATAACCTTATTTGTCTTTTGTCCCGTTTTGACGTCGGATGTCAAAGAAAGACAAAAGTCAAATAAGGTTATTATAATATTGTTTTAAGAGCTTGTGGTAGGCCCCCAGGTCGGTTAACTAAAGCTGGCACGTTCAACACATTTACACGTTGCGCTTGTGTAGTGTCTGTGAATAAGCGCGCGGCGTCACGTCGCACTGCATGCGCATCATGAAAAGTATGTCCGTCTCACTCCCGCGCGGTCAAGCTTATGAGTATGAAGGAGTCAGTTATTGTTTTCCTACTGCCTATAAATATAGTATGGTATTTTTTGCATTCATTCATTAGAATTGACTGACTGATTAGATGCAATAATGTGATAAAACATACTGTATCGAGAAATTGCGTTATGTGTGAGTTCTGTGAACGTGCCAGCTTTAGTTGACTTACCTGTATATAAAATCATATTGCAAAATAATAGGTAACCTATGAAATTGCCGTTCTGCAGTACTGGCCATTTCAAATCAAAATAATTTTTGTTTGGCTAAGAATTCTAATTTTAAATTAATTTTATTTTAAAAACATGGAATTCTTTTTTCCAAAAGTAGTCATTTGTTTATTGATTAGTGTTACATCGCATTTCAAACTTTTTCGTCATCATGGATACGTTAAAAATTCAAGTAATTATGGAATATGAGTACCGTCGTGGCAGCCACGCGGCACAAGCGGCACGCAACATCAACGACGTTTACGGAGCTAACACTACAAACCAACGCACCACCTGTTATTGGTTTGCTCGCTTCCGTTCTGGGAATTTCGACCTGAAAAATGAACCTCGCGGTCGTCCGAAGACTTTGGTCGACAATGACGAATTAAAGGCGATTGTGGAAGCTGATGATACACAATCGACGGCTGAATTAGCAGCAGCTTTCGACGTTAGCGTCAAAACAATATTGGTCCATTTGCGTCAAATTGGCAAGGTAAAAAAGCTTGACAAATGGGTGCCCGACGAACTCAATGATCGCCAGCGCGAAGTACGCGTCGAAACGTGCCTTGCACTGCTCAACAGACACACAAATGAAGGAATTTTGAACCGCATTGTTACCTGCGATGAAAAATGGATTCTGTTTGATAACCGCAAGCGCTCAGCAAGTTGGTTGGATCCTGGTTCAGCACCTAAACAATGCCCTAAACGAAAACTTACCCCTAGAAAAGTAATGGTCACTGTTTGGTGGTCCAGCGCCGGTGTGATTCATCACAGCTTCTTACCAAACGGGGTGAGCATTACTGCAGATGTGTACTGTGAAGAACTGAACACAATGATGGAGAAGCTGGCAGATCTCCAACCAGCATTGGTCAATCGCTCGTCTCCGCTGCTCCTGCACGATAACGCGCGACCTCATACTGCACAGCAGACGGTCTCCAAGTTGCAAGAACTGGGGTTGGAAGTTCTCCGTCATCCGCCCTACTCACCAGACCTTGCGCCTACAGACTACTACTTTTTCCAGAATTTGGATAACTTCTTGGCGGGAAAAAAAATCAATACCCGAGAGGCAGTACAGAATGCCTTTGAAGAATTTGTTGCCTCCCGTCCAGCTGATTTCTTTAAGAAGGGCATCAATAAACTGCCACTGCGTTGGCAAAGATGCATTGATTGCATGGGTGATTACTTCGATTAATACAAATAAAAAATACATGAAAAAAAATCGTTTAAATTTTTTCATACAAAACGGCAATTTCATAGGTAAAGACCTAATAATATATGATTGGTTTTGCTACAGGGTAGTGGGAATATAAAATAATAATAACATAAAATGATTAACTAGAACTGGAATAAAGTTGTATAAGCCAAGATAAAGTAGGTAACACACTAGCCGACTGTACACCGACCGACGCTCGATGCCGACTGAACAAACCGACTTCAATATAAATTCATTCATATTTAATGGTTGGTAATAAAGTTAATAGTTTTTTGCAGATCTATAGTACAATAAAATATATCCGAATAATAAAACTTATATTAAAACTTGTGCTGGTGCGAATGCGAATTGAATAGCGAATAACGAAACGTACCTATATGAAGAATATACTTACTTATAGAATTATTTTATCACACCACAGATCTATTTAGGTTAAGTGAGAGACTCTTTATATTATAAAAACATATCAAAAACTTTAAGATGGGTTTGAAGAAATCAGCCCCCCTAAAAAGGAAGCTAAAGCAATATTGCTAACGCAATTCATATTTTCGAATTTACGGCAGATCTTATGCAATTCATCAATTCCGAATCTTTTATTGAATTGAATTATATATAATGAGTGACTAGTATACCAAAAAATATTGAAATTACGTAGGATCTGCCAAAAAATCGAAAAAATGAATTGAGTTAGCAATATTGCTTTAGCTTCCTTTTTAGGGGGGCAGGTCTATATTAAGTTTATTTATTAAAGATCCAATGTAGTATTTATTTAATACTACGACATCGGTTATTAAGCATACGGCCCGCCTGATAGTAAGCGGTTACCAAAGCTATATGAACGCTTATCGACCCTTCCCCCTCCCCGATGAACCCTGGCGACCTTACTCACATGCGGGAACACAACATAAAGTTATTTGGCTGCAGTATTCTGCAAGGTACTTCCGCAGTCGACTTTTTTGAGCAAATAAACGCTGTACTCTACCTCTCTCAAAATATTCACAAATAATAAATTCTGATTTCAAGTCACAGGTTTAATGAAAGTTCGACTGCTTGCATCTAGCGGCTCCCAGCTAAGCTACTTTGACCAGACCATCCACCTGGTTGGCCACTCTGGATGCCACTAGAAAACCTTCCTTCGCCATAGGTTATCAGCTCCTTAAGCGATGTGGCCTGCCCAGCTTACTGACTCTACTAGCTATGGTTTTTATCCACGAATTTCCAGATCAGGGGTCCAAGTCTGCTATTACAATTGTGTCCAATTAACTATCCCTGGTGTCAAAATTGACACATTTTACAGTTTTGATAGTCTACTAACACAATAGCGTCTTAATGGCGCCATAATAGCTTTCCGATGATTTTCTACTGAAACTACAATCATGCCACAATGATCTTTTAATTGTCAGTTTTGACAGTTTTTGTACTAAAATTCTTTTCGTTCATTATGAGACCATTCTGAATTAGTAGACTGTGCACATCGGCTCAATGATAATGGAATTTCAATAGTATCGTGTCAGTATGACATTTTAGCAGACTTGGCCCTATGCTTGGCCCCCAAAAGATTTAAAGCGACTTTTTGGCGGGAACTTGCAGAGGACGTTACGTTTTCATTTTTATTTTCATAAATTCGTGTATTTTGAGTTATATTGCATATTATCGGTGGTATTTTATCCAATAAAGATCAATCAATGTGTACCAGTGAAGTGAAATGAAATGAATTACGTGTATCGTGTCTTTTCAAGTTGTCTCAAAAAGTCCGTGAAGAGTTTTAGAAGATGACCACCATCGTAGTAAAACATGACTTTTATGGACGGTGAGTGACTGAGAACTGATATAATGTGAAAGTGATATAATGTGACTAGAACTTATAATATAACTGGAAATTGGCAAAATGCACAAACAGTGTGACGCCATTGAAGAAAAAAAATGGTTTAAAGCATCCTTGAATTGTGAAGTAAATTCGATTGTTCGCTTCGCGTTTTGCATCACTCGCGCAACACTATTCCTCGGTAGCTTCGGCGATTCGTTTTCACTGAAAGTAAGATTAATGTATCCTCCGACACCATTCGCTTCATATCGCGTTTTATGATTTGTAATTTATATTTATTAAGATTAAAATACAAATCTTCTCACCCGTCTCGTGTAGCTTCCTATTAATGTCTTGCTGTAGGGCACGGTGCATGTCATTTATGTGTATTGAATTTTTATTAATTATAAATAATAAAAAACCTGTAGTAAGACCTGTCTTAATGTATGGTTCGGAATGTTAGGCAGTAAAGAAGACGGATGAAAGAAGATTGCATGCAGCCGAGATGAGGATGTTGAGATGGATGTATGGAGTGACAAGAATGGATAAGATAAGGAATGAGTATATAAGGGGAAGCTTGAAAGTAGCGCCAGTGACTGAAAAGTTGAGAGGGAACCGTTTAGCGTGGTATGGACATGTTATGAGGAGAAATGAAAGCCACGTGACTAAAAGAGTTATGAATATGAAAGTGGATGGTTATACGGGAAGAGGAAGACTGAAAATGAGATGGATGGATTGTGTGAAAGATGATATGGGTAAGAAAGAAGTAGATGCTGGTATGACGGATAGAAGAGACGAATGGAAGAAGCGTACATATTGCGCCGACCACAAATAATTGGGAACAGGGCAGGCAGATGATGATCATGAAATATATATAATAAATCTTGTAGGTTTGCTTTTGTATGTTTTATTTGAATCACTCTCTGCTAAAGTCTATCAAGCATTTTATTTCGTTCTTAAATTGTGTCGCAGATTGGATAAGAATTAATAAATTCCAATCGTAATAAATCCCAAGAGGCAGAATACGAATATTCGCAAATAAAATCTCCTCAATTAAACGGAGATATTTTAGTTAAAAAAAGGCTGTTTCAAAGGCAACAAAGAAGTATTAACAACTGAAATTTCAATTTCAAATAGCAGAAAATTTTCTTTAACGACGCCCTTTGTAGAAACGTTGTGATATATTTTATTCAAGAGACCACTTACGGAAAAGGGTGTAACTGATTTTTTCGAGAATTTTTTTAGCGAAGATGGCTACTGTTCTCCCGACAATGCATGACCTCATTATTATCAGACCTTTATATTTGAAGAAATGAATAATTGTCGTCTACCTCAATAAAATTCAGGCTGGTATTTTGGTAACTCCTTTAATTAAGTATTCTTGATTTAGGAAAAAATTACTTCGTTTTTTTAATTTCTTTAGTTACCACCTTCTATCATGTAGTATCTTAACATTAACTATACATATACCCGAGACCTCCATTAAGCTAAAGTATTCTCTTGACTTCAAAAGCTTTTAATATCCAAGCTAGGCGGTTCCTCTCCTTACATATTGGTTATAATAAATATATTTTTAGCTTATTTCGCCAACGCATTGGCCATCCAAAGAGAAAACGCTGCCAGCCAGCTGGGAACCTTGCCGATGATTGACAGCAGTGGTAGACTAGAGATAAGTGTCTATTTATAGATTATATGTAATAATTTGGAATAGTTAAAGGTTTTATGGATAAGGAGTGCATAAAGGTATTTTTTTTTATATTTGTTAAAAAATACGTTCGAATGTTGACGACTGGGCAGCCATTATTTTGTTATTAATTCAAAGAAACTAAATAATATATTAAGAAACTAGACTGGTAGAGAAATGATCTACTTTGTAGTTTTGCCGCCGCGCCGGGGCACGCAATTGTGGCTTATTCCCGTTTGTCTACGTTCCCGTTTGTCAACGGTACATATACTTACCTATAGCGGTGTATCGCGTACACCAAGTACAGTCAGTATGTTAAGTCTTATTTTAAAGGAATGTAAATATTGGTTTGAAATTAAATAAGTACATATTTAAGATTTTTATAGTGTAGTTTTTATGTATTATGTAAAAATATAATATATTATGACTAGAAATTATTAACCTATGCAAAGCAAAATCAACAACATACGTTACTATAATATACAATGGGTAATCGTTGTTTATTCATTCGTAATGTTTTTATCTAATTGTGACTATACAAAAAGAAAAAAAAAACAATAAAATCGAAAATTAAAAATTTGAACGTAACAAAGTAAAATCAAAAATCAAAATCTTGAACTAATAGGTACATATATATACCAAATCTTTTCTTCACAAAATTTTCCAGTTTCACTTACAGCTCATATAACAATCACTAACAATAAGGGCATACTCAGAAACCCTTTGTACCATCTAGTCTTTCTTTAGAATTTTTAAAAATATATTATCAACGAGATAGGTTACATGTATTCTATGTAGTTCTTAGTCATTAAGAGGCCGTATGCTAAATTTTGCCGATTTCGCTGATTTACGTGATTTTATAGACGTGATTTTATGGTTAAAATACAGTATTTCTATAAGTTTTAATTAACAACATGAAAGATCATTTCAATTATTATCTAATAAACGAGCTACTTTTTTTAATTTTCTTATTTAATTTTGATTAATCGACCTGAAACAGGCGGCTGTTTTTGAATTTTTGCTATAAGAGGTTTAGAATATCACATATTTACGAATCGTATTGCCGTCTAAACGGTATGAAAAAAATACAGTTTATTGTTATGAAAGTCATCTATAAAATAAACGGAGCACTTTTTACCACTTTAATATAATAATTTTGAGTAAAAAAATATTTATCTTAGTAATTTTTTAGAGAAAATGGGCGAAGAATTGCTTTTGATTTCGGCTACTTAAAACTCTCGTTCATTAAAATTATAACAAAATAAATAAACTTCAGTTTATAAACAATCCATTTCCTGAAAAAAAAAATTAAAAAAGTTAAATAGTTTGGCAATAAAAAATCTTTTAAAACAACCAAAATCTCGCATTAAATAAAATAATAAAAATAAAAAGGTAGCTCATTCATTAGATAATAATTTAAATTAAATTTTAGGTTGTGAATTAAAACTTGTAGAAATACAGTATTGTAACTGTAAAATCACGATTGCTATATCACGTAAATCAGCGAAATTGGCAAAATTTGGCATACGGCCTCTTAACGTGGTAGATATACAAACTAAAAATAATATTAAATAAATTCGGCACACAACTTTTTATTCTAACTGTACTTTAACGTGTGCTCAGATACGTAATATATACAAACATAACCAATGTATATGTACCGTTGACAAACGGGAACGTAGACAAACGGGAATAAGCCGCAATTGTTGTCAGTGCCATTAGAATGTAAATATTATGTAATGAATCTAAGCTTGTTTTGAAAAGAGTAATTGCTGAGTCTATTGCCGGCTCTTCTCAGCAAATGCACCCTTCCGAACCGGTATTAGAGTATTATAGTCATAAGTCATATAGCCGGTATTAGACTTTTCATAAGTGCCTGCGAAGGTCTATTTGAATAAATGATTTTGAATTTGAATTTGAAAAACTCTGAAAGTTTTTATTTTTATTCCACTAAGTTGGCAAACAAGCATACGATAAGCCTGATGGTAAGCGGTTACCGTAGCTCATGGACGCTTGCAACACCAGAGGTATCACTGGCGCGTTGCCGAACCTACAGAACTCCACACCCTTTTTGAAGAACCCCATGCTGTACTCAATTGGAAAAACCACAGCGGTAAATGAAAAAGATATCACCCGTGTTCTTGATTCACTATGGCGCAGCCATAAATGTTCATCTCCACTAAGCACACACACCAACATATTAATTCCTGCTAGAGGTGGTAAAAGTCTTTTAATAATGCATACCTAATCGGATTTAACTCATTGACTTATGAGCTCGAAAAACACGAGCAATGTGGACTTGGAACAAAATTTAAGTTTCTCTAGGTGTTTTAAAATAAAATCATTTACAAATACCGTAGATACCGTACTTGAACTAACAACTTAAAAGTTTATAAGAGCAAAGGAACAGCTCGTATCTTTCGTAACACGATATTTTTTGTTCCAGTTATATAAATTTCCATATATCGTATTTAATTGCTCTTTTTTATTTCTTTTCCCATTACATGAGAACATATTTATTCTTATTCGATAAAATTGTACTTGAAATAAATTTTAGTTATAAAAAAATTCAGATTCATCTTCCATGTTAACTTACTGGAATAAGTGGTCCCGCCAAAGTGGCGGCTTTATTGATCTTGCTGATATTTTGAAACCATTTTATTCATATTATATACTAGCATATTCATGGTGAGATAACAACCTTTTATTACCTGAGATATCGTAAAAAAATTATAAGATTTTAATAGTAATAAATCTGAGTATCGACGCGTTACATATTGAAGTCTCGTCATGCATATACCTATAACAATTTTACCATAAAAAATTGAAATATCCCGTCATTAAAATACCATAAAATATTTTACAATACATTAACAATCGTTATTTATTTTCGGCATTTATAACTTAAGTAGCAATAAAAGTATCCAATTAATAAATCGGCGCAGAGTTTTCGTGGCCGCACCATTTATGACCTGGATTCAGCTCCCATGAGCGGTCGCCACTTTTTTATTTTGACTCAATACTTTACTTTTACTACTCGCTTGACCTCCGACGAGTAAACGAGAAAAAAATAATGAAGGGTTTCGTTGGCGTATACTCGGCTGAGGAACGTTAGCATACGAGTTCCTTGGGGGCATTTTTATTGAAAACTTTTCGATGAATATATTTAATAGTTTTCATGATGACGATAAATATAAATATACAGTTTAGTTAAGATGTTTTAAGCCCATCACAGACGTAGCTATAATATAAATTACAGTACAGGTTGGCGAAGAAACAGAAATATATATTATAGCTGTGTGCGGTCACTCGAAGATTAGTATTGAAAATATATCGTAATATGCCTTATATATTAGTTAATAATATATTATAGCTACGTTTGTGATGGGCTTTGTTAAATCATAGTTCTTGCAGGTGGTTCACAGAAGCAAAAAATGGTTACGTAATTAGCACATACTTTTCGCAATACAATCCAACTATCATGTTATAAATGCGAAGAAAGGATTTTATTTTTGTCTTGACGCCTCAGTGGTACAATCAATCGTGATAAAATTTGTCACGTTGGTAGATCATAACCTGGAATAAAATATAAGATACTTTTTATCTGGGAAAACATGATGCCTAGGGAACACGGGTAAAGCCGTGGGACGAAAACTAGTTCATTTATAACTCAATAAAATCCTTACTAATATTATAAACGCGAAAATGAGTTTGTTTGTTTGTTACGCCTTCACGCCTCAACTACTCAACGGATCATCATGTAATTTGACATGCAGATATAGCCTATGGTATGGAGAAGGACATAGGCTACTTTTTTCCCGGGAACGCGAATGAAACCGCGGGGGATAGCTAGTATATTATAAATCCATCAATACCTACCAATATAATCAAGCTTCTTAATATAAGTAGCATTTATAGATTAAGATAAATAAAAGTGTAGTATTTTATTTTCACCCAGTATCAAAACCAGTCGAGTATACCCATAGCAACAGCGTAGGCGCGTGAGACGGCGGCGGGGGGAGGCTGCGGCGCGCTTACCTGCGCAGACGCTCCCCAAAACGAACAAGAGACTGCATTCCTGGCCGCACCCCGCACCCCGCGCCACTCGCTCCGCACCCCGCGCCACAGGTGAGTAGGGGTGGCAACAAGTGTGTAGGTACATATTGATTTATGTGGAAATTAAACTGGTTCGAGGACAACAGAAATCAGGGTATTTAATTGGGCTTCATTTAAGAGTAATTGAAACTACAAAAAATCTGGAATCTTAACTAAATTTCAGTGCTTGTTTGTGACATTTTAGCATTTAAAAGTTAAGGCCTGTTAAATTATTCATCAAAATCATGGGCTTAAAAAAATTATAAACAATTACTTGTGTTTGGAACAGTTTATTAAAAATCAAATACTTTTAAACAAACTATGAGTAAGCTCGTTAGTGTGTTGATGTATAAAATAATAATTGGCTTATTGCTTTTACACGCTTAATCGATTATTTCAAATTTGTTACTGCAATTACAAACATCGTAGCTATTGACACTGGAATCGACCTGTTATTAATACAATTTGATTGTTCTTTTGTATTTTTAGTACCAAATCGAAACAATCTTTACTTTTCGTGAGGATTCTAAAGAAAAGAAAGAGTTAAATAAGTTCTTTGTTAAAAATTTAATTTTTAATACATGCTTTTTTTGCGTGACTGTACTTTTTGTTGACTCTACACACGGCAACACATCAAGCTATACATTTCCAGTATAAGCTGATCTCGCATTGTATAGGACTTCCCTGCAATGAGAGGTCAGCTTATATTGGAAATTTATAGCTTGATCTGTAGCCGTGCGTACTTGCATTGTCATCCAATATACTAATATATACCAAATATCAAGTCATTCCGACCACTGGAAGTGGGTGAAATTCAAATTGCAAGATTCCATCCGAACAAACATACATACATGCATTGCAAGTTAAAAAAATGCTTGTAAAATGCTAATATCTATCCAAAACAAACTGAAAAGTATAAAATATCAGGGACCGACTCGAAAACCGCAAACACTGTATCATCAAAACTCTGCGGTGACCGACTATTACGCCTGGCATTAAAAAGTATTGTTTGACAACCCTGTACGGACGTCATCCCCTGCATCCCGACACAATGCGGACCTGTTGCTGCGTCCCGCCGCTCCCCCGACCCTCGCCGGCCACTAGTACATTGCATCCTATAAATAATTCAAAACACAAGCCGATTAATTCGTGGCCGGTACCGATTCAACTGTCAATTAATGTGCTCGCTACATAGTGACAGAACTTGAGATACGCGCCAAGATATAGAGTAGGGTTACCATTATAGACCATATGAAAAAATTTGTGTCCATTTAAAATTTTGAGTGGTTTTCTACCTGTTTGTACGCACTACTAACCAGAATACCTTAAAACTATCGTAATATTTAGTGTTACTTTATAAGATGTGGTCTTCACCATTTTTAGTTGAATTCTACTAATATTATAACTAAATGCGAATGTTTGTGAGTATGTGTGTGTTTGTAATTATGTCATAACCTCAAAAACATAGGATACTGGAGTGGAAACTAATCGAAAATATATCTAAAATGTTTAATGTAATGTCGCAAAATACATTACAAAATATCATGTGAAAAGAATTTGAAAGCCAAACATATCTTATACATTAAAACATTTAAAATTATATTATATCTTTCATCTACTGTAATAACCAAATTAAATTAAATTTGAGTAGGGGATTCGAGATTGAGACAAGGATTGCGTGACCGAACCCTTAAATATTAAGTTATTGAAGTCTGTGCTTGTTTAACAACACTAACCAAACAAGCGGCCACTTGAGATGTCCCGGGTGAAGGCAAATACCGAAGTAAATTGAAGCGTCCTGGGGAATGACGCGTGGAAAGTTAGTTCAGCCATCAGGAACAGTTCTTCGTAACACGACCGGGAATTATTCTTAACAATGTAGAGTAATTGTTGGGAATATAAGCTGAGTTAAGTTATGTTTAATACTCCGCTTTTTTGCAGGAATATTGAACATAAGTATTCTTACATTGATTTGTACAAAGAGAATACAATACCAGTAACATGTGAAATATTTTATGAATCCTACATAATTAAATAATATTCTACATAAAAAGATTAACTTAATATGAATTGTGCTTAATATGACATTCAGAGTTTCTAGAAATATTTAAAATGCCTTGGGGCAAGAATTAATAATAACGTCATTGCCTAATTTACCCGATTGAGAGAAAATTATTCGCGTTAGGGAGTAAAACCATCTGAGGGTTACACCCATAGGAGATCTATGGTAACACCTCCTTGTCCTTGCAAAAAATCTTTATTCTTGCATATCAACCATACAGGAACAGATTTGTTTCACCAATCAAAATATTGTCTGTGGAGTTGCTAGTTACCCGGACACATTTCTCTGTGAGCTTTCAGTTAATTAACAAGCGAAGTTCTCACGGTGATTAGCTGCAGGTTGCAATACATCGACGTCAGTCTTCACTTTGAATTGATTGGGACCAGCACAAGTTTGTAACTTAACTAGGGTCTGTTGCTTAGTCCTATTAGTCGATTTTAATGAATATTTCTTGCGTTATTGTTTATTAAGTTTTTAAGTGCTTATAAGATTCAAATATATCTTGAACTTGTTTGATAACTTAATCATGTGTCTCAATTTAAACTAGTTTTAATTCCAATTATAACTTATGTAGTATGCGCTATTAGATCCTATATGGAGTCCAACGAGTCACAATGTCTATTTACCATAAAAACTTACATTGAAATATTTTTATGCAAGTAACAGCTTTTGTGACACGTTTCACTTCTTGGTCAGGGCCACAGAGGAAGAGGGCGCCCTAAGGAACTCTGGGCTGACGAGGTGAAAGATGCGGCAAGCATCAAATGGATGGAGATTGCACTGGATAGGAACAAGTGGAAAGGAATGGAGGAGGCTGTACTTTTATAATATTCTATTATTTACTAGATATAGCAATAGAGGCTTTTGTATTTTATTTTATTTTAACAGCTTTTGTAAATAAAAATATAAGCTCTCACGGCCTAACTCTACAAGCTCTAAACTCACAAACTCTACACACCGTGGTCAAAATAAGTGTTTGGCCGTTTTGCTACTACAAGAACTATTAATTTTATTAACAGAAAAGTAATTAACAGTGAATAAATTTCAAATTATTAAAACCACCTTACGTCCATGTGACGGTAGCCAAACGGCCAAGCCACATATTTTGACTAAGGTTTGTGAAGTTAGTGCTTATAAAGTTAGGACGTGTAGAGTTATAAGCTTGGCTCTACATGAGATTTGATAACTTTTTGACACTACGAGCCATATGGTCTCGTCTTGGCAACATTTTACATGAAAATGTTTTTGGTAGGATTTATTCTTCATTGTCTTATCTAATTCATAACTTCACAAACTGAACATACATTTGTAACATTCGAATCAAGGTTATACTCTCATATCTTAAGACCAATCATTCACTTAGGGAACATTTAAAAAGGTCCTTTAAAGGGCTAGTCGTGACTGTACTCCCTGCAGCCACTTTCACGAAAGAATGAGCTAATTAGCCAGATAGCATGAGGTTTGTGGGTGTGAACATGCCACTACTGCTGCAATTGCCTTATTAACTCATGCACGAAAGCTTATACGAGATTAAACATTCAAGTAGCTTTATTTTCTATAAAAAAAGGTTCTGTTGCCTCTTGATTTCTCACTTTGTTGGTTTTATTATTAGTTGTATTTTCAACTTTAACTGGAGGTAGCAAGAATATTTTTTATAATTTTAAAGTAAAATAATAAGTAAATACATACTTAATATACCTACATAATAACACCCAGACTCAGGACATAGAGACATGTTCATGCACACAAATGCATGTCCTATGTGGGAATCGAACCCACGACCTGCGGCGCTATGGTGGAATCTTAACCAGAGTCTTAAGACGGGAGTCGGGTTGCGATTATTCCATACAAATGTATTCCCCTGTTTTCTTCCTGAATAATGCCTCTAGAGTCATTATTTTTTTTCCATATAATCAAGTTCTGCTTTGGACACGTCCCTGGTACTTTTTTTTTCAGCAACTAATTATTATAGAAATTATGGCCCTCCAAAAATTACAATAAATGCCCTATTTTTCCGCCGTGATTAAAAGGACTACCGGACAAATTCGAAAAGATTTTAACATAAAAAAGTAATAGGGACCTGATAACCCCTTACTTAACATTTTTATGTAAAAAATAATTGAATCGGCTCAGTTTTCGAAGAGGAAAATGGGGAAAACGAAACGTCGATTTCATCAATTTTTTTGTGAATAAATCGGTCTGAGCTGCAGATGTCCCTATCGCACATAGCGCATAGCATAGCGGCATAGTGCGATGGCCATAGTTTCTACAAATACCTATTTTTAAATTCCTCACAGCCCGCGCCAACTGGCCCGTCGTCAAAGTACAAGTGACTTTGTCACAAAAATAAAAGAAAATAACTAATACGAGTATTTCATTCTATTTATCATTCCTCGTAGCGAAATAAGAACTGGTTTCCAGTGGTCTGGGCTCCGGAAATCGGTACCAGTTTTTAGATAGGAACGTTTATTTGAACTACGTTTGAAATTGCAACGATGCGTTTGATTTTGTACTAACAAATTCATGCTATGTTAATTTGATTACTAATCTATTTCCTAGTAGTTTTACAATGAAAAATTGAATTACTAGACGAATACTTTGCTGCCGTTTATCTTTTCAGTAAGTTACAGTGAAAATGTTGCGTGTACAATGTACTCAAAAGCGAAATATGTACATACCTACACTTTCTGACTATACAGGTTGTTGTTTTGGTCGGCGACAAGCGACCCAGGAGCGGTAGTACAAAATATATATTCCCCAAAAATGGACTTAATTCCATTAAATACTGTAAATATGTTGAGAAATACCTTATTCAATTTGAAATAAAATTACCGAAAAGTATGGTTACTAGGCACGTGCACAGACTAGAGCTAGGCACAAGCCGCCATCGCCCCACCCCTTTACTCCCACGTACTCCCGTTGAGTATTATGTCAAAATTTTAGCTTATTAAATGAATTTCAAAATTTTAAAAAAATTATTAAAAAAAATAAAGTATTTTTTTTATATTTTTTTTAGCACCAGTATCATTTGTATTATCGACCCTGAGTCGCTCGTCGCTGACCAAAACAATGACCTGTATATTTATTGTTACATAGTTCTAGAGTATCGAGTATCTAACGAATAATTATTCGTGATTCCTGTCAAGTATCGCTATCAATCAAAATATTCAAGTACAAAATATTTAGACCGGGAGATACTGGCACAAATTTTCTGGTCATTTGTTATTATTATATTATTTGTACCAGGCTAATTTTCGCATAGCTAATCATTGTCGAGTAGTCATTCATGAAAATCACCATTACTTTTCCGACGATTCCAAACGGCCGCCATACCACCGCAATGGTGCGATTAACGCCTACGCGATTGAGCCACCCCGGTACCAACGCTATGACCATCATTTTCCTTTTCGTCATTACGTAATTAGACACCTGACTGGTCGCCATACTGGTACAAATGATCAGGAAATTTGTGACAGTATCTCCCGGTCTAATTAGTAGGTACGTACCGTATTAGGAAAATCTATAATGTGGAAAACCCTGAATTTGGATTTATGGCTGACACCTATTCAATGTATCGATTCACTTTATACTTTATTGTATTTTATTACAGTTTCTTTTCAATTTAACTTTTCATCTCCAACAGTTGTCGGCTAATTCAAGTTTTAAAGACAAACTATGTGCATTATACATAATAATCAACTACTTACAATAATGCTCAGATCCATGAAAAAATAGACCATCTGTAGGAGCATTAAAACGGAATTTAGATTGAACTTTTTAATGCGAATGCGAGCTATTGTGTAAATACTGGCTACCTATAAGTCTGTAGTAATTAGCAATGTTACCATTTAACGTTTTTGTAAGTTTTTATATAGTCTACAATCCTACAACATAATTATAAGTGAACAACGTGAATGCAAAGTGATAAATTTATACTTTAAAATAAGTTGTTGTAAATTTTCTTTAAAATAGCCGATATTTTAATCATCAGCACATGAGATAAGGATAAATTCTTTAAATAACACATAGCAGATTGAAGATAGCCGATGGAAGTTCTGCTATTTGCTACATCAGATGACATTATAACATTCCCTAAAAAGTATTCGATTCCTCGGAAACTATTTTCCTGTTAGCATACCATCGTGAGTTTATTTCTTCTCAAACTATTTCATTTGGATGTCCGAATTAACAACAAATATGTACAAAATACAATCTATATATAGAAAATTTCCTCAAGCCTGCCGCTGCTTCCGATTAACGGCAGGGTTCCCAGAAGGCTGGCAGCGTTTCCTCTTTGGATAGCCAAGCTGACGCGTTGGCGGAAAAAGCTCCCCGCCCGCTGGTCTCCGGAGGTCTCTCTCCATGTCCGAATTAAGAATACATACATACATACATTTAAGTACATTATTTGTATATCAAAAATTTGAAACGCTCGTGGTGTAGCATGATTAGCCGTTCTTAATCGATCGGCAAAGTTAAGCTACCACCGTCGTGGTCGGTACCTGGATGGGTGACCGCCTAGTGGTATTTCAAATCGAGCGTTTCCGTGCTTCGGAAGGCATGTAAAGCCGTTGGTCCCGGTTATCACTTAATTGTGATATTCGTTAAGGTAGTTGGACCTCCTAGGCGGCTTGAAAAATTCCAACAGTAGGTTGACCACTAGCCTACCTCCACCGATCCACAGTGGGCATGCGTGGTGGAGTATTGACCATTCCCTTTCACCCTCATGTGTGAAAGGAGGCCTGTGCACAGCAGTGGGACATTATAGGCTGATGATGATGATATAAAAATTACTTGCTCGGAATAAATAATTTAATTTCAGCGTATGAATAAAAATAATGACTCATTATTGAAACAAATATCTATGTAACGTATCAGACGCGGTATTTTAAAAACACTTTTTACCCATTCTTTCTCAGAATTACACCTACAGGCATCTATCAATATTTTTTTAAATCATACACGATCGAGTCATCGCGGACAATAGGTACTTTGGTATATAAGGCGCTATGTATTAAGGCTACATAGACATTGTGGCCAGACTAGACGAGAGACAATCTTCGTATAATCTCGGGCTTGTTCGTGACCAAACTCCTGCGCATGTGGGGCGTGGCTATGTGCCGCGCGGCTGTGTGCGTGCGCTCGAATCAGAGTGTCCATTGGACGGACTCTAATGGTTGTTGATTTTATTCGGCCGGCGCTTTTCTTTTTTCTTTTTTTGCACCTCGCCGGCCAGTCGTGATTTGCGGAAATTTAAATATGGAACTTGTAAAGGTACTGATCTGACTGCGCTTCAAGTGGTGATGAAGCATAAACTACAATATTTTTTTAAGTGGATGAGTAAAACAAAATTATGCAGAAACTCATGACTTATTTGAAAAACAAAAGCCACTGAAGCATGTTTTTAGTGATTATGTCTACCATACCTACATGAGTTTTGCTTTTCAAGTTGTAGTTAATTTTCTTCTCCATAACAACAAAATAAATAAATATTTTGGGAAATTCCTCACACACGGCTATCTGATCCCAAACTAAGCAGAGCTTGTACTATGGAAACTTAATATACATTTACACTCAGACTCAGGACATACAGACATGTTCGTTCATGCACTAAAATGCATGTCCTGTGTGGAAATCGAACCCATGACCTGCGACGCGATAGGTGAATCAACTGGCTTATCAAGAATAAAGTCATATGGGATTTTTACTGTTCTGAAAACATCTGGAATACTACACCAGCATTATATTAATGTTGAACTATACAATACTATTGTAAATAACTATTTTGCAGTACATTACATCTAATCCAACAAACCCCGAATTTTACTACCTATCTAAAAGTATCTTCAGCCCAAAACCATAAGGAGTTTTTTCCAAAATGCATAGTACACTCAACGCCACATCAACCTATACTGATCGGACTTTGGACCATTTGAGGTAGGACGGTGAGAATCGAGCGAGTAAGCGCGATATATTTTTGTTATTTCGTCCCACTCACGCGCAGGAACCGTACGTAGCAATACATCCATACTATACCTATACGTATGATGTATAGTCAATTGTAAAAACAGGTTCGAGCTCGTCTCGTAATAATTTGTGTTAAGTATAAGATTGTTTTCAATTTGCGCTGCGCCTATGCACCTATACTAATATCTATATCTATACTATAATAATATAATCAAGCGGAAGAGTTATTTTTGTTTATTAAAATGGGCTAATCTCTGGAACTACCAGTAGGATTTGAAAAATTCTTTTACTAATAGGAAGCCACATTATCCCCGAGTATTAAAGAGTAACTTTTATCCCGTTAACTCGGGTGAAACCGCGGGCAACAGCTAGTAATAATATAATAGAGCGGAAGAGTTTTTTGTTTGTTTGTTTAAACGCGCTAATCTCTAGAACTACCAGTCCGATCTGAAAAAATATTTTTGTATACGATAGCCAGATTCATGAGGAATAGTAAAGGCTATATATATATATATATATAATTTTAATTAATAGGGATTCCTACGTAATCTCCAATAATCTAACCCAAGGTGTATACAAGACGTATAATCGTAATATCGCGTGCGCTGCGAAAACTATTGATGATAGAACAAAATAATGTTTTAGGGAATTGTAGGTCTTTAAAATATAGTTTCAGGTGGTATAATTATCTCCCATGGTTGACATACAGTAGCCATTTCTATGTTTTAAAAATGAATATTAAATATTCATATTTAAAACGTTATTTGCTAAGCGATTTTGACCAATATAGTATTGAAATTTGTTGTTTGCGTGACGAGCGAGACTTACCAATTACGATATATGAGATACGCACTATATTATAATAATATAATAAAGCGGAAGAGTTTTTTGTAAGTTTGTTGAAACGGGCTAATCTCTGGAACAACCAGTCGGGTTCGAAAACTGATTTCACTAATAGGAACCGATACATTATTCCCAAGTATTCTACATTTACAGCATGGACGGACACTTTACTCTATGATTTACAGGCTACTTTTTATCCCGAGAACGCAGGTAAAACCGCGGGGGACAGCTAGTAAATGTAATAAAGTGGAAGAAATTTTTTGTTGGTTTAAACGCACTAATCTCTGGAACTACCAGTTAGATTCGTTTTTTTTTGTATACGATAGCCAGATTCATGAGCAATAGTATACGCTAAGTATATTTTATTTTCAAAAAAATAGGGTTCCCTATGAAAACTCTAATAATATAACCCAAGGTGCAAAAAAATACCTTTAAAATTCCTAATATCGCGTGCGCTGCGGAAACTATTGATGATAGAACAAAATGATATCCTAGATAATTATAGGTCTTCAAATTGTCTTCAGAAAAATCCGCGGTGTCATATACCAATCTCTCCTGAGGCCTGATGTTGACATAAAGTAACCATTTTTATGTTTAAAAAATATTCATATTTAAAAGGTTATTTTCTAAGCGATTTTGACCAATATAGTATTGATCCTTATCCAGTTAAATATTTTCGTTAGTTTATGTATTTAATGTAGATTAAATGTGCCCTTTACATCATATTTTTTAAATAAATACTTTAGAGATAATATCACAGCTTTTAAATTACACGGACAAAATAAAAAACATTGTTTTCTTGGCGAGCTAGACTAATATCTATAGTAATATAATAAATCTGAAGATTGTTTTTGTTTGATTTTTTTTTTCAACGCTCTGGAACTACTAATTGGATGTGAAAAATTATTTCACTAATAAGAAACTACATTATCCCCGAGTATTATTATATATTACTTACTTCTTACATTGGGAACGCGGGGCAAACCGCGACAGCTTAGTAATTAGGTATATCCATAATTATCAATCTTTATTTGTTCGTGTTTGCAAAAACGACGATTATTGAGAAACTGTATCTTTATGTATTTATAAGGTTTTATCTATACATATAAAATGCTTTTTTCTGAATGACTGACTGATGGATCAACGCGCAGCCTAAACCGCTGATCGTAGAGACCTGAAACTTGGAGCGTGTGTTCTTTGTATGACGTAGGCATCCGATAAGAAAGGATTTTCTGAAATTCTACCCCTAAGGAGGTGAAAAACGGGGGCAAAGTTTGTATGGGACAACGTGATTCCTTAGTTCAATCTACTTAATTTTTTGCATAGGTAAACATTCTTTAACAGAATTGATGGAAGATATGTTTCGTATTTTATTGAAACTCATCGCCTAACGGGGTTGAAAAGGGGTAGAAAGTTATTTTAGGGGTGATTTGCATCAAAGTTGATATCAATACTCCTTAGTGCTTTTGATTTAAATATTCTTTTATATTGGGCATTCCAATTTTTAAAGAGTATTGCCACAGGTATTGCATTGCAACAAGCTTTTATGTGAGTTCAACTTTTTTTGAATAAAATCGGATTGAGTTTTTAAACATTTTTGTCTGTCTGTTCTGGTTTATAGCTGATGTTATAACAAGTAACTTAGCTACTTTTATTTTTGAAAAAATAATTCCTTTAGCAAAATTGCGTTAGCTTCCTTTTTAGGGTGGTCCGACGACGGTCAGAGTCACTGGGTGCTGCTGGATGCAAGCGGCCCAAAACCGTTTATTGTGGCAGTCTATGGGGGAGGCCTATGTTCAGCAGTGGACATCTTTGTGCTGATATGATGACATAGGTAGTGCCAAACCGTTTAGAGAAAATATATAGCTGAGTGCCTGAATGAAAAGAGTCAAACTCACAGATTTAGAGTTAGGGTTAAAATTAATTATTTTATGACATAGAATCCGTTGAAATTACAAATTAATTCTAAATATTTATTTATGATGTCCTAAGCATTCGATCTTACTTTCACATCGATAAGGTTCAGAGTAATAAAATGGGAGGGGTCCATTTTATTGATAGCATGACAGCTGTCTCCGAACGATCGCTAGGCTGAAGCTGAATTAACAATCAAATAATGATAACTATAAAAAATAACATAGCTAATCTAACATAAGTTAAGCGGTTGGCTCGCGGTTAAAAATATAGCAATGACATCAATTGTTATAATAGGACGCGCGTCCCTCGCGAGAACCAACGGGTTAACTCAAGAGCCAACATTAGTAACAAATATGAAAAATTACAATAATAATAACACTATTAAAGTTGAGCAAGAACATCAATCCATACTTCCTAACTTTAATATTATAAATGCGAATGTGAGTTTGTTTGTTACGCTTTCACGCCTTAACTACTCAACCGATCGCTATGAAATTTGGCACGCAGATAGCCTATAGTATGAAGAAACAAATAGGCTAAATTTTATCCCGGGAACACGGGTGATACCGTGGGGAAAGCTACTATAATATACCTATTTGTGTAATTAGATAATAATAATCATGACTTAGAAATGAATCAGTCTTTGGGAGGAATTAACAATTAAACCTAGTTATTTAATAGTATATGCAATTTGTGACTAACAAAACATAAAAATATGAGTTATCTACTTAAAATGAAAATAGATACCTATCACATAGATTTAAATATTTGCATTAAAAAATAATCATCAATACAAAATACTAATACGCAACCAATGCAGAAAACTTGCAAAAGTAAACAATGCAAAAAAAAGTGCGCCTCTGTGTGTGTAAGCGCCAAGCACAACACCGCCCGGTGCCGGCGCCGGCGCAAGTGCCGCTAACACCGCCCCGTCCCCTCCCCCCCATGCCGCTACCACCGCCCGGCCACGTCTGCCTGCACTATCCCTTTCTAGAGTATTTGTATATTGACTGTAGCGTAGTTATGGTTATATAGGGTGTCGAGCTTGATCTGTGGCCGTGTGTACAATGGACACACTCATGAACTTGTTTAGCTACACACAAGTACACGGTGCGCAGGCGCGGCTAAATGGTTCATCTGTAGAGTCAACGTTCGCCGTTTGCGCAGATTCGGACGCGCGTGTTGCTGTTTTTTTTCTTTTCTAAGTAGTGGTTGATCACGGGTTTTCTTGATTGAGCCCAAGTAGTTTTCTTCGATCTTTTCCGGAGATTTTTACGTTTATAAAGTCTATCAGAAACCAAAACTTAGCTTTATAATGTTGTTCCAATCATATTGCCAATTTTATGGGCCGAAATAGTATGGAATAAGAAGAAGATAAATGACTTAATCAATTGGTAAATAGATATATGATTTTTTCGCTGCATAAAGACTGTAGTTTTAGAGAGGTAGAGCGTAGCGTTTATTCGCTCAAAGAGCAGCTCGACTGGGGAAGTACCTCCACCTTACAGAATACCGCAGCCAAATAACTTTATGTTGTGTTCCTGCGCGTGAGTAAGGTCGCTAGAGCTCATGGGGAGGAGGAAGGGTCGGTGACGCGTGAGTGATGCCTCGTGTGGTGCAAGCGGGCCGTAAGCTTGCTTACCAACTATGTGGTATAAAAAAAAGTTGCTATTTTTTTTGCTGTTATTATAAAGATAATTGTATCCTGATTAAATTGATCGTAAATAAAAAATCAATTAGGTATAATGCGATTAAAGTAACCCCACTAAACATTGCCGCTATATCTTAAAAATCAAGTAAAGCCAGACTCAGTTCATAAATGTCGTTTACTACAGGCACTTCAACAACTTTGTAGTGGGTAATTTCATAAATTACGGTGTAATATTTTCTTTCGTCGATCGGTAACACAACATTGTAGTGTCTACTTTATCGAAAACGTGTGAGAACAGTCCACAGGAAGAGTTATGTTGCGAAAAAACTGACCGGTCTCATTCGAGCCTCAGAAACCGGTCCGGCCGAAACTCCTAGTGCTTGTAACTTCACTGGTTCATTTGAAGTATTTATTCGTTTATAATTTATATTTTGTATGTGTTTCTGTTATCACCAGATAGCGTCTATAGTTTTACTTATATTCACACGAGTTAAGTAACTATTAATGTATGAAAAACGTTACCATAAACTCGTAAGAACGGAAAAATATGTATAAAAACTACATATAATTGATGTAAGTCTCGATTGACACAACAACGGTTTAGCACAAAAGAAGTCAATTATAGTGAACATTCCAAATATTTTGTGAAGTTTACTTATACTCCATAAAATTTGACAGTTAACAAGAAAATCGCCAGCTATTTCCCAGTTTGTATTTCAAACTTGGTACGACGCCGACGATCGCATCTCGGCATATCGCAAATTCCATCACACAAGAATGGAGCGAAATAATAAAGGTAACGTCGAGTGATATAACCAAAGTTGTGTTGTTATACAAAACATGCAATGCAGCATCCAATAGCGGATGGAAAATTCGAGTCCGATTTTTTTAAATTCTCCGAAACCGTTAACGGTTTTATTCACTTGAAACTTATTATCGGTTCGGTTACTTGAAAATGTTAATTATTTAAATTGGATACTGGTTGTATTTTGTATATATGACCTGACATGACCCTGCGCCGATCCCACAGTACGCGGTCTAAAGTTCTACGGTCTGAGTTCTGCGTGCCGCGTTCACTGTAATCTATGCGACACTTTTGATCATCTGTGAAAACTCTGACCGCAGTACTCTATAATGTACACTCGCTGTGAGATCGGCGCCTTAATAAGTTGAGGCACTTACTGAAATTAATAGATAAATACAAGATTTTGTAAAACTATGCTTGAATTTCTTAAAACTTTATGACTGACTCGTCTCATTCTACCCAATGAACTGAATAAAATGTAGCCTCAGTACTATTAACATGGCTAGCTCTAAATGAGGGAAGCTTTCGACATTCCATTTGGAAATAAATGGCCATTTCAATAATCTTCATAATTTCCTGCACTGAACCACTACAAGCGCAGTAATAGAGCAATAAGCATTCGCAAATGGAAACGTAAATCGATTTTATAATATCGAGTGAACTCGCAACCAATCATTACTATCAATTACTTCGAAAACTAATGGCGAAGCGGCCAGTAGTTAGTTTAAAAGGTATTAAGAGAACGTTAGTATTTTAGCTAAAGAGCCAGCGCAATAAACTGTTTTATTTAGCTTCACTTTGTATATTTGGTTCAAATTTTGGGACAGCTTTTTCAACTACTTCTTTTCTTTAGTAGGTAGAGTCGCGATCATTAATATGGCATCAATTTCCTTCCCAATTTGAATAAATAATAAATATTCTGAGACATTCTGATCCCAACGTTAGCAGCAGAGCTTGTACTATAGAAACCAGTGGGGTGATTACGTAACTAAATTTCAATCATTTTCGAATTGAAATTGGTTCAATATAGCGGTTTTCTGATAACTTTTTTACATTCTGATAACTGCAAATACAACCAGTGGTTCATTAGAAATGGAACCATTTCCGATTTTGTAATATTTCTACTGATTCAGAGGTTATTTCAATCTGAATTTCATTGAAATAAAGTTACATAATCCACGTACAGATATACACTACTTTTTGTTTGTAACATACTTAATATACATAATTATACTCAGACTCAGGACATATAGACAGGTTGGGAATCGAACCCACGACCTGCAGCGTGATAGGTTAGGGTCTTACCAACCGCGCCACACGTTCTACGAATATTCATTAAGCAATAAGGTCGAAAGTTCATTAGCCGGATTAGTATATCTGAGAGAGTTTCCCCTAGTCAAGTCTATGAATAACGCGTTGTCAATGGTGCCGATTCTGTTGAAAATCGCACTAAACTAATTTTAATCACATCACATCTCTTTCCTACAAACATTATTAAAAAGGATAGAAAATATTTAAAGCTGTCAAATTAGTCTTTGCCGTTTTCATTTGTGGGTAAATAGACGTAACCAACTTTGAAGGCGACTAACTTTAAGTTGAAACTAATTTGACAGGACTATATTTCTTACACCCTTTTCATATATGCTTCATTAGAAAGTGATATAAACAGACTAAATTAGTTTAGCTGTGAACAACAGAATCAGCACCTCGAAAGATATTTGTTAAAATGCAAACTTTGATTTAAAGTAATTTAATTAAAGTTTGCGACTGTACAATATAGGTGCTTATTTTTTATATATTTTTTATTTATTCTTTATTGCACAATGTACATAACATAACACAATACATTATATATGTATACATAGACCCTGTTAGGGTGTTGCAAAACGTATATGTTTATAATAATTATTACATCAACATATATAAACTTATTAACTATTTTTGTTAGTAACAGCCATTTAGCGTCTGGTCTTTGAAGACTCAGGCCTTAGACAACTTACCTCAATACATTTTAAAACCCTTTCTATAGCTAACTACTATAATATCTTTATATTTTTCAGCAAATGATATCCCACGCACACAAGAGAACGATAGTACTGAAAACATTTTTCTATCTAAGCAAATGAGCTTCGGGGAAAAGATCACGCGGATCTATCAGACCTTTGGATCCGCAACCTTGCCTGCCTTACTATTAGATGTGTTATCTGTGGAATTTATGATGTTCACCCGAGGTCGGTGGAGCCCATAACGTGGACATGACCGCAACTTTGTGAACGATACCGTATTGAAATTACCGATCGGAAAATTGATAAAGGAATTTGCGTAGAGTTGAGAAGGTATCAGCAAGAATATTATACAGGGCTAGTTACTGCCACGCGGATTCATCCGCGTTTTCGAGGAATCTATTGTTTACTCGGAATTAAAAGTATCCGATGTGTCAATCCAAAACATATTGTATCACTGTGCCAAATTTCAATCAAATCTGTTCAGTAGTTTTTGCGTGAAAGAGTAACAAACATCCATACATAAGGCGATGATAGCTCAGTGGTAGTGACGTTTGATACCGAGACGAAGGTCCCGGGTTCAAATCCTACAATGAACTTGAACTTTCAGTGAAGGAAAACATCGTGAGGAATCCATAGCTTGGTGGTAGGGTACTTTGCAGTACCCGCCTGGCTGGCTACCACCCTCAAGTCGAAAATCTGTCGCCAAACACCTTTCGGTGGGTTCCGACAGCTGCACTTAAGAGCCAGTTCCTTCTAGGCTTTGTGTGCTTACCACCTTTGGCCGCATCATCACTTACCATGGTGAGATTGTTTGATTGCACCAAAAAGTTCAAGTGCAGTTGCCGGAACTCACTGGTATGTGCTGATTTTCAACTTAAGGGTTGAACGTATTTGCATGAAATTTGGCACATATAATAGATATAATATGTACTGGATATGTATGTATCACAAAAAAACATACGAGCCATCGGGAAAGCGGAAATCCGGGTAAAATATATATTAATAATCGCGACTCTACCTTCTTAAGTTAGTTGAAAAAGCTGACGCAAGATTTGAAACAATTATACAGACTGAAGCTAAATAAAAATGTTTATTGCACTGGTTCTTTAGCTAAAATACTAACGTTCTCTTAATACCTTTTAAACTAACTACTGGCCGCTTCGCCATTAGTTTTCGAAGTAATTGATAGTAATGACTGGTTGCGAGTTCACTCGATATTATAAAATCGATTTACGTTTCCATTTGCGAATGCTTATTGCTTTATTACTGTGCTTGTAGTGGTTCAATGCAGGAAATTATGAAGATTATTGAAATAGAGTAAGAGCCCGTGAACCCCAGACCTTCGTTATTTTATAAAAGCTGGAAGTTTGTCAGCGCATGCTCCCAACACAGGTAAGAACGATGTACCCTTATGAAGTTTGGGTTACCGTGGCTTTGGCAGGTAAACGTATAGTTATGTAAAATACCGATCTAAATTCATCAAATAATTAAGTGTAATTTTTTGGTATTACCTTCAGAATATTATTAAAAATCACGTCATTCATTGCCAGAAACATCGTGGCAACCCCTTGCCAGACACCCTTAATGTTCATAAAATTATACTTCTACTTACGTTATAGTATAAAAGCTGATTTTTATATATAATACTTGGGCAATAATTGGGAGCATGCGCTGACAAAATTCCAGCTTTTATAAAATAACGAAGGTCTGGGGTTCACGGGCTCTTAGGCCAAAAATGGCAGTTTATTTCCAAATGGAATGTCGAAAGCTTCCCTCATTTAGACCTAGTATCCATGGTTATAGTCCTGAGGCTATGAGGTAGAATAAGTGTTAAAGTGAATAAGGGCCTAAATTGAATAAATGGAATCATCCAAATCCTTTTTGTTGTTGAAGCCTGATTGAGTAACAAACATCCATCCATCCAAACATTCGCATTTATAATATTAGTGAGATGATGAGATGAGATTTCAAAGTTATGTAATACGGGTAAAGGATAGTCATCAAATATCTAGACACCAATATATTAAAACCACTGGAGAATTCTCATTATATAGTCTTCGACATGTACCTACCTCAGATAGTTTAATTTCGGAAGTTTTAGGTCGTTTTAAGTATTAAACTTACCAACAACGCTCGAAGGGTTTTCCTTTGACAACAATTAATTAACTAATTTATTTAAACAATTCTTTTTGTATAATTATTATAAGTTAATAGCCACTTGGGCAAATTCAAATGAAATGAGAATCTAATCGACTATAAATAAGAATGGAAATTCGGATGTGATGCGAGGGATAAAACGTAAAACTTTTATAGCGCTCTGGATTTTTTATTACCTAACTGCATAATGTGGTTAGTGCATATGCAGTTACTAACAGTTATGTGCATATGGAATCTAAAATAATTTTAGTGTCTAAATGAATTAATAAAATTAATTTCAGTAACTAACATATTTATCTGTGGTTACTTGAAGACTGAATTTAACCGACTTCAAAAAAGGACGAGGTTCTCAATTCGGTTGTATGTTTTTTTTATGTTTGTTATCTCATAACTCCGTCATTTATTAATCGATTTGGAAAATTCGTGGACGGTCAGGCAGCGGAATGAGATTCCCGTCGTGGCTTTCCCAGGGGAGTACAGCATGGGGTTCTTCAAGACGAGTAGAAAGCAACGCGCGAATGATACCCCTGGTGTAGCAAGCGTCCATAGACTACGGCAACCGCTTACCATCAGGCAGGTCGTATGCTTGTTTGCTACCGTATGTAATATAAAAAAAATATATAAGCAGTTTCATTTGTGTCCTTTTATATAGCTCAAGCTCGTCGTAGGATTGGAACACACTGCCACTGAGCTATCATCGCTTTACTATAATCATATATGCTTCATTCTTCTTAATTACTATATATAATTTAATCAAAATGTCTATTAACACTATTAGTTGGCCGGCAAAAAAAGTTGATAACATGTAGAGGTTTCTCAAAATACACATTTAAGAGAGGCAGAACATAGCGTTTATTCGCTCAAAGAGCAGCTCTACTGGAGCACCCACCTTACAGAATACCGCAGCCAAATAACTTTATGTTGTGTTCCTGAGCGTGAGAAAGGTTCTCGAAGTCAGAGCTCACTGGGGAGCGTTGGTAACGCGTGAGCGGTGTCTCGTGTGTTGCAAGCGTCCACCGGGCTACAGTAACCGCTTACCTCCAGGTGGGCCGTAAGCTTGTTTTCCGACTTAGCAGTAAAAAAAAATATACACAATACAATTAGGAAGCAAGCGATCACTTTGAGCAAATCTCAAATAAAAGCAACACGATTTAAAGCTAAATTTGGAATTTCATGCAAAATTCAAGCATACAGAAACTAGATCAGCAAATAATTTCTCTTGCACAAACACAAAACAAGTTAGTGATCATGAAATGTAATTTAAATAAACCAGGACAATAGATCGGAGATATAAAAGAGCGATTACTATCATTGATATGAATAGATCAATTATAATTGAATAGATCTCCTGCTGGAGGGGACGATGACTGTGATCAACTGGCACAGTGCTATGAAGGCTCGAGCACACTATGCCGAAGTTAAAGGTTTAAGTTAAGCTAAGACAAAGGCATATTTATTCAGTTAAGAGCAGCCATCTCGCTATACTTTTCATACAAAAACTCTGTACTTATTATGGCGTTGTTAAACATTATCCCCCTTACTCATAAAACATTATTTAACTAATAAGCTGATTAAGGGGTCACCTAAATAACGTCAAATTGTTTGACAATGACAGCAAGGTGACGTTATTTATTTGACCATTTATTCAGTAGATTTAGTTAAATACCGTTTATGAGTAAGGCCGTAATAGTTAGATGTTTTAAGCAAATATGTATCTTGTGCACTATATCTAGGTCTGTATATAGGCAAAAATAAAAAAAAAGTTGAGACGAATTCAGTAAAAGCCTCCGAAAAACAGCGTTTTTCAAAATTTTACCTGAACCATATGTACATATAGGTGCCATATGTACCTATAAATTGTAAAAAGTAAATAAAAATTTTGATCCGACATTGTAAATGTATTGGAGGTTCAAAATAACAAACATTTTCTTCACAAACTTGTAAGAGTTTTTCACGAGAAGTATACTCCTGGAACATGTTTTATGATATGCGAAATCATGAATGATGACCTAGCGAAGCGGCCGCGAGTGATCAGCGGAATTTACCGACTGATAATCGACGGCTTTGATGCTGTCTCTCTTTTTTCGCAGTCAAAGATTAAGTTGGATGAAAGTACAAACTTTTAGGCTATGCGTGCGTTGAAGTTGCGTTGGCCATGAAGGGCCCTCTTAAGGCCCTAAGGAACTTTTTAAGGACAAATCTATTGGAGTTACCACAGGTTTGGAAGTCTTTCATCCGAAAATAATCATATGTATTTCCGGCTTATTCCCGTTTGTCTACGTTCCCGTTTGTCAACGGTACATATACTTACCTATAGCGGTGTATCGCGTGCACCAAGTACAGTCAGTATGTTAAGTCTAATTTTAAAGGAATGTAAATATTGGTTTGAAATTAAATAAGTACATATTTAAGATTTTTATAGTGTAGTTTTTATGTATTATGTAAAAATATAATATATTATGACTAGTAATTATTTAACCTATGCAAAGCAAAATCAACAACATACGTTACTATAATATACAATGGGTAAACGTTGTTTATTCATTCGTAATGTTTTTATCTAATTGTGACTATACAAAAATAAAAATAAAAAAAGTAAAAAAACAATAAAGTCGAAAATTCATAATTATAACTTTTAACAAAGTAAAATCAACAAGTGCAATAAAATAATTTGGTACACTAAATATAACGTAGGTATATAATTCAACTACACAACACAAAAAAGCAACGGAATAATAGGTAAATAAAATATAAAATAGAAGTTATTTTAACGAAACATTGCAAAATCAACAAATATAATATAACAATTAAACTACTAAAATTAAAAATAAACGTATCACAAAAAAATTACTGAGTAATAGAAATTAAAAAACATCAATTAAATAGATAGGTTACATGTATTCTATGTAGTTCTTAGTCATTAATATGGTAGTTTTATAATATACAAACTAAAAATAATATTAAATAAATTCGGCATACAACTTTTTACTCTAACTGTATTTTAACGTGTGCTCAGGTCATAATATATACAAACATAACCAATGTATATGTACCGTTGACAAACGGGAATAAGCCGTATTTCCTATAACCTGAGAACCTTTAAGGTTTCGACATAAAGAAAGAAAGAGATTTTTTTTTCCACCAGAACGCACAAAATAAAAATAGGTAGGTAAATAAAAAAATATTACAATAATAATGAAAAATAAAACACTAGCAACAATAATAATAATAATCTGTGCGTCACGGAGTAAAAAAGACCCCGACTCAGTATAAAGTTGTGGGAGCTACCCACAACACTGGTATTTTGCCGGCACCTTGTGACATATTACTATATATCATCCTATATTGATCTGAGAAATACAAGCCTAATAAAAAAATGGATGGAGCAGAATTTCGCAATACGCAATAGCTTGGATGAGCGTCCGCGGTAGAAAGCTCTTTTGAAAGCACACAGCAAGACCATTTTGCTTCGAATGGACTCCCCGTCGATGGCAGAAGGTGTGATAGTTCATATCCTAATTTAATTAAAGTATTAAAACTATATTTTTAATATATTAAAATAATTCGTAATCAATTTGAGATATGAAGTAAATAAGATACAAATGTAGCAAAGTTATTCCCCTACTGCTTTGAAGAAACAGCGTATTTTGAACCTCAGACATTCTTAACATGATGTCGACCTAATTACCAAACATAATGAATCATGTATTCAACGTCTGTGGAAAGACAAAATTCATTTATCATACGTACATTTATTACTGAGCGTCTCAGCGTCTCTGCCTGCTAAGTGAATTATAACCAATATTTACTGAACATTAAGATATATAATTCAATGTATCCTGTAATTCCTGTATAATTCTCATTCACTCAAAACAACCCCTAGAGTTTTATATGAAAACTAGCTTCTGCTCGCGGCTTCGCCCGCGTGGCCTACAGGAATCAAATGACATAATTTTCTACAACAATAAAACAAAACAAAACAACTTCATCCCGCTTCGAGGGTGGAATTATTAAAAACGCTGAGACACGTATACATTAATTTTCAATCTTCAGCCTAAACACAAAATTTGAAGATCCTAACTTTGAAACTGACGGACTTTCATACAAACTTTCAGCCCCTATTTTACCCCCTTAGGGGTGGAATTTCGAAATACCTTTTCTTAGTGCATACCTACTCTTCACAAAGAATATACTCTCTAAATTTCATGTCTCTAGGACCAGTGGTTTAGGCTGTGCGTTGATATATCAGTCAATCAGTCAGTCAGTCAGTCAGGACTTTGAATTTTATATATATAGATTTTCAATTGTCAACCTAAACACAAAATTTGAAGGTCCTAACTTCGAAACTGATGGACTTTCATATAAACTTGCATCCCCTATTTTACCCCCTTAAGGATGGAATATCCAAAAATCCTTAGTGGTTGCCTACACTGTGTAATAAAATATAAAGTTACGTTTACTTTGAAACTGAATGAATTACATACATCCCATACCTTTTCACCCTGTCGGGGGTGGAATTGTCAAAAAAGCTGAAACATGTATAAATTAATTTTCAATCGTTAGCCTAAATACAAAATTTGAAGTTCCTAACTTCAAAACTGATGAACTTTCATACAAACTTTCACCCCCTATTTTACCCCCCTAGGAGTGGAATTTCTAAAAATCCTTCCTTACTGAATACCTACACTGTATAATATTAAATTTTGTGAAGTTTACTTTGAAATTGAAGGACTTGCATACACAACTTCATCCCCCTTTTCCTCCCTTCGGTGGTGGAATAATCACAAACGCTGAGATAACTATATATTAATTTTCAATCGTCAGCCTAAACACAAAATTTGAAGATCCTAACTTCAAAACTGACGGACTTGCATACAAACTTTCATCCCTTATTTTACCCTGTTAGGGGTGGAATTTCCAAAAATCCTTCCTTAGTGGATGCCTACACCGTATAATAATACATTTAGTGACGTTTATTTTGAAATTTGAGGACTTGCATACTCAACTTCATCCCCCTTTTCCTCCCTTCGGTGGTGGAATTATCACAAACGCTGAGATAACTACACATTAATTTTCAATCGTCAGCCTAAACACAAAATTTGAAGATCCTAACTTCAAAACTGACGGACTTGCATACAAACTGTCATCCCCTATTTTACCCTCTTAGGGGTGGAATTTCCAAAAATCCTTCCTTAGTGGATGCCTCCACTGTATAAGGTATCTTTGTGCAAAATTTCAAATCTCTAGGTCCAGCGGTTTGGGCTGTGGGCTGATATATCAACAATCAGTTTATCATTTTATATATTAAGATATACCTTTTTACTTTAACTATAAAGTTGATATTGGTCTAAAGTGAGTTTATAGCCTATAGTCTAGACAACAAGTTAACAGTTTAGCCGTCGATACAATTAATTTTAACGTTCTCTAAAATCAGCAATGCAACTCTCGATCCGCAGAATTCAATTCGGTATACATTGTAGTTTTATTATACTTCAATTTACACAAACCCATTGAGAACACAGCAATATAAATTAAATTGGAGCCTTAGGCTTAATTATATATAACAGAACAGTTTCTTTTGTAGTTTACCTCGGCACACCTGGTTTTATGATTGCCAAACAAGCCCTGATTTGCTTGCCAATAACCTTTAGGAAATTATTTCAGATTGGATGGGCTTTACTCAAGGCATGCTTTTGGGGGGCTTGAGCCCCTTATTCCCCCCCTGAATCCGCTACTGTCAGTGGATGACCCGATTACACCATATAACAAACCTACCTGCCAAATTTCAAGTTTGTAGGATTTGTTGTTTGTACCTGAGATTTCATGATGAATTAATGAGTATTTGGCTTTTATAGATATTTTATTATTATTCTAAAACGTTATTTTAAATCGATAGATTTCTTAGAAACCTTCATACATTTTACGTAAACAATATAAATAAAGCTCTAATTGGCTAACAAACACACAGTATAAAGATATCAACGCAGATTGTGCCGTAAGTGCAGTGGTGAAGTAAACTAATTGAATTAAGGTAACGTAACAGTAAGTATGCCTCGTTCATTCCACCAGCGGCTGCCCTAATGACGTAATTGCGTGACCAATTGATATTAACTCTTATTTCTAGTTATGTGTGTTTTGCTTTACATATCTGTGTCGGTTTGTAGTGTGCGTTCAATAATCAACTCCAGCGATCAAACGCCGCTATGTTGGTAATCCGACTATTTTGAATAGGTAGTGGTCAAAGAACCACCAGTATATTAGTATTAACTCACTTCGCCCTGCAATAATAAATATCCTGGGACATTCCTTACACACGGTCATCTAATCCCAAACTAAGCAGAGCTTGTACTATGGAAACCAGATAACTGATATAATACATATACTACTTTTTGTAAACACATACTTAAGATACATAATTACACCCAGACTCAGGACATACAGACATGTTCATGCATACAAATGCAAGTTCTGTGTGGGAATCGAACCCACGACCTACGGCGCAATAGGGGAAATCTTAACCAACTGCGCCAACTGGCCCGTCTATAATAGAATATTGTATACTATTTTATAGTACGTGTGCCATAAACTGCGTAACATAGTGGACTACTTTAGGTCACGGAGAAGCGTGTAATAAGTGCAGGTTTAGGTCACACAGTGCTTATAAAACATGTTTGCGTTCGATAGCAGGTCTATTAAAAAAGGCTGTATATCATTTTAAAACCGCGCCCATCTCGTTTTTGATATAAATTTGGTTACCCTTACTATCATACTCGGGCGCACGATCACAACTCGTTCCCGACATGACGCAGACGCGCCGATCGAATGGCCGGTCGATCCCGCCAGTCATCAATTATGCTGCATGACGGACCGCGGCGGGCGCTCAGCCGGTTTGCCCCCAGCCCACTACCCGCCCAGACCAACGCACACAACCAACCAAATGTGTTATTAAAGTGAGGAAAGGGTGAGCTCGAAAAATCGAGTTTTAAATAATGAGCACCGAGATTGTAAGTACACTTGAATTCCAAGAATTGATTTTGTTTTTACGGAAACGTTAAGTGTTGGAGTTTACTGTTATATGCTTTAAATATATGGTAGGTAAAGTAATTCAGTTACAAATTAAATTAGACCGTCTAGCTTGAATAACACTAGTGACTGATCATCAGCTTTGGATTACACCAATCTGTTAATGATGGATGTGACCCAAAGCTCGAAATATGAAAGTTTACAATTACTAGTAAGACTTGTGATGTTCTAACCAAAAATATATTAACGATTATAAACTATACAACTAGTATTAGTAGAGGAAAAATATTTTAATAATGAAATTACAAAATGTACAGTTTTTTTACACCATTGAATAAATAACAGGTTTAAAAAAAAACAGCCCTCAAAATACAAACACGAATTCTGAGGTAGACCCATGAGTGGCGGAAGAGGGTTACACATACACCCTTAGAAGAAGATATTCTTATATAATATACCCATTTCCTAGGAACAACCCTGTCATCGTTGAACCGTGACCGACTGATTTCAAATTAGGTAACAATATATATTTCAATATAGATGCGCCTCTCTGGATATAATCCTGCCGAGGCGCCCATGATATATACATATTTTAATGCTATATCATAATCATATACATATATCATCATAGTAATTATATATCAATTTATAAACTACATGCCGCGTTCTAGATCTGAAAGTGACCAATTGAAGTCGATGTTATCCAATGTTAAACAACCCAAGAGCAAGTACCCAATTTACACTAAGCACAAACTGCGCTTAAGTCTCTCGACAAGCAGATTTAGTATAACGATTTAGGTACATTGTTAGTACATTTACTTTGTGGAATTTATAGTACATTGTATAAGCTTGCCAATCGTGTATAAGGAGCGGCCGTAAACGACGTAACTATAGTAAGTTTTTTAATTGCTCTAATTAGACTAGTTAGTACCCTATTGATTGAGTCTTGGCTATAAAAAGAAGAATTGCTCTTCACTTCATTACAAATTGTTTATTTATAACCGATTTTGCTAAATGAAGTCCTTTACCCTTATATCGTTTTATTTTTAATGTAGGTACCTATAAATCCAAGTTGGGCAAATTTAAAGCAAGTTCAATTTAATATAATTATTTGAACAAAGATCTTATATAATAAACTAGCTTCTGCTCGCGGCTTCGCCCGCGTGGCCTACAGGAAACAAAAAACATATTTTTCTAAAACATTAAAACAAAACAAAACAACTTCATCCCGCTTTGACGGGGAATTGTTAAAAACGCTGAGACACGTATAAATTAATTTTCAATCTTCAGCCTAAACACAAAATTTGAAGGTCGTAAGTTCGAAAATGACGGACTTTCATACAAACTTTCATCCCTTATTTTACCCCCTTAGGGGTGGAATTTTGAAAATCCCTTTCTTAGTGGATACCTACTCTTCACAAAGAATATACCCTCTAAATTTCATGTCTCTAGGACCAGTGGTTTAGGCTGTACGTTGATATATCAGTCAATCAGTTAGTCAAGTCGGGACATTGAATTTTATATATATAGATACAGATGTAGCCACTGGCGCAGCCTAGTATCTCCTAAAGGGCTTAAATTTATATCGTGAGTGTTTCAGAGATAGCGCGGCAGATACAAGAGCATAAATTCGTATAAAATTTGCACGAATATCCTATAAACAGAGCACGATATCGTGATATACATTCAATTCAATCTATATTACTGGCAATGAGACACTTTGCAAATTTCACCTATTTACAAATTCAAATTATCTCTTTGGAACTGGCACAATTTATGAATAAAATTAATTTTCTTTTTCAGAGATTCCAATATTAAAACGTTATTATACAAAAAGAGACCTACAGGGTCGATAAGAAGGATATAATTTTCTTAGAAAATGCTAGTTATTAAATCAATTACAACTTTGAAACTTAAATATTAACATTTAGAATAGAGTTGCTTATAAAACTGCACCAAAATATGATACAGTCGTGTGAACTTTAAACTGATAGAGATAGAATTGAAAATCAATTACATCTGAAGTAAAGAGATGGTTGTTCTCATAACGAGACACCGGCAAACATCCAGTGTGAACATGTAATGCAAACTCATGTTCGTGTGAGAGAGGGTAGGGTTGTCACTTGAAAAGAAAGAGAGAGAATATATTTATTTGCTGAACACAATAAAAATACCTAGAATAAACTGCAACTCAGCATAGTGCTACTTCTACCAGCATCTTTTATATACGACTAAGTCGGTAAACAAGCATACGGTCCGCCTGATGGTAAGCGATGACCGTAGCTATATGGACGCTTGCAACACACGAAGCATCGCTCACGCGTTACCGACCTTTCCCCCCTCCCCAATGAGCTCTGGCGACCTTAATCATGCGCAGGAACACAACTTTACACAACATTAAGTTATTTGGCTGCGTATTATGTAAGGTGGAAGTACTTCCCCAGTCGAGCTGCTCTTTGATAGAATAAGCGCTGGTTATGATCTACCCTCTCTCAAAAGGTATCAGGCTTTACCCCATCTTACTGTGAACCCTATACTGTCCCCACACCAGGCCGGTGTTTACTGACCTAAAATTCAGCTTATAAATACTTATATATTATTCACATCTCTTCATAGAAAGTGACGATAGCTCTGTGGTAATGCTAATACTGGGATTGAGGTCGTGGATTCGATTCCTACTTTCGGTGGAGGAAAATATCGGAGGTGTGTTCCACTAGATGCACTTGAGGTAGGCCTTGTATTGACAACCTACCTTTACACGAATACTTTACGGGAAGAATACTTTTCGGAATTGCCCCTAATACTATTATGTCCAATGACGACAGCCACTTACCCTAGGGGGGACTCCTGCCGTCTCGTTTTTAGGGTTCCTTACTCAACAGTGTCAACGGAACCTTATTACTAAGCCTTTGCTGTCCGTCCGTCCAGCTGTATCTCTTGAACTGTAATAGATAGACTGTTGAATTTGATACAGAACTTGTATTTCTACTGCCGCTATAACATAAATACTAAAAATTAAAAGAAGCCCCATTACATGAAATGTCTTTTAGCACTTGGCTGGATTTTTATTCCCCGATCCATAAGAATTCTTTTTTTTTTAAATAATACTAGCTTATTTAAATCGACAAAGTAATCATAAAACTTATACCTAAAATTAATTTAATATTTCCTCCAAATTGGCAACCCTGAAGCAAAACTAGCGTCTTCAGTTAACTTTGGTTCGTCTTGGGCGACATGCAATAGCGAAGTAACTTTAAAGTGCTAAGTAATAGCGTACGTGTCTCGTGTACAAACATATTTGATGTTAAATATGCTGTAATAACTATTACTATGAATTAAATACATTTCAGTCGACATTTGCGTATGGCTTTTTCTTTAAGGCTTTGCACACGCGATAGTAATTATACGACTAATAGCAATATGAGGTTTTATGATGATAGTGTTTTGGTCGATATTAGTTTGTTGTAATTGGAACATTGATATGAGCAAAAGGTATTTTTTAAAGATTAAAGATATTTATGTCTTATTGAATGTTCACTAAACTATGGCCATGCTAAGAAGTCATATTTGACAAGAGCGTCTCTCCTTGCCGCACTATGTTTATCTCTTTTAGACACATGGATGTGTATGAGCGGTCAAAAATGACCTATTAGGAAGGCCCTATTATAATCTTAATAGTTTTGTTATTATAGAAGGCTAGCGGGTGTTGGTAATTATTTTTTTATATTAATACATGTTGGAACATGCATGTACGTGCATTTTCTATCTTCAACAAAAATGCAATAAACCAAATCTTTGTTATCCCAAGCACTTCTTAAAAAAGAGACATGCATAAACCATTCAAAATTCAAAATCATTATAGACCTTCGCAGGCACTTATGAAAAGGCTGACTCTAATACCGGTTCGGAATTCGGCTGAGAAGAGCCGGCAATAAACTCAGCAATTACTCTTTTAAAAAAAGCTTAGATTCATTACATAATATTTACATTCTAATCGCACTGACAATTGCGTGCACCGGTGCGGCGGCAAAACTACAAAGTAGACTGAATCGATATTTAATAAGTAAATAAATAGCAAACTTATGCATTATAGTACATTTGTATTGAATACTTAAACAATAATAAAGAACCGCTTACAGTTTCCTATTCATTAAACTTTTGATCTTATCTCGAAGGTTCGAATAACTATGATTAATCAAGATATTAGGTAAAGTTTGAAGATACCTACTTGTGAATTTCCCAGTGCCAAGCATGATGTCATCGTCGTCGGGGACCGTTGAAAACACTCAAATAACAATAACTACGAGATACCTACTTTCACAACTCGTGAGTCATTCTCAATACTATATCTCGGAATACCGATGCGATGCAATCAAGTTTTATTCTACTAAGTTTATGTTGTTAGAGTTAATGTACCTACTCAATCTGGGTTCATATTAAATTTTCCGAGAAATGCGAAGATTCGTGAGAAATGATTCGCGGAATTTCTGACGCACTTAAATATATTCAGCTCAAGGATTATTTCGTTGTGCACTATAGTTAAATAAAACGTGACTGAACTTTTACTAGTGTGGTTTATTATTCAATGAAAATTATTAGAGCATTTGGAATAGGGGCTTTGTTTGCTGTGTCACTGTATGAAAGCTACAACTAGCAAAGGTTTGGAAGTTAGGCTACAACTAAGAACTGACAAGAAGTATAAATTCAGAGTCAAATCTGTGATCCCGAAAGCCCGTCCCCTCGGTAACGGCCCCAACTGGGCACCCTCAGGCCTACCTTACCTAAACATAACACCGGCTGAGAGCTTGCTCGCCGATTTTTCCGCGTAAGGGTGCTAAGGCCAAATCTTGGGCCGGGATCTTCATGTCAATTAAAAAAAGAAATGTGATCCCTATTTGGGTGACGAAGCGACTCTCCCAATTTCAGATATCCAATCGGAATGACACAGTCGATCACCTCAATCGCGGGTAATGAAAACTGCGTCTAACCCATTAGTCTGAACCGTAACCAATCAGGGGAATTACAACCCAACGTTAACCACGACATCACTAAACATAATGAAATAATCCATTAATTATACCTATCTATATAAAAGTATGAATCATTCAAAAGAAATCCGCAAAGTCCAACAATCGAGATTGTCCATTCATTCGTGTGGTTAGCGCTTGTCATTAGTCAGGACATCCGTTTGTCAGTCCGTGTCTCTGCGAAATAATAGTCATTATATAGTCTTATTCTTGCAATTACTTTACTCTCGATCCGAATGACGTATAATCAGTACAGGATGCGAAGCGACAATTAATGTAAAATAGAACAAGAGTCTCCTTTGAAATTGTCTGAATTTCTTGCTGGTTATTTCTTTAAGTTTTAGGTTAGGTATGTTTACGATCTTAATAAAAAAAAATATACAACTAAGTTGGTAAACAAGCATACGGCCCGCCTGATGGTAAGCGGTTACCATAGCCATATGGAAGCTTGCAAGATACGCAGCATCGCTCACTCGTTACCGACCTTTCCCCCCTCCCCTATGAGCTCTAGCGACCTTACACACACGCAGGAACACCACTTTACACAACATAAAGTTATTTGGCTGCGGTATTCTGTAAGGTGGAGGTACTTCCCCAGTCGAGCTGCTCTTTGAGCGAATAAACGCTACGCTCTACCTCTCTCAAAAGTAAGTGATGATGTCCCAACATTCTCGGGTAGTGAAATTAAACATTTCCACTCGAGTGACTCTTGAAAAACTCCTACCTAACTAAGGTAGGAGTTTTTCAAGAGGCTTCTTTCATGGGTAGAAAGAAGCCTGTTGCAAGATGATCGCTGTACTGATAAACTGCAAATATTAATTACTCAATGTCTCTGTATAAATTCACTGTCAGATACTGAACGCCATCATGGGCTTCCATAAAAAACGATCACCATTTCTAATAAGTCACTGGATCTACCTGTTCTTTTTGTTCCGTGAGATCTACAGCGAATCCCAGTGACACGTGAATTTACAACCTACGCTTCACCTAGATTATTATTATGTATTAATAATAATAAAATATATTTATTCGGACAACTGAATCCATTTTTTTGTTAGTACAATTACTTATAACTAAGGGTTAGTATAAAATAACAAATTTTGATTTTGTATGCTTCAGCCAATGATTGAGATAGGTGCCTTCACATGTCTCAGATATAGCTTTGAGGAGACTGTTGCCACTCCTCCGTACTCTCTGCAGAAGCGATGCCATCTTTTTGCGCATAATTGCTGCAAATGCATCGGTGTGGGCCTCAGCAAACATAGCTGAAGCACTGCAGAAGCGGGGAAGCCGCAAAAGCCTCCTAAATGCGTTATTGTATTGGACCCGCAGAGCATTATACGATCGTTGGGTATAGGTGATCCACAGCGAGCTCGTGTAGAACGATGTGCAATACGCTTTGAACAGTGTTAATTTAACTGCGCTGCTACATCGAGAAAACCTACGCACCAGCATGTTTGCCCTAACTGATAATGCTCTGCGTTCCCTTTCAACATCTGCATCATCTTTAAGGTCCTCGACAAGAATATGCCCCAAGTATTTGACACTACTCACCTTCTTCAGAGCCACACCGTTCAGTTTGATAGGAAGGATGTTTGAAGGGTACCTGTTGCCGACGGCCTTAAAGATCATGTACTCTGACTTCTTAACATTATACATCAGGCCGTGTGCGGCCGCGTACGTCTCACATATCGATAGCAACTTCCTTAACGCACCAACCGAGGGGGCCAGCAGTGCCATGTCGTCTGCATAACTAATGTTATTAAAACAAACTCCATCAACATAACAGCCAACATGAGTCCCACTGAGCTCCTCAATCAGTGCGTCTATATATAGGTTAAACAACTTAGGTGACGTAAGTCCGCCCTGTCTCACACCACACTCCAGTCGATATTGGTCTGATAACTCATTACCCCATTTGACAACATTTACTTGACTGGAGTACCAATACTTAAGTACTCCACCCAGCTCCGGAGGAAGTCCTACCCTGTCCAATTTCTTCCAGAGAACGTCATATGAGACCAGGTCGAATGCCTTCGACAGGTCGAGGAAACACGCATAGATTGGCGTGCGCCTGTCTCCATAGTACCTGACAGCGTGCTTTAGACTCAAGATGGCAGTATCTGTAGATAAACCAGGCCGAAAGCCAAACTGGTTGTCATGTGGATGGATGTTATTATCCAAAAGTCTATTTAAAACGCTATCAAGTACCTTAGCAATAGTAGTAGCAAGTGAAATCGGTCTATAATTTCCTTTGTCACTAACATCTCCAGTCTTGTTTTTTGTAATTGGCACAACTAGGGTTCTCATCAGGTCATCTGGCAAATACGAGTGACCTAGACAAAAATTATAAAATGTATTGTCTAATAAAAAATTAGCACACAACTCAGCCAAGCCTTTGCTAGCCTAGTCATTATGTCGAAAAATGCATGTATCTTTGCCAAATAACCGCGTAAGGAATTACAATTGTAAATGGTCACACAAGAAGACGTGGCTCGAATGGAAAGAGTCCGCAAGAACTTGTAACAATCACTATTTGAATAGGTAAATCACTATAATTGCGTCATTCTTATTATTTATACTTGCATTAATAGTTTAATGGCATTATTTTAGAATTAACCTATGTATTAGAATAAGTTTTATTATTCCTTTAATTTACAGTATTACAACTTGAGTCCATCGAAATGCTTGAATCAATAAAGAAATAGAAATATTAGAAATATATGACGGGCCAGTTGGCGCGGTTCACCTTACGCGCCGCAGGTCGTGGGTTCGATTCCCACACAGGACATGCATTTGTGTGCATGAACATGTCTGTATGTCCTGAGTCTGGGTGTTATTATGTATATTAAGTATGTATTTACAAACAAAAAGTAGTATATATAAAATTATATCAGTTATCTGATTTCCATAGTACAAACTCTGCTTAGTTTGGGATCAGGTGACCGTGTGTGAGGAATGTCCCAGGATGTTTAGTCCCAGGATATTTAGTTACTCTACCCCCTAAATTAAACATATGAGGGTCAAATTTATTGCCGGCTCTTCTCAGCAAATGCAACCTTCCGACCGGTATTAGAGTCAGATTTTTCATAAGTGCCTGCGAAGGTCTATTTTAATAAATGAATTTGAATTGAATTCGAAATCTTTTGCCATGAATTGGCCAAAGAAAAAATTCTTAGTCTATGAAATTAACACGTAAATGTGTAACTCAGTAGTGACAGTTTTATTATACGAATATGAACCTTAAGTGGATATGTGTTAAGGCCTAACGAATCGAACATTTGAATTTTGAGTTTCATTGATAATTCTTCTCAGTTCAAGTTGTATTTGAAACCGGTGTAGAGTCACTTTGTTAACGTTCATAAGTGCCTATCGGCGGACAATCGCCGTTTGTATTGAAAACACCGTTATTCATATTAACCGTATCTATTTATGAAACGGGTACTGTAAATAATTAAATTAGAACACGCACACACGTAAAATATTTCAACAATATAGAAAATATAACAATTAAATATTAAAAAGCTTGTACTTAACTCAAGGTTGTTTACTCCTTCACGTCTGAGCACAGAATGAATTTGCAAGCTCGGCTCGCTATTGCTTTTATAGTTTTTATACGCCTGGAATCTACCCTCAACGATCAACACTTTTATTTTGAATAAAATGAACGACTTCCGGTTGATTTAAAATAATAGATTGAGCTGTCAATTAAAATACTGAATTGTTTCTAAAAATTAAATAATGATTATAAAATATGAAAAGGTAAATAAATATAGCCTGAAATAATTCAAGAAATCACAATCATTTGAACAATACAATTATAATAAACATATTCTTGCCTATTTGAAATCTTTAGAATAGCATTAAATAAGGCAGTTTTAAATATTACTTATACCGACACGATGATCGGAATTGTTTGGCGCCGACACGGCCATTCTGTTCCAGCGCGCTCTCTGCGCTGTTATCCCTTTGTAATAAACAAACTCCTGAAACACAGTTTTAGTAGTTCGGAGCCTATGGTTTCAAAAATAAGCTGTAATGTTGTATGTCAATAAATGAACTATTATTATTATAATAAGCTCACCCGCCTTGGATCTAGCCGTAACGTTTGGCATCACCCAAATGGTATCTAGCCACAACGCTAGGCATCACCCGCCTTGGATCTTGCCTTAGACCAGGAAAGGATACGCATAGTGATCAGCTAGCGCTTAGGGTTGGATAGTTGGATATAGAAAATTATTTTTAAGATATGCAAGTTTACACCAATTCAACATTAGGCAAAACCCATTTTGGGTCTAACCAAAACACAACGAACAACGCAATCAACTAGGCATCACCCATTGGGATCTAGCCTCTCAAGACCAGGAAAAGGATACGCGTGGTGGCCAGCCAGCGTTTAGGGTGGGAAAGGTGGATAAGTTAGTAATCAGATATTTCATAAGGATTATCTGCTCGTCCATCCTTAACCTACTTACCGATCTTACAGTATTAAGATCTACTTTTTCATCATCATCAATATGAAAGAGCTTGATACACAGCAGAGTGCATTGCTTGTCAAATAATAATTCCATGGTCGTTTTCCCTGTAATTTGAATACAGAAGAATTATAATTGTAAATTTTAAATTGTAGAATGCCACGGTTTATCAAGTTTTACCACCAACAAGTTATCTTTTTATAATGCGTTGAACCAGACATTATTTTGGGATTTCGGCTAAAATAATCTGTATTGGCATAGCGAAATTCCTTGCCAAACATCCGGATCAGGTCCCCTTTTACTTGATCCCAAGTGGCAGCCCATATTTTTGCTCTGCCTTGTAGTTATAGGATTGCTTTCATGGAAGCTTCTTGCACTGTACACTGAAACTCACAAAGGTCTTGTTAACATTGACACACCAATCTCAAATATCATGGGAGCGTGTTTCTAGCACTGAATGCAGCTTGTTTAGTAATGGATGTAACTAAGCTCATCACTTGTTTTAAACAAAATCTTGGTTCTGTCTGGGTCACAGATTGAAGAGCGGGCTCGGGCCGAGAAGGCCTAGAATGAGATTACCCCAGCACTGGCGAGGTAGATCCCACCGCTGCTATCGGCGGACAATCGCCGTTTGTATTGAAAACACCGTTATTCATATTAACCGTATCTATTTATGAAACGGGTACTGTAAATAATTAAATTAGAACACGCACACACGTAAAATATTTCAACAATATAGAAAATATAACAATTAAATATTAAAAAGCTTGTACTTAACTCAAGGTTGTTTACTCCTTCACGTCTGAGCACAGAATGAATTTGCAAGCTCGGCTCGCTATTGCTTTTATAGTTTTTATACGCCTGGAATCTACCCTCAACGATCAACACTTTTATTTTGAATAAAATGAACGACTTCCGGTTGATTTAAAATAATAGATTGAGCTGTCAATTAAAATACTGAATTGTTTCTAAAAATTAAATAATGATTATAAAATATGAAATATCCCCCATCTTTAGACCAAAATTGTCTAAATTGTAACGCCCAAGATCTTTTGAGTGTCATTATGTCATTTAAACCTGGTTCTGCTGGCGGCCTCGACGGTTTTACACCACAGCATTACAAAGATCTTGTCTGTGGTGCCGCCGGAGACGCTGGTACCAAATTATTATCAAAATTAACCTCTCTTATAAATTTAATGTTGGCAGGAAAGGTGCCAAGCCCATTCACTGAGATCATTTATGGGGCCAACCTTTGCGCGCTATCCAAAAAAGATGGTGGAGTAAGACCCATTGCTGTGGGTAATACTATCCGTCGTATGGCCTCCAAAATTTGTTGTCGTCACATTCTCCCGAAACTTTCAGAAATATTTCAGCCCATTCAACTCGGTTTTGGCTCAAAGGGAGGTTGTGAGGCAGCTGTTCATGCGGCTCGGACCTTTCTTTTAAATAACGGAGGTGAAGTGCTGCTTAAAGTTGACATAAAAAATGCATTTAACTCTGTCGATAGGGGTGCTTTATTGACCCAAATTCGGGATATCTGTCCTGACATATATCCTTACCTTTGGCAATGCTATGGGCATCCATCAAAACTTTTTTTCAGAGAACACCCACTTATTTCCGCCATGGGTTGTCAACAGGGCGACCCTCTCGGTCCAGCTATCTTCAGTTTGGCCATTCATCCAATTATTTCCGGGTTACAATCTAAATTTAATGTATGGTATCTAGACGACGGTACGCTGGGGGGTGATGCGGCTTCCGTTCTCAGTGATTTTAAAACATTGACAGAAAATTTTAAAAAGATTGGCCTCGAATTCAATAGCTCCAAATGTGAGCTCCTTATTTTAGATTCTTTCCCAGAATCTGAAAAACCAGAATTAATTCAAAATTTTAATGTTTTGGCTCCCAATATTAAGTTACTGTCAAAGGAGTCGCTTCATCTTCTTGGAGCCCCAGTCTTAGACGAATCCATTCCTAGTTTCTTTGAGAAAAAGATTCAAAATTTTAATGACTCTTCAAATAGACTTTATGAAATTAATGCTCATTATGCATTTTTTATTGTTCGACTCTGCCTTTTCGTGCCGAAGTTTACCTATTTGCTCCGCAGTACGCACTTATTTAAATTCCATCACATATTAGATACTTTGGATAATATGATCAAAACGTCTCTTTCCAAAATTCTAAATTGCAGTTTTTATGAAAACAAAGTGTGGTCTCAGGCCACCCTACCCGTGTGTTATGGTGGCCTAGGAGTGCGGAAAATTTCAAGCATATCAGTACCGGCGTTTCTATCCTCGGTATACAGTGTGAGCAACCTCGTCAGTTCTGTTTTGGACCCTTCTATTGGATCTGTTGAGGTTTCTTACCTGTCCGATGCTAGAGACGCCTGGCAGGCAGCTTGTCCAGGCACAAATATTCCGACCTTGAGTCACTCTCAGAGAGCGTGGGACAAGCCTCTTTGTGAAAAAACCTGGCAAAATTTATTTACTAACTTTTCTATAGATACAGACCGCGCGCGCTTGTTAGCTGTCTCTCAGAGTGACTCAGGTCACTGGCTACAAGCTATTCCATCAACAAATACTGGAACAATGTTAGACCGTATAACATTAAGTCTGTGTATTTGTCTTCGTCTTGGTTGCAGGACCAATCAACCTCATCGCTGCCGCTGCGGAGATCTCGTCAACGAGCTCGGCCACCATGGGCTTTCGTGCTCTCTAAGTGCTGGTCGAATATCACGACACTCGGCGATTAATGACATTATCCGCAGGGCTCTTGTTGTCGCTAACGTGCCTTCCGTACTGGAACCAGTCGGTATTGCGCGGGGCGATGGCAGGAGACCGGATGGTATGTCTTTGATCCCTTGGAGTGTCGGCAAGTCGCTGGTGTGGGATGCCACATGTGTCGATACACTCGCGCCATCTCACTTACCGGCGACTTGTAAAGCTGCAGGGGCAGCTGCGGCCAGTGCGGAAAATTCAAAATTCAAAAAATATGCATCGATTGGACCCAACTATATTTTTGTACCTTTTGCGGTCGAGACCATGGGACCGTGGGGGTCCGAAGCTCGCCGTTTTGCTCGCACCTTGTCATCAAAATTGATCGAGACCTCCGGAGACCAGCGGGCGGGGAGCTTTTTCCGCCAACGCGTCAGCTTGGCTATCCAAAGAGGAAACGCTGCCAGCCTTCTGGGAACCCTGCCGTTAATCGGAAGCAGCGGCAGGCTTGAGGAAATTTTCTATATATAGATTGTATTTTGTACATATTTGTTGTAAATAAATATAAAATAGTAAATATGAAAAGGTAAATAAATATAGCCTGAAATAATTCAAGAAATCACAATCATTTGAACAATACAATTATAATAAACATATTCTTGCCTATTTGAAATCTTTAGAATAGCATTAAATAAGGCAGTTTTAAATATTACTTATACCGACACGATGATCGGAATTGTTTGGCGCCGACATGCCCTATCAGGGCCTATTGAATAAATACTTTTTGAATTTGAACTATGTTGTGTCAAACATAGACTCTTCCTTACCAAGCCACCAACCACTAACCGTACGAAACCGTATGAATCGATAAGAAGTAAATGTATTTCAGATTTCAGGAGAGTGGTGTATATTTCACGTGTTGAATATGCGTCAGATAAGGATGAGGTCGTGTTGCGCATGCGCCTCCACAGCGGTCCAGTCACGACGCCGCGCCGTCGCCTGTGACGTCATGATGCATTGCTCTCCATTTACATACACACAGATTGGGCAAAAACGTGCATACGACTTGCTAATATGGTCTTATGTAGATTATAGATATATTGTTTTTGGACTTGCAATGGGGAATAAATTATATCAAATATTTTCACGAAGATCACTTGACGATGCCATGAAATATTGCCATGAACTAAAATAAAATATGATTATCAACAACTTATATACGTGTCAACTGCAAGAACAAGCGAACTTTTGGCACCAGCCTGAGGATTAGTAAAGTCACACGACAAATGTACATTCCCTTGTTTTCATTCACTTTTCGAAAAGGGCTCTAAACTGTGGGCTCGAGGGCCCTGCATGGCCTAAGACGGCCCTGAGTATGATACTCTCCTAACAAGATGATAAGGACGCACTGTATATTGCGTTTTTTACGTCTTTGAATTAGACTTCTCAGGCAATGTTTCCTCACGATGTTTTCCTGACCGAAAAACCAAAGGTGAATTCATAAGTTCGTCGCTATTAGTTCTTTCTTTAGATAAGGCGTTAGATTTGAAGTATTCACAACAATAAACAACAATAAAGCGGCCAATTTCGACCCTACAGACACAAAAAGGCTACTTTTGAAATAATTAAAAGAAAGACTTACTTCTCTTACCTATTAAACTTTTTCTCAAGACATAACGTGTGTCCGTACAGACGATCGGTCTCCAATTGTTTCAAGCAGGTCATCGACCCCCACGAAATGGTCAAGCCAAAAAACCTCCCAGTTACCTCAGTTCAGTCGGTAACTCGCCGCGGGCGCAGACTCTCTTCCACACTTTATAAGGCGATGAGACTACATACCAAATGAACTTGAGACTTTGTGTAGTAATAAAATATAAAATGTGATGTGTTTTGTTTTATTGACAAGAATCGGGTTGCGACAACTTTATTGGAATTTACTATTCTTTGCTCATAAATCGTAGACGTTTGCTTATTTAACTACGGATTTGTTTTATAGCTTTCGGATATCGAATGAAGGCTGCTACTTTAGAAAATTAAAGTAATCAGATCTACATTATACCATATTTTCTTTTACTTTAATAGAAATTCAAGACACTTTATTTAAAATTCAAATGTTTATTGCATTATTCATACCGGGCGGTGATCAAGTTAGCCTTAATATGGCTAACTGGATCACCGCCCGACTTTTTACATACTTTTGACTTTTTTCATATATTTTGTGTGTATCAAAATGTATGAAAAAATTCTTTCGATACGGTGATCAATTGTGTAAGGTTGCAACGTTAAATAATTACCAGTTTTGAATATAAAATTTTGTTATTTCAATATAAAAAATATTGTCAGGTCATATCTAATGTAATATTTGCTTGAAAGCCCGAAAAACCTCACCAGGACCTGACGTAATACCGGGTCGGATGTGAGTGTGAGTCTGACTGCTCTGAGGTCAGCCTGAGGCAATTGTTCAACAGCTGCCTCCTTATGCCAAGTTCCTCACGGCCTGGAAGCTTCTCTGACAAATCATGGCTATTACTGCCAGCTAGGCCCGCGCTTAAGCCCCATAATAATTACTAGATGATGTTTACAAAATTTTTTTTTTTCGACTTCGTTGTTATATATAGTTATAGTATGCGTTAATAACCTCATAACATAACTTCATAGTACAATCTCTGTTGGTTTATTTAGGAAATGATGGCCTTACATATATGTGGGAAGATAACTCGGTTCGTATTATTATTACTACCAATCAAACTATCTGATTAGACATCAAGATGCTTTCAGCCCCCCTAGACAAGATGGTTGTCGACAATCGTAATCGTTAGTAAACGATCATAACTTTTGGCACCAGCCTGAGGATTAGTAAAGTCACACAACAAATGTACATTCCCTTGTTTTCATTAACTTTTCGAAAAGGGCTCCAAACTCGAAAGGGCTCGAGGGCCCTGCAGGACCTAATACGGCCCTGAGTATGATCCTCCGCTAACAAGAAGATGTACTATGAAGACACAGCGTAGAGTAGATTGTGGTTTTTTTTTTTTGTATTTGACTTCTCAGGCAATGTTTCCTCACGATGTTTTCCTGACCGAAAAACCAGAGGTGAATTCATAAGTTCGTCGCTATTAGTTCTTTCTTTAGATAATATTACTACCAATCAAACTATCTGATTAGACATCAAGAAGCTTTCAGCCCCCCTAGACAAGATGGTTGTCGACAATCGTAATCGTTAGTAAACGATCATAATTTGTCCCATACAAATACATTTCAAATCGAAATATCACGTGATTTTTAACAATCTCTTATGTCAATCACATACAAAGGTTGATCGTTTACTAACGATTACGATTGTCGACAACCATCTTGTCTACTGGCCCTGATATATTAAACCAAATATTGTCTGAAGTCCAAACTGACTACAGTCGATTTACATAGCCTATATAAAGTATACAGGTATCGATAGTCGGCGTATAGCGCGGTAAGCCTATGGGGTATCTCAGAGGTCCACATTCCTGCCTCAACGCCCGCACCCCACCCAACACCCGCACCAACATGTTATTTTAAACCCACTTTAACTCTACCACCACCAAAAAACATTATTCCCCTAATACGTTAGCAATAAGGTCTACTTTTAGATATATAAGAGTTCATCACACGTGAATATAAGTTGGTAGTAGTCGCCGATCGGTGTCGTTTTTTTCTTAACCAGCGAAACCACGGAAAGGATTAATTTGAAAGAAATAAAGTGTTTGGATGTCGGCAATAAGTGTTTGTAGGCTTTAATAGATTACTGTAGGTTCTAATATATAATATATGACCAACCACATAACCACAACTGCTAATAAGATATTTTTTTAGAAAACCAAAGGTGTTTTTACTTATTTCCGATTCTGATTCTATTTCTATCAAATCAAAATATCACTTAGAATGTGATTGTTGACCCCAAAGGTATAATGTGAGTGTTGGATAGAAATCATCGATTTTTTCTCTGATTTTTCAGACTTTTATATAGTTACTTATTCTGTAAACAAATTGGAATCCTTACAATAAAATGTTCTGAAAGTCCACTCAGACCAAGACAGACATTTCTTCGCTGAATACCATCAAACCCAGACTAAGCAGATCTTATACTATGAAAGCCAGGTAACTGGTAGGAATATTCTATATATCATCATCATCATCAGCCTATAATGTCCCACTGCTGAGCACAAGCCTCCTTTCGCAAATGAGTGTGAAATGGGAATGGGCAGATACTCGACCACGCGTGCCCACTGCAGATTGGTGGAGGTAAGCTAGTGGTCAACCTACTGTTGGAATTTTTCAAGCCGCCTAGCAGGCATCCAATTAGCTTAACGACTATCACAATTAAGTGATAACCGGGACCAACGGCTTTACGTGCCTACTGAAGCACGGAAACGCTCGATTTACCACTAGGCGGTCACCCATCCAGGTACCGACCACGGCGGTGGTAGCTTAACTTTGCCGATCGATTAAGAACGGTTAATCATGCTCTCATTATATATATATACTACTTATTAATTATATTCATTTATACCGAGACACAGAGTATCAGAAATATTCATACCCGAAGTTCAGAATGGGAATCAAACCCACGATCAGTGTTATAATAGTCAGGAGCCAGGACTAATCTAAACACCAATCATCATATATAAATAGTTGTGGTAATGATGTGGCCAAAGGTAGTAAGCACACAAAGGAAACTGCCTCTCAAACGATCAATCAAAAACCCGTTTATTGAAATTAGGGGTTAGTAAGGGACTGAGCATTAAGGATTTACTCGACCACTGATTTAAAATAAGCTCTGGAATTTTAGGTCCATGATAGCTTCTTTATAGTTACGGAAAGCCTTGATCAAGGTCACGAGTTCATATCCTACTATTAAAGAAATATTACTAAGTTAGTATGATAGTTGATAATCATCAAGATTAAGATATGTAGTCTCTATTTTTTAAAGATTTCGATCGATATAATTAAAAATGCATGAAGTCGGTAAACAAGCATACGGCCCGCCTGATGGTAAGCGGTTACCGTAACCATACAACGCTTGCAACACACGGGGCATCACTCCCGCGTTACCGACCCTTCTGCCCATCCCTATGAGCTCTGGCGACCTTACTCACGCGCAGAAACACAACTTTACACAACATAAAGTTATTTGGCTGCGGTATTCTGTAAGGTGGAGGTACTTCTCCAGTCGAGCTGCTCTTTGAGCGAATAAACCTTTACCAATTAACTGTATCGTATATAAAGGAAACAAAAAGAAATTCTTCTCTGAAAACCTTAATCTGTAAATATTTTTTCTCCTCTCCGGGCGTAAAGCGTCAACTTTTGCCCCGCTGCGCTAAACGAAAATGCAGCTTTCCGCCTCCGTCGAGTAGAAAAATAGTATACTCACCTAGGGCAGGAAATAAGAAAGCCTCAGATCACATGTTTGTCGACCTCGGCTTCACCTCGGCCAACAATTACGTGTGATCTGAGACATTTCTTACTTTCCTGCCCTAGGTGAGTAATATACTATAGGTATATTTTCATATGTATCTAGATTATAGTGAATGTCCTACATTGGTGTGGAATATTGCTGAAGCCATAAATTTACGTGAAGTGCCATCGTAAAGTGTCCAACAGGTATATAATGTCTATTGCCATAAATTGCTTTAGTCGTAACTGCTAAGGGTGTCACCATACGAAACGTCTAGATATCGCAGCGACAATGATGTCATGTAAATTCCTTTATCTGAGAATTAAAACTTCGTTCGTTTTTTGAAACCAGACAATGTATTAATATGACAAGACCTTAGCAATAGATAATAGTGATATCACAATTTATCTAACAAAACCAAGTGAAATGCATTGTTTAAAATAAACATCACGTTATGTTCTAGCACTTTACAAACCACAGTAGTATATCTTTCAAATTATCATTATACAGAGTAGTATATCAGTATATCTTTCTTGCATTTTTTTTACTATTATCATAAAATCTAGGTGGCAGAATTTATGTAGATATAATAATTCCCTTATAGACGTTATTTGCTTACCACCACCCATATCACTTATTTACTGAGATGTGACCATATACAACAAAGTGATACCAATCTATCCAAAAAAGATAAAAATTATAGAGTAAGAACTCCTTTTATATTATTCTATGTCAAATAAAAGAGCTCTTTTAATTGCACATAACAGTATTTCTTTTCGATTAGATATATAATTTTCCACATTCGTTATCGTAAACAAAGACATAGGAACATGAAACCCCTAGCCAAAAGTAATCATTTGTCTCTTCTCATAGACAGATTTTCAGAAAACGTCGCCGTCGTTCCGTGTGTGAACTCCTTAATTCCTAGTAGTAAATAAATCAGTACACTATAAATTCTTCGAAGCCAGAATTAAACTAGTGCATTAAAGTGAATACTGAAATCGAAGGAACTCAATATGGAATCCAATTCTAATTATTTCTTGGAAAATCTTCGTTAGTCGAGAAACACCTCCATTGTTTTTATTGCATTATATAGTAGTATTCGTTATGCCAGATTATAATCTACCTGCGTGCTCAATTACATGACAATTGGATGTGCCATTGAGGAGTAAAGAGATATTAACAAACAAACAGAACACAGTCGAAAATAAGATATGCCTGGCGAACCAGTGGTCGGGGGTCGATTCCCACTCAGAAACATTGGGTGCATGTCTATGTGTTCCGAGTCTAAATTTAACCTGTCGCTCTGAATAGTTTGGGATCAGATAATTTCGCACCATTCAAGCAGTTTTAGTAGATGGTGCTGGCTGTTTAATTTTATTTTTAATTGGAACGAATTTATAGTTCAAACTTTTCTTTATGATGATTTTCTTTTGTTTTTTTTTTTCTCTTTTTCGGTTCACTCTTGAGCCTGACCCGCTATAAAATTATCCCGCGCACAAATACATCGCCAAATATACACAGATAAACATACTGTAACACAATTTCACATCATTACACTACATATTAACAACGGTGTAAGTGCAGTGCAAACGTCTCCGCACCGTGGCTAAGTGGTAGAGCAGTAAGTCTTAAATTTTTCCATCCTATCCCGCGAGATCAACGCAAATCAACGGCCACAGGGTGAATCCTCCGGAACCCGGCGTAATTAATAATATATGCCAAAAAATCACGGTGATGCGTTGCTCCGTTGTCGCATAAAAGAAATGCAATTATAATATATTTTTTTGTAGAGATAGGGATTATTTTCACTTACACATTACATAGATCGTTGCTTGTTATAGTGACCATAACTATCCAATTCAACGCTAGCAAAAACACCTCTATATCATAGTGTCATAATAATACAAAGGAGTAAAGTGTAGGTTAACCACACTCCGAGTGTCCATCGGATAAATACTATCCGTTTTATTAATAAATAAGGTGTAAGTCAAGTATAGTTAAACCTAGGATTAAAATATATCCGTCACTTTCTAATGTCATATAAACAAAAAGGGCTATCTTAATACAGTATTACCCAACTAATATGGCTTACCGCTGTACCTGCGCAGATACATTTTCAAAGCGCGGGAAACGCTATTGGTCGGCAGCTGCCGCCATGTTAGCGCGCGCCGTGCGGAGGGACGTGACTTGCGAGTGAGACGGAACTAACAGCTGCAGTGTATTATGAACCTTATAGTAGTGATCTAAGGTTTATTGTAAGTTTTAAGCATTATTTCTTTAATCTTCGAGGCCACACTTTCTTTTCTGTGCGAACGAAGATTCACGACGCGCCATATAAGTTGGGTAATACTGTATGAGGTTTGCACAATTCTGTTTGTACGTGTGGCGTGAAATGGCGTGTAACGTGTTCCAACTTTTGTACAGTCATGTCTACAGTTTTAGGACTGCGCAAGCAAGACGGAGCGAGGAGCTAGGCTTTAAGTCGGTAGCTGACCCTCAAGATGAACAACTGTCGCCAAGCACCTACTGGTGTTTCGACAGCTGTATATCAGCAGTTTCATTGCAATTGTTGTGTGCTTACTACCCATAGAGTAAGAATATTCATAGAGTGATTACAACAATACCTTCTGCGAAGCGTGAGAGTTGCATATAGATGCATTCATATACAGGATGTTACAAAATTAGAGGTTAAATGGGGCATTATAACGAGTCCATTCACAATATTTAAGAACCGTAGTAACGCTGTATAACATACCCCAAAAAATTAAAAAATAATATTATTTTCACTGATGTGTAAACCCTATTTCAGTAAAATAAAGAGTAAACTACGCAGAATGTACCTACATTTCTACCTAATTCACGGAATGACAACAATTTTAAAAGGCCTAACCTAACAGAAGCGCTCGTGGTGTATCATGATAAGCCGTTCTTAATCAATCAGCAAAGTTAAGCTACCACCGTCGTGGTGGGTACCTGGATGGGTAACCGCCTAGTGGTATTTCAAATCGAGCGTTTCCGTGCTTCGAAAGGCACGTAAAGCCGTGGGTCCCGGTTATTACTTTATTGTGATAGTCGTTTAGCTAGTTGGATGTCTTCTAGGCGGGTTGAAAAATTCCAACAGTAGGTTGACCACTAGCCTACCTCAACCAATTCGCAGTGGGCACGCGTGGTGGAGTATCACCCATTCCCTTTCACCCTCATTTGTGAAAGGAGGCCTCTCCTCAGCAGTGGGACATTATATGATCATGATGATGAACCTAACAGAACAACCTAAACGAACACTTACTTTTTCATAATAAACGTCTTTACAGAAACATTTTTTTTCCTACTTGTCATTTTTTGAAGCCAGTACATGAGTATAATGACATCCTTGTATTGAGGTAGCAAACAAATAAGAATGAAAAATAGAAAAACTATTTAAGTAGACAATTATTAGGTAAAATATTTACGTAGGCCTTTCTGTTAAATAATCTGGTTCCTGACACGCTTACTAAGGTTGACAAAATTTTTGGCTTTGATAATTAATTATATTTTGTATGATTCGTACACTAGTGATTTACTGTCAGAAAAAAAATACTATATGACTTTCTTGTCACTTGCTTTTCAGCTGAGTACCGTCGTAGATATTGGTGCCGATTCTGTTGTAAATCGCACTAAACTAATTTTAGTCACATCTCATCTCTTTCTAACGAACATGATTGAAAAAAGATAGAACATATTTTAAGTTGTCAAATTAATCTTTGCCGTCTTATTTTGCATGTATTTAGGCGTAACTGCGATAGATGGCGACTAAAATTATATTGAAAACAAGCATTGGACTAATTTGACAGGACAAAATTTCTTACATCCTTTTCTTATGTTCTTTGTTGGAAAGACACATAGTTTAGTTGTGAACAACAGAATCAGGGCCAATGGCACACAGCTCTCAATCTCAAACTGTAGTCAACCTGCACGCATCATCTATTCTAACCTAGGATACCTAGGTACGCTCACTTATCCGGTCAGTGACCCCACGACTTGGCAATTTGTTCCACACGCCTTGCATCCACTCTTTGTCTATTTAAAGTTTTCTATAGATTCGTTGACCTGGTGACGTCATTAAACGCAGGTCAAGTCGAAAGGTCGCGTAATTAATTGAATGTGTGATATTTGAAAATTAAGATTCGCTTCATTGCTCGGCTTTGTTTGTTTTCAAATAAGTTTATGTGAAAACTTAACGCTTTTGACTGCTCAAGTATGTAATTATTGCAGATTCAAGTAAGACCTTTGACTTTGGGTAACTTTTACATTAGGGTTCAGTAAAAAGGAGACGAAAAATAAAACCATCGTTGTTTTAAAACGTCTACAATTAAAAGTTACATTAAGACTTTGAAATTACAACATAATATTTTGATACATTTTACAATGATTAGTATTTTTTTTTTAAAACGTAACCAAATTATATTTTAAGGCGATGATAGCTCAGTGGTAGTGACGTCGGATACCGAGACGAAGGTCCCGGGTTCGAATCCTACAATGAGCTTGAGCTTTCGGTGAAGGAAAACATCGTGAGGAAACCGTAGCACGGTGGTAGGGTACTTTGTAGTACCCGCCTGGCTGGCTACCACCCTCAAGTTGAAAATCTGTCGCCAAGCACCTTTCGGTGTGTTCCGACAGCTGCACTTTAGAGCCAGCTCCTTCTAGGCTTTGTGTGCTTACCACCTTCGGCGGCATCATCACTTACCATGGTGAGATTGCGGTCAAACACAGGCCTATAAACAGTAAAAAAAAAACATATAAACATAACATAAATGGACATCGTAAAATAAATATTAAAACGTTCAATAATAAATATACAGGATGTTGTTTTGGTCGGCGACAAGCGACCCAGGAGCGGTAGTACAAAATATATATTCCCCAAAAATGGACTTAATTCCATTAAATACTGTAAATATGATGAGAAATACCTTATTCAATTTGAAATAAAATTACCGCAAAGTATGGTTACTAGGCACGTGCACAGACTAGAGCTAGGCGCAAGCCGCCATCGCCCCACCCCTTTACTCCCTCGTACTCCCGTTGAGTATTTTGTCTACATTTTAGCTTATTACATGATTTTCAAATTTTTTATTTTTATTATTAAAAAAAAATTAAGTATTTATTTTATATTTTTTTTAGCACCAGTATCATTTGTATTATCGACCCTGAGTCGCTCGTCGCTGACCAAAACAACGACCTTATAGGTTCACGTAATCAAACGCGTTACAAATGGGTGTGATTGCATACAATAGACATCAACGAGCGCGACCGGCGCAAGCGCACTCAAACTCCAATTAACCTATACAATCAGTCGAAGGAATGCTGATACAACACATACAATTCGAAAATATATTCATTTATTCAAAATTCAAAATTCAAAATCATTTATTCAAATAGACCTTCGCAGGCACTTATGAAAAGTCTGACTCTAATACTCTACTACCGGTTCGGAAGGTTGCATTTGCTGAGAAGAGCCGGCAATAAACTCAGCAATTACTCTTTTCAAAACAAGCTTAGATTCATTACATAATATTCACATTTCAATCGCACTGACAACAATTGCGTGCCCCGGCGCGGCCGCAAAACTACAAAGTAGACTGAATCTATATTTAATAAGTAAATAAATAAATGGCAAACTTAAGCAGACCAACCCCCACAAGCAGCACCTGTTCACGCATATGACGCGTGTGGCAGCCATCGCCCTCCTCGCCATATTGGAGGGAAGTGAGCGACCCGTCACACGACGCCGCAGTGAGCATGACTTACTTAAGTCTGCCTATGTACAAGAAATATGTACAATCTATGTAAAGAAAATTTCCAGGAGTCTGTCGCTGCTACCGATTAACGGCATGGTTCCCAGCAGGCTAAATCCTAACTAATATTATAAATGCGAAAGTGTGTTGTTTGTTACGCCTTCACGCCTCAACTACTCAACGGATCATCATGACATTTGGCATGCAGATTACCTATGGTATGAAGTAGCCTAAGTCTACTTTTTATCCCGGGAATGCGGGTGAAACCACGGGTAACAGCTAGTATAATATGATTATAAATTAATTTATTTAGTTTTATAAAACTATACTAAATGACTTATACTAAATAATAATAAACTAATAACTAAAAACTAAGAAAAGTAGAAAATAATAACAAAAAAATATATAAATAAATATAAATACTTTTTTAATAATTTAGTTAATCACTAACACCATCAAGCCACGGTTTCCTCACAAACACCATTCAAACTTACTCACAATTGATTCTCTGAAAAATCGACGCCCAAATTTTTGATTAAAAATTTTTAGTTTTTGGAATAACGTAAACATTCCATATCATACTCTAAAGATATGTATATGTACTTTCCTTGCAAGTTAATATTGATACTGTAGTTATGTGTGTTTGTTTGTAACATTCCCGAGGGGCTCTAAGTGAAAGAAATTAAGTTGCATCGTCATCGAACAAACGAACGAGACATGTCTTCATTCGTTTGTAAATAAACACTTAGAATTCATGTAGTTAGTGAAGAAGACGTAATGTATTTATTAACTTTCCCCTCTCAGTATATTTTTGAAAATATTATGTATGTTCGTAAGAACATTAATTTGTTTCCAGTCAATAGTGATTATCATGATATAACACTAGAAACAAAGGCAAAATAACTGTGCCTAGATTTAGATTTGCAAAAGTAAATAATTCCTTTCTTGGGAATTGTATCCAATTTTACAATAAAATTCCTCATAGCGAGACCAGTATGTCATTTTTTAAATTTATGGAACATATTAAAAAGAAGTTGTTGAGTAGGGCATATTAAAAAAGTGTCTCGAAGTCGGTTAAAAATAACTTTAGCTATTATTATTATAGTTATGTTTTTAATTCATTTTAAACAGCTTATTACTTATTGTTGTTCAATTCATTTTTTTTTTTTATATATTGTTATAGTTTCTATATGATTAGTCTAAACTTGTCAATAGTTACTCAGTTTAAAAAAACTAAAGAACACGCTTTAAAAAGATCTGTTCTTCTAATAACGATTGTATTATTGTATTGTTATCGGTCCTTAATAAGTGTGCTAAGTTTTGAAGTCGATGAAAATTACGTTTGAAGATTCCATTACATACATATATTCATACATACAGGTGAAGCTAATAAAAGCGTGAACGAGGTGCAAAATTCCTTCCTGTAAACTCATAATATAAAGCATAAATTAACATTATATTAGTGGAAGCTGGAACTGTTTCGACTTATTATATAAAACTTAAGAAAAAACTTTAAATACTTTTTTCTAGTAATTCGTACAACCGCAAATAAACCGCAGATGAAGTTTCTCATAATAAAGGGAGCAAGACGAGCAGTCTCTGGCTTAAATTACAAATTATAACATTATCACTTTTTTTTTTTTTTTTTTTATTAGCGTGGGTAAATCCTCATAGGATACCCGACCGCCCTGGGGGGGAGCGGCCTGGTTATGCCGGACTTTTACCGGCTAAAACCCCACGGTGGTCGCCACCTGCGCTATAGAGAGGGGGGCGGGCTCTCGTGTTGAACGCGTACCTGCTCACCCCTCCAAGCGCGGCGCTTAGATAGCTCGTCCCGGGGGAAGCGTTACACCTTCCCCCAGCACCCTCGCTGTGCTATCGCACGATGAGTCGTGACCACATCGACCCATCGTCCTCCTTGGGGTCGCTTCTGGGCGCACAGAGCCCCCGCTCTGATTGCCCACGACCCCAAAGGCCCCGTTTAGTCGCCTTTTACGACAGGCAGGGGAACACCGTAGCTGTTATTCTAAGCCCGAGCTACAGGGTAGGGGGGCCGCGACGAGGCACGTTAGCGCCCCGGCGGCTTCTTCTCCGGGTGGGATCGGCTCTCTCCCGATCCCGCTCAGCAGATAACATTATCCCTAGCTTCCATTTGCCTTAAAACACCCTTAAGGGTAAATCTCGACTTGGTAACCCGAGAGGTATTGAAATCGCATAAATATTTGGCGTTTATTTGTTGGATATCTCACTCAGTTCAATTGCTTATTGGATTACTTGCTAACCTAATATTGTAAAAGCGAATGTGAGTTTGTTTGTTTGTTCACGCCTAAATTGCTGAACCGATCGCGATTTTTGGCATGCAGATAGTCTATGGTATGGAGAAGGACATAGGCTAATTTTTATCCTGGGAATGAGGGTAAAACCGGGCAGGACAGCTAGTTTAGATTAATAAGAGAATTAAAGATCTTTTACGTCAACAGTTTGACAAGTAGTATCTAACTACCTGATGGTAAGTTATCACCGCCTGCTATGGACATTTGCAACACTGGAGGATTGCTAATATGTTGCAGACCTTAAAGAGCTCGTTTTACGCTATTTTTGAAAAAACCCCATATCATAGCGCTGGGGAAACCATAAGAGCTCATTTCACATACTATAATGGACCTCAGTTATTTTATATTAAAAAAATTGTGAAAAGATCAAGGATAGCGAAAGGCGATGATAGCTCAGTGGTAGTGACGCCGGATACTGAGACGAAGGTCCCGGGTTCGAATCCTACAATGTGCTTTGAGCTTTAGGTGAAGGAAAACATCGTGAGGAAACTATCGCGCGGTAGGGTATTTTCTAGTACCCATCTGGCTGGCTACCACCCTCAAGTTGAAAATCTGTTGCTAAGCACCTATCGGTGTGTTCCGACAGTTGTACTTGAGAGCCAGTTCCTTCTAGGCTTTGTGTGCTTACCACCTTCGGTCACTTACCATGATGAGATTGTGATCAAACATATGCCAATAAACAGTAAAAAAAAGGGAATAGATGACTCCTAAAAAACCTTTCCTTCAGTATTATTTGACTCACCGTCCAAACATTAAGGAAAATGTGAAATAAAAACATTAAAAATCTCTCGCCACTTCTTTGACTTTCCTAATTTTGTAACTTTCCGGAATTCTCTCTTTTAATTTGTTAAATCACTTTGAAGAAATCATAATGGAAATCTTACAAATTACAAAAGAAACATTTTATGTACAAACGACTTGTTGAACTTTTACGCAATTATTGCCAAGTTTAAGTGTTATTTAACAATGGCGAAGGTACTTTTTTACTGAGAGAAGAAGTCTGTAATCTACTCAGGGGGAAGGAAATGCATAACATTAACAAGTAACTAGGTCCTAGTAACTAGGTCCTAGTAACTAGGTCCTAGTAACTAGGTCCTAGTAACTAGGCCCTAGTAACTAGTTTCTAGTAACTAGGTCTTAGTATGAGTATTCCGCTAGGGCTAGGCTGACGAGACTGTGCCAATTCTTATAGAGAAATGTCGTAAACGCAAACGCGTTAGTAAGCGTTTACTTACGTCAATTCCATACATTCGGGGTACTGATGATCTGATTCTAATTTTTTTAGCTTTTCAAAAAGGCCCCAAATTATCTGTCCCTAAGGGGCCCATGAATTTCATCCAATCAGGGCCCACCAATCGGTCTTCGTCGTACCGCGTCACTGGATGAAATTCATTAATGGTGTTCGTTACGATTAACACCAAAGATACGCAATAGCCCGTCTGGTTGACATTAATCCCATATCTTATTTTTAATGCACAATTAATTTAAAGAGAACATCACTTGAGCCAGAATGAATCTCTTATCACTTCAGAATCTGGCTACAAATCTTTGAAGATCTAAAAGATATCACTACAAAACTATACTTCTTAGCGGTAAACCATCAACTTTATAGCCCACCAAATAAGTATATTGCAACGGTAAGAAATGCAGCTCCCTGAACAAAACCGCAAACATCATAGAGTAAGAGTATTAATAGAGAGATAGCGTTAACAACATTGCCTTGTGCGAAGTGTGAACAGTTTGCATATAGATGCATGCAGAGAGCCAGTATGAATACTGGATATATCGTAGGTACACTAGTACTTTCAGAAAAATTAAGATATGAATTCCTTGTCATTTGTTCTTGTTTAAAGTATCTATAAAAAACGAGAAATTGGCATACATTATATGTATGTATTTAATCGTTCAAACTATGAACGCGCAGTTCGTTTCAAAGCAGCGTTGCACATATTCCGCTCACGGCACATAATAGTATAGTCGCTCTATTAATATTATATCTCTATGCGCAAACATATTAAATAAATTAAACGCTGTCTAAAACCAAAGTTTAGAGATAATGCGAATAAATCTGCAAGAGTTAATGGTTTACGTTATTTTGTTGAGGCTTATGCCACGGAAGCAAGCTAGTCTGGGCGAGTCTGGTAGAGAGTTGATAAATGTAGCCGCGATCTCAACTACTCGTTTCTGACCGTAAATTGTACCGCGACTCCGACGGACGACCTTTAAGACAAATGCGCTATATATCTTACTACCAAACGCGTTTACCTTTCTTGTCTTTCTCTTCGCTTATCTGCCATCAATTAAATAGAAAGTGTTTCATTATTTTGCTACTTATAACTTTATGCATAAATAGATGTAGTAAACCAGTTGTTTGTTACCTACCGTTGTATTGCGAATTTTAAACTAGATAGCAAATTGATATTTATTTATTTATTTATTATTTATTTCTACAGTGCGGCCGTCGAAAGAATAAGTTTTTGACACCTCTTAATATTGGCTAAAAATTTTATTAAAGAAAACATATAAACAGACTTCAACTTTCTCAAGGGTCCCATCAGCAGGGGCGAACCACAAGCTCTTAAGACGGGGCATCAAAATTTATCATCATTTTTGACTTAATATTCTAAGTCCATCACAAGTCTGATCAAAAAGGAAATTATAATTTAAGTTATTTCAGACCTTTATCTAGGGCCCCAAAAAGCCAAAAACATGATTCGAAGACTTTCATTCGATCATTTATTCGTTTTAAAAATGGTATTTTTTTAGCTTTAATATCATTTTCTACGTAAACGGCTTCAGGTTTCTGTCTTACATTTGTCTTACAGCAAGAAAACATAGTTTACTAGGGCATGGCAAACCAAAATTTTCCTAGATATTATATAACTCATTTTATAAACGAAATTAGTTTTTAAACTTTTAGTCAGTTACTTTTGGACCATTCTACGTTCAAACGTCACACGCGATATTCAACTTTGTATTCGTCCCCCCTCGAGTTATAATAGCAATGAATAGGCAGCGGTTCTTCAGTACCGCGCAGTGCGCTCAGGAGAAAGGATGTATTCGTTTTTTTGTTTTTTTTTTTTTTTTATTTGTTTCAATTTCGACGAGTTGTTTGACATGACAATGTTTGTAAACAAATGACACTCTGTCCACCAGTTCAATTACTTTTTGACGTAAAAAATTATAGAGAAAAATGAATCTTAATCCTGTACAGTAAGATTCTTTTGTAACATCATACCTTTGATTTTAACAGATAAACCTTATCACAAAGCATTAAAATTGAAACTCGTGGGTATTCTTAAACGTCAAGAACTGATGACCCTGGTTGGCAGAGTTTATGTTTAGTTTCATTTTAGAATACAAAAGGAACAGATCCAGTGGAGTCGCCAACGAAACATAGAATTATAGTTAAATTAGAAGTAGCAGTATGAGAACCTAGATTTGTCTGTAATCATTGTATTTTACAGATATGGATTATGTACTTTTTCACTTAGCGAACGTTCTTGTTTCAATAAGAAATCTAATATATAAAAATAAGTCGGGTTTTCCTTCCTGACGATATAACTCCAGAACGCACGAACCGATTTCCACGGTTTTGCATTCGTTGGAAAGGTCTCGGGCTCCGTGAGGTTTATAGCAAATAAAATTCAGGAAAAAACGCGGGTGAAACCGCGGTGGACAGCTAGTTTTATATATTTTGATGTGAACATTTGTAATTATTTTATTGATTGTAATATCAGATTGTATTAGAAATTATTTGACGTTATAACTGAAGTTGTTCTACATTTTTGGCATTATTTTGTAACCTTTTTTATATTCTCTCGTTTCGTTGTATAAAACTAGTAAATTCAAAATCATCATCATCATCATCAGCCTATAATGTCCCACTGCTGAGCACAGGCCTCCTTTCACAAATGAGGTTGTAAGGTAATGGGCAGATACTCCACCACACGTGCCCACTAAGGATCGGTGGAGTTAGGGCTAGTGGCCAACCTACTGTTGAGATTTTCCAAGCCGCCTATGAGGCATCCAACTAGCTTAACGACTATCACAATTAAGTGATAACCGGGACCAACGGCTTTTCGTGCCTTCCGTAGCACGGAAACGCTCGATTTGAAATACCACTAGGCGGTCACCCATCCATGTACCGACCACGATGGTGGTAGCTTAACTTTGCCGATCGATTAAGAACGGCTAATTATGCTACACCACAAGCGCTTCAAATTCAAAATATTTATCGTAAACTGATTGATTGTTGATATATCAACGCACAGCCCAAGCCGCTGGACGTAGACTATAAATTTTGCACAAAGATACCTTATACGGTGTAGGCATCCACTAAGGAAGAGTTTTTGGATATTTTCTTATGGATTGGATTATTTATGGATTGAATGAAAGTTTCAATGAAAGTCAGTCAGTTTTGAAGTTAGAATCTTCAAATTATGTGTTTAGGGCTGACGATTGTGATAAGTGTCTCAGCGTTTTTGATAATTCCACCCCCAAAGTGGTGAAAAGGGGCATGAAATTTTGTATTCAAGTTGTTTATTCACAAAATTTTATATTCAAGTAAAAATATCGTACACGTGTATCGTGTTATTACTAAGCCTCTACTGCCGCCCGTTTATTTGTCTGCCTGCCTGTCTACCACAAGCAAATATCTCAGCTGTCAGGATCACATCTTTGTGTGCCGTGCTAGGATATGTATTTAAGTTAAGGAGGATATTTGCTGTCGTCGTCTCCATGGCCTCGAAGACAAGTTTTGTGAGCGCGCGTAGATCACGGTGTCCACACCAAAATTTACGCGTACCTTAACAGGTCCCACAGCGATGACTCCGAGACAAAACGGTTATTTGAGCAACTGCAATCGATGACTGACAAAGTACTGAAGCAGTACCCCTCCGCGGAATTAGTGATTTTAGCTTCAACGCTCACCAAGTTGAGTGGCATGGTTCTCGGTCCACTGACTTTTCGGGGAAGACTGCTTACGACTTTGCTCTGGCCTATGGCTTCTCGCAACTGATTCTTTCTCCTACGAGAATCCCAGATATTGAGAGCTGTACTAGCTCCTTACTGGACCTTCTGCTGACTATGCGACCGGACGGCTATGCAGTGACAGTGGATGCGCCACTCGGCTCATGGGACCACTGTCTCGTCCGGACGCAGGTGCCTTGTGCGTGGCCCGATTTGCTCCGGTCACCCGGGTGTCGTCGTGTGTGGCACTATAAGTCAGCAGACTGGGATGATTTGCGTGGATACTACGTATCGTACCCGTGCAGGCAGCTCTTCTTCGCAACAGAAGATCCTGACACCTGTACAGTTGCCGTCGCTGATGCGATACTGGCGGTAATAGAATGTCCTTGAACATCAGTAAAAGCATCAGGATCGTCCTCATCGTCCACTCTCTTGAAGTGAATCCTTGATACATCTAAATCTGCTGGCACTCATGACTTGCATGCCCAGGTTCCGAAATTCTGTACTAAAACTATTGTTTTCCTAATTACCATTCTGTTCAAAAGAGCCTTTCTTGATTGTTATGTCCCTTCTGTCTGGAAGTCTGCCTTCATTACCAATTTACAAGAAGGGTCCTAAATTAGAAGTAGCCAACTACCGCCCTATCTCAAAATTATGTATAATATCCAAAATACTTGAATATCTTATCTAACATCAAGTTTACGCAGCTTTAAAGAACTCTTTCAACCAAAGCCAACATGGTTTCTTAACAGAATTTACCATAGTCTTCTCTTATCCAAGCTAAAAGGCATAGGCATAAGAGGTGTCGATGGTTTTCATCTTACCTAGAAAATCGAAGACATGCTGTTGTTGTCAATAACTACATATCAAGCTAGGTTTCCATATGTAGTGGCCATTCTCCAGGGTTCATTACTGGGGCCTTTGCTATTGATAATATTTGTAAATTAACGAAAACTATGCATTAAGACTTCTCATGTTCTTTGTTTCTGATGCTAACGCGCTTCAATCTGACTTGGGTCATCTAACTGATTACTGTACGCTCAATAAACTTGACCTCAATCCTGTTAAGTGCTCTATTGTTACTTTCACACAGAAAGCTAACAATTATCTTCCCAATTATTAATTGCAAGGTCAAGTATTGGAAGCTCAGGAATGTATACTTTTCTCTCATGATTCTAAGTTAACATTAAACAGCCATATTGAGCGTATAATAACAAAGACCTTGGAACCCTTGGATTTGTGTTCTTGCGGCGGCGTCGTGTGACGGGTCGCTCACTTCCCTCCAATATGGCGAGGAGAGCGATGGCTGCCACATGCGTCATACTTGTGAACAGGTGCTGCTTGTGGGGGCTGGTATGCCTAAGTTTGCCACTTATTTATTTACTTATTAAATATAGATTCAGTCGACTTTGCCGCCGCACTGGGGCACGCAATTGTTGTCAGTGCGATTAGAATCTAAATATTATGTAATTAATCTAAGCTTGTTTTGAAAAGACTAATTGCTGAGTTTATTGCCGGCTCTTCTCAGCAAATGCAACCTTCCGAACCGGTATTAGAGTATTACAGTCAGATTTTTCATAAGTGCCTGCGAAGGTCTATTTGAATAAATGATTTTGAATTTTGAATTTTTGAATTTTGTGATGCGTATGAATGTTTCACTCAAGTAAAATGGTTAAAAATATTGTATTGCACTTACGTCTGAAGCCACTTGGAGTATGCATTGCAGGTTTAGAACCCCAGATACAAGGACCTTGTTTCAAGAATCGAAAATATCTAACAGATATTTCTTGAATACCTCTGCTACCTCTTTAAACATAAATATGACTCGTCTATGCACCTTGATCTTGATAAGAAACATCACCTGTTACATCTGCACCAGCGCTGCGAAATTGCCGACCTTACTTACCTGTTGAAGATAGTATCTGGAAGTGTCGACTGTCCAGAATTACTATCTAACATATCGTTATACAGCGTGAATTTTTTTTCTAGCCAGTGAGGGCAACTTCTGAACTACAGGTCTTAGAGAAAAACGCTGAAGGGAACCCCGAGCTAAATTTTGAAGAAAATTATAAGAATATCTTCTGTGAATTATTCCTATTTTGTGTTACATTTCTAAATGTTGTCTTTATTTTTTAGTAGGTTATCTTTATTTTTAATCCATTTATCTTTATTAATTTGTTAATCCAAAGCTGTTGGTTTTTGACACTGAAACATTTTAACCAAATTACTCAGTACGAAAAATCTCTGATTCAGTATAACCACCCATGGGTTACAGTGGATAACGTCACCATCTTTTTTAAATGTATATATTGTATTACTGAACTTCCCAAGTCCTATCTTTGTCTTTGATTTTCTAACACAGATGTTAAACGTATATTTTAAGAATAAAACTAACCTTTTTGAAGCGAAACTAGCGCGATGATATCAGTTTAAAAAAAAATATCCACACTGACCCTCTCTCCCCTATAGTTTTATTATTTTTACTCTTTTTAGTAGAGTTTTTGTAGTAAATGAATATTAAAAAGCGGCTCTTGAGGCTACTTCTTCGGGGATAATGAGCGTGACGATGGAAAAATATTTATTTTAAAAACTACTCCATTCTTTTTGTGTTATTTTCTTACTCGCGCGTCATCAATAGCGCAAATTTCTATCGGACACTAGGTCGTGCTATCGCGATACAGATAGCAGCGCGTCTTATACATGAGGGGTGGCGGGGTGTGTAGGCGGAGCGAACGTGGGAATTTATTTTTCAGGGTATGGTCTTAAAACAAGGTTTTTGTCTTTTGTCCCGCTTTGACGTCGGATGTCAAAGAAAGATAAAAGTCAAATGAGGTTGTTTTAACCTTGTTTTAAGAGCTTGTGGTTCGCCCTCAGATCCTGACCTGATGACAATAGGAACAAACGGGAAGTATACCCTCCGAACCAATTAAGAATTTTCCAAATCGGTTAATAAATTACGGAGGTCTGAGGTAACAAACTTTAAACAAAATAATTGGACTGTTTTACAAAAACCTTAAACCGACTTCAAAGTACACTAAGAAGTAATCAAATCTTGATCTGATGACAATGGGACCAAACGGGAAGCGTACCCTTTCAAATAAAAAAAGAATTTTCCAAATCGGTTAATAAATGACTGAGTAATGAGGTAACAAACATAAAAAAAAAAAAAACATTCGAATTGAGAACCTCCTCCTTTTTTTGAAGTCGGTTAAAAAAACATTACAACCGCATTAAGAACCTCCTCCTTTTTTGGAATTCGTTTAATAATACTGAATTATTCTGTGAAAATCACATCAGGTGGATCGTCTACCTTCTGAAATAGGCCAATATCTTGAAACCCTGATTATTACAGAATTAGGATAGCCATTAATCATGATCTGTTGGTAGATACTCAGTAAATATGCTATACTAATTAATGACTTTTTAATATTCTCACCTTTTACATACGTAATTTTTTTGCTATGCGAATTGACCTGAATGACTATAATGATTTCCCGTCAGACACCCACGAAAAACTACATTAATTTAAAAAAATGCGGCCACGTGCGACTCGGTCTCGCCCATGAAGGGTTCCGTAGCAGCAAGTGATATAATATAAAAATGTTTTTTTTTATATATTTGAGTTGATTGGAAAAAAAATTACTTACTAGATCTCGTTCAAACCAATTTTCAGTGGGAGTTTGCATGGTAATGTACAACATACTGGGTGGAGATTTCGAGAGATGGCATATTTTCGAAACCTATGTTGGGTTAGTCATGCTGAACAACATTTACTATGGGACCAACACTGAACTATAAAAAAAAATGTTTCCATGATTATCGAGCAAGTTTGATATTTACTATGGAAAGTTAAAAAAAAAATTGAGATTTCACCATTGGTCCCATAGTAAAAGTTGTTCAGCATGACTAACCCAACATAGGTTTCGAAAATATGCCATCTCGAAGTCTCCACCTGTTATAGTTATTATTAGTATGAGTTTTAGTATTTAGAGTTTCAGTTCTAAGTATGAGGACCCCCTAAAATTTATTGTTTTTTTCTATTTTTGTGTGAAAATCTTAATGCGGTTCACAGAATACTTATCAAGTTTCAACAGTATAGTTATTATTGTTTCGGAAAAAATGGCTGTGACATACGGACGGATAGACAGACAGACATGACGAATCCATAAGGGTTCCGTTTTTTGCCATTTGGCTACGGAACGCTAAAAACGAGTTTCGGCAGACTTTGAAATGCCTCGACTCGCATGCGTAATATCAAATTCTTAAAATTTACTGTAGACTTTTTGACACACCTCATTTTAAGGAGGAATGCATTTACAACAGTAATTAGTGACAAGGAGTTTCTTGCCGGAGTCTTCTCAGTTTAAGTGTATCCGAACCGTTGGTAAATTCAACTGTATGTACACACGGCTACACATCAAGCTATACATTTCCAGTATAAGCTGATCTCGCATTGTATAGGATTTCCGTACAATGAGAGTTCAGCTTATACTGGAAATGTATAGCTTGACGTGTAGCCGTGTGTACCAATATAACATTCATAAGTGCCTTACTAGGGCCTAAACTGAATAAATGACTTTTTGATTTTGATTTTGATTTATGTATTATCGAAAAATGCTAGTGATAATGTTAATGCGTAAGTAGCTGATAAATACTTTGACGCGAAAAAAAAATTGGGGTACCGAAGATATCAATAACTTGAAGATAACAATAACTTTGATTAGTTCATCGTCAATCCAGAAATGTGAGTTAACCACTGGTCAAGAACTAGTTTAGAGTATGTACTATTCTGTATTAAAGGATGCCTGTTAATATTCAAAATTGAATTTAAATAAAACTGATGCTTTTACTTTATGGAAGACTGTAAAAATTTTAAACTAGTTTTTAAGTATAGAATATGAATAATATTCAGAGAGGTAGAGCGTAGCGATTATTCGCTCAAAGAGCAGCTCGACTGGGGAAGTACCTCCACCTTACAGAATACCGCAGCCAAATAACTTTATGTAAAGTTGTAAAGTTGTAAGCCCCCCTAGACAAGATGGTTGTCGACAATCGTCATCGTTAGTAAACGATCAACATTTGTATGGGATTGACATAAGAAATTGTTAAAAATCACGTGAAATTCATTGAGCTATTATTACTACGTATAGAGAAGACGCCACACATCACAACTATGTTCCGTTCAAGTGAGGCCACCTGACTACACTTGTTGTTGTAGAACGATGAACGAAACGCGTAAGCGCCGTTAAAATCCACGGTGTTTGTGAGAAAAATACTTATACATAAAAGCATTCTGATAGCGCTACGTGTTTCTACTGTCTGCTTAGACGATTAATTATTATTTCAGCGCTAAAGAGAACTTTAGATGACTCTAAAAAAATGGGACATATCTTTAGCTTCTCTATACGTAGTAAATATAGCTCAATGGTGATATTTCGATTTGCGGCCATAAATCCAACTAAAAACTCCTTTTTTGAAATACTATTAACTTGATTGAAATATTATTGTTGCCAGTGTTATTAATTGTAATTAAAGTTGAAGATTGCGCACACATAACTAAGAACTGTTTTTGTTAACACCACAAAACTTCCCAACGCCATTGCCATCTAAAAAATATAATAGCGACAAAGATCAACGACCGACATAAATAGCTTTCATATAAAAAGTATCGCAAAGTGTGAACTTTGATAATCTAAGGATTCCGTAGTTTTTTTGCCATAAAATATAATCCATACTAATATTATAAATAGGAAAGTAAGTCTGATTGTTTGTTACTCTTAACCCTCAACTAATCATTATAAAATTTGGTATGTAGATTTGATATGGCACAAAGAAGGACATAGGCAACTTTTTATCCCGTGAACGCGGGTGAAACCTCAGGATACAGCTAGTATATTATAAATTAAAGATATATTCCAATTACTTAATTATAACGAAATACTCTCCTACTATGAGTTGATATTTTTGCACTAATATGATTGAACTGAATAGAACGATGATGATAATATGATGACGAAGGAGTATAAAGCCCTTCACAGACGTAGCTATAATATATATTAATATGCCGAGCTATAATATAAATTACAGTACTAGTTGGTGAAGTAACAGAAATATATATTATAGCTGCGTGTGCGGTAACTCAAAGATTAGTATTGAAAATATATCGTAATATGCCTTGCTATGATTTATATTAATACAGGGTGTATTTCGCATGGTAACGCAAACTTCGCGAAAAGGCTACACCTAATGCCACTAATCAAATTGTGAAAGTCATTCACCTCGCTAATGATCGGTTATAGAAATTGTCATTTTCGAGCGCGCAATGTATTGTGAACACCGCGATTTAAACGCGCGATAACGTTGTGCCTACGTAGTATGTCGCTGACTGCAGGCGAATATCGCCAACAACAATAATACCTACACCGTTTCTAGTTTTATTTACATTGCTACTTTTAGTGAAAGTAATGAATTAATAACTTATTTATTTTAAATCTCTTTGGGTTAGGTAAGAATAACGATTATGAACAGTCTAAAGTAAAAATAAACTAAAAAAAAAATTAAAAAATTTCTGTGATGGGCTTTATATTATATTAACAGATTTGTATTTGTTTATAACATTTCATGTCACGGACCCCTAAAAAATCACCAATAGTTATACTACCTCCGGTGCGAAGACACAATCTTTATGGTTCCATTTACGCATCCTATTTTATACATAATCCATTAATTGCCGAGATTGGGACCGTTTTTTCTCTACCTCTATGTCTTTTTTTATTGAACGAGCACCTGTGGCAACGGACCCTTCGATGATTCCGATGACTGGTTATTTTTGGACAAATAAATCCCAACTATTCATTGCTCTACCAACCTATTTACAAACTTAACATTAAAAGATAGAGTCTATTTTTCATAAATGTATTTGGTGTATATTTTTACACAATTATTCTTTTTAATCTTAGGGCGAGAGACGCCTGACAGCCCAAGGCAGGCAGGTAGAAAATCGATTGTTATTAGATGACAGATATTCTCATAATAATACAACTTATATTATAAAGAATCGATTCTTGAGCATAGAATAGCTGGATGCTACGGACGGACAAAAGGATTCAAGTCAAATTAGTTTTATCATTTTTGTTGTGAATATTCAATAGGTTATTGTGCTGGCGAAAATTTGTACAATCATCTAACAGCTTCGATAAATCCTTTTATAATGAGCAAGAACGTGATATTGCCTTTGGGATCAACTGTATGTGATCGAATTTTTACATGGTTTCAAGCAGCTAAGAGCATGGATAGTTTGATTGGTATTAAAAGTGGAGTAGTAGTAGTGGAGTGGAGAAGACGGAACTGGCTCTCAAGTGCAGCCGTCAGAACACACCGATAGGAGCTTGAGCGACAGATTTTCAACTCCAGTGTGGTAGCCAGCCAGATGGGTACTACAAAGTACCCTACCACCGTGCTATGGTTTCCTCACGATGTTTTCCTTCACTGAAAGCTCAAGCTTATTGTAGGATTCCGGAACCTTCGTCTTGGTATCCGACGTCACTACCATAGAGCTAAAATCGCCTTAAAATGTATAGCAGCAATAACTTAAGTGCATAAGCTAAGTGCGTGAATATGACATAGTGTATATTCATGCACATAAATTGCAATTAACTGGTGTGACAACTTCGCACGATAGGCCCTCACCTGGCCCACGACATGTATGGAATTTTATTATAAAATTAACCTAGTATTTATTATTTATCGTGTTACCACGTACATCAGATATGGTATTATTAAGCATTATTTTAATATGAAAATATGCTTCGGTTTATAATAGCATTTTTCTGATAAAAATGTATCAACTATCTAGTTTCCATAGTACCTAGATATAGATATAGTACCTAGATTAGTTCTGCTTAATATCGAATGGTTGTGTGAGATCGTGTATAAAGAATTTCATAGGATATCATAGCATTTTTATCATACAGATAACTTGTGAAAACATTTACAAGGTAGGTATAAAGTATAAATCTACAAATTTTTGTTCGATGAAAAAATCCAGCTTACATTCAGTAGATATGTTCTTAATCCTCACACTCGTAGCATCTAATTAATCTAAATGAATCTGCCGCTTTTTTTCGACTAAGTCGGTAATCAAGCGTACGGCCCACCTGATGGTAAGCGGTTACCGGAGCCATATGGACGCTTGCAACATACGCAGCATCGCTCACGCGTTACCGACCTTTCCCCCCTCCCCTATGAGCTATCTCTCTCTATTTTTCTTTTCGTTTTTTTTTAAACAAACTACTTATACAACTCGAATGAAAACTAAAATAAAGACACAGCCTGTAGGTCACACATTTATCTTTGTGAGTGTAGTATTCTCATCTCGTACCTACTCTATGCAACTACTAATTAGTGACTCAATAAGTACTCAATCGAATTAGTGAAATCAAAAGGTAATCTAAAGAACCATTTCCAATTTACATTACAATTTCTCTGGTCAATCGTTATCTTTTAATTGCACCCTTGTTCCTGAAGTGATAAGGACTGTTTGTAATTAGTTTATAGTGGTGGTTAAGTGTGCAATGGACATTATTGAAAAGTGGTTGTGTTGGTATGGGCCCGGCCGGCGGGCGAGTAATGCGCGATCCGGCAACCAGTTGCAGTTGAGAATATTTATTTTTTAAGTTGGAGCTAGCTCTAGATATTCTAGCATCATCATAATATTATACATGACCAACCATGCGGTTATTTTTACATGGTTATTGAAATCGTCATACATCAATCTTTTCCAAAAAACTCTGTAATGTAGCGTTTTAGGACATAGACACACAGGTCTACGTAAGTAATAGTCTACGAATTCACTGTCATGAATTATAAAATACTTACCTTTATTAAATAATAATCTATAAAAGATTTTCTTGAAATTATATAAGGGTGAGCTCACACGACGACCTTAGTTCTTTTAAAATAAAACCAGGCTGCTTGGCATTCTTATCTAACATCCAAATTAAAATTTAAAATTATTCATCCAAAATAAAAAGGCTTCGACGGCTCGCCGACTCGCGCGCCGATCAGACAGAAGAAAGTACGTGGGGCGCGGATGATAGCGGCGGAGGCTGCGACCGGCCGGACCGGTTATGCTAAGCCCCATTGTGGTCAGTTTTTGTGCCCCCGAGCCCCGCGTTCGTCCGCCACACCGAGCCGACGACGTAAAGGGTTCGCCAAAATGTATGTGATCGCAAAACGAGTAATGTTTTCTAATAAATTGGTAAACTGAAACATTGTCGTCATTTGTAATTACATATATTAAAAATAAAGCATCGCATAAATATCTGTAGTAAACCAATTAACCAAAGGTTTGCTAATTGAAATTTCCATCATATTCTGTATTCTTGAGTGTCGTCGAAGACAGAGAAATGTTCTGTTTCAATCGGTCATCACGAAACTTACTTAACTATAGATTTGATCGTCGATGAGAAATCTTTAACGGTATAATGTCGCCATCTAGTATTAGACAAACGAACTAACTGCCTGCACCTCCCTCACTAATTCATAGACAAAACTAAATCGAGAAATCAGGAGAATTTACTTTGATTTGCAATTTCTGTTTAGTCTATGGTTAGAGCAAAGACAGCAATGGTTGATCTGTCAAAAAATGTCTTTTTGACGTGATTTTTCCGACAAAAATTATTTGAAAAATACCATTTTTATAAACATGGGAGGTTCCCAAAGCACAAGAAAAATAAGCGTTGACAATGAAAACGCTATACAAGTGTCCCAAGAAGCTTTAGATCGGATACAAGCTCAGCTAAGTGCAAAAGTAAATATGATGTTACATTACATAATTTAGATCAATGTCATGTATTATTACAGCAAATTATAAGGATGTTTATCTGATTGAACGTCTTCTAGGTATATTTACAGTTATATGTTACCAATAAGTTACTACAAATAGTTTATTTCGGTGTAGATATTGCTATAGAAACAACACTACACACAACACTAGCATTGTAGGTTACCCCTGTTACTGCCAATGAAGCTTATAAAATATTTACCTGTGTAGTTACATATCTACTGGGACCCATGTACTTTCCGGTCAATACCATAGTATAATTCAAGAAATACTCTCAAACAGTGATACATTTATAACAGAAATCAATAGCACTATACAGCCTACAAACTCTAAATTAGGCAGATAGCTCCCAGATAATTGGTATAGGTAGGTAGGTAAGTTTTCATTGGGCAATATTTGTTATCAATAAACTAAAGCCCACCACAGACGTAGCTATAATATATATTTCTGTTACGTCACCAACTCGTACTGTAATTTATATTATAGCTCGGCATATTAATATATATTATAGCTATGTCTGTGATGGGCTTTAAGGATCAAACAAACTATGAGTATGTGTGTGAATATAGTGTGTGCTAAAGAACAGTATTTCATTTTGAGAATCTTTTTTCATAACTCATTGATTAAAAACCTTGTTGAATTCATTACAGCAGGCGGAGCAACCCCAGCCAGTACCCCAATACACACCACCAACATACTACGAGCCACAAAAGAGGCAACAAGAACACGCCGCTGAGGAGGCCTACTGGGCCCGTCGCATTGAGAACTTGAAACGAGCACACGAAAAAATAAACAGCGGCATGCAAATAGAATACCAGAAAACATTGAATAATGCTAATGAATTATTCAAAATGGCACAGGGGGACAAAATTGCCAATAAACTACCGCCATGCCAAGAGGAGAAATCAAAGGTTAATATGACTTTACGCACTAGTCACTTGCTTTATTTTTTTATTTATTATAGGCTTCATTCGGACATGACAATATTTCTTTATTATTCATAAATTGTTGTTTTGTTCCACTTTTGCGTGTCCGTTTGCCAGGTGGCAAAGGCCTCCTCCAATCTTCTCCATTCTGGGCTTTCTCTACCCCATGTATATATGAATAACATGCTAACATACAAGCTAATAACATGCGAACAAGCTAAGCATATTATAATAAAAGTACACTTATTTCACAAATTGATATAAACAAACAAAAAAAACTATGCTATGCCTGAACATGACCTCTTTGCTCATCCCTGCAACAATGTTTTTGAAATAGAAAGGTTGAAGAGGTCCATAAGCTTATTGATACCATATTTTTCTTGTTGAAAGTAACTATATCTTATCAGCCTATTATGAATTCAAGACTTGCAGCCAATTCATTATACTTATCAATATACAAATATGTGATTTATCTATGATAATATGACATGTAAGAATGATCCATAATTGAAGTGTTTCTCAATATTGAACAATTTCCATAGGAAACACAATAAAACTTACTTTTTTTTCAGGTTCTCGAGTGCTACAGTACAAATCCAAGCAAGTCTCTTCTATGTTCTGTGTTAGTAAATCAATTCAATGACTGTGTGTGCCAGAGCAGAATCGCAGCTGTCACCGCCTCCTCGTGAGCTACCAGAGGCCCGTGTAAATAATAATAGTAAATTAATAATTCCACATGCGCAATACATATATCAATATTATTATAATTGAAACTTCACTGATCGCCACATGGCTCTGGAAGTAGATTTATTATTATTGCTGTATGAATAAACTGTTATTGAATTAGTTGTATTTATTTTTGTTATTAAGTTGTATTAAACATGCCATGGAATAGATATTTGTTATGCTATAAAATGTTTGCCAGCCTTGGATGAAAGAAAAAGTGTTTGCTAGCAGGTGACTTGTTGAATGTTGGTATTAACCTCTTTTTGCTGGTACAAAATAGAAATACATGTCTATGGTAACACTCTTAAAATGTCATCTCCATGGCAACAACATTGACTTTCGAGCTCCATCCAGTAAACCATAGATGATTATTATTTATTGCAGTAAACTCAAAACAACTTGACCTACATTACATTTAAATTAATAATGGCTCATGAGACTCCACAGCAGGAAATCAAAAAGAGGCGTGTGCCTCTATACCCTGGATATCCAGAGCTGGCCAGATCTGATGTCAGCATTCACCCCTCATACTCAAAATTGGCGTTAGCCTAGTAAGCAATTTTACTTTTAAAAGTAGTGAAGATTTTTGTACCTAATCTTTTAAGCACTTAAATACTATACTTTACATATGACTATACTTTACATTGTATAGTAGATTTCATTTAGAAAAACCAACCCATACTAATAATTTTAACGCAAAAGTAACTCTTGTCTGCATTTATCGCCTAAACGTCTGAACTTAGCCTATGACACTAAATATTCAATACATAGGCTAATTTATATCCCAGGAACACGGGTGAAGCTTCGGGGAACAGCTACACACACACACACACATACACACAGCTTGTCACCTATAAAAATAAAATATAAATTTAGCCACAAACATAATCTTTCAGTCGTGTAGTCTGCCGCCACCGCTACCACTGGGCTAAAGTTGCCCAACGCAAGCAATTCATGAGGGAGCTCCACAGCTTCGAGAAGCTTCAACCGAATGCTCTAGATGGCGTCAGGGTTCACCGAGAATTCTCCCAAGGCATCCTCTCACATATTATACCTCCGAGGCGGTACATACAGAAGCTAACACCAGATCCTCTAAATTCCAAAGAGAGGATGAGGGTTGAGGAGATTATCAGTGGAAGGGCCAACTTTAGCCAGAAATGAGTTTCTACCAATCCAACAGCTTTAAGAAGCATATTATTATACTCAATAAATGATTATAAAATCCTTTTTTTTTTCTCTTAAAAATTTTAATGTAACAAGAATTGAACCGAATTCTAAGTAGTCACCTTCCAAAAAGCATAAAAAATATGGCTAACAGTGATTAGTAATTTGATGTCCGAAATGCAGCTGTTAAAATTTTTAACAAGTAATTTTTATACTTTTCATATGCATTTTGCAGAATACCATAATTTTTTTCAATACATTGTAATATACATAGAATTATATTTTCTTCTGTAACACAAAATTTGCTTTTTCACTATGAATTTTATAAAATTACATAGTTCAATAGATTAATTATGTTTTTGTTTTAATTATATTAACCTGTGAGGAAAGTAAAATACCATCTATGCTTATAAAACAATCTTTATTATTCATCCATTTGAACAGCCTTTTTCTTCTTCATTCTCTTACTCTTCTCAACATTGCTTTGTAAGTAGTTTGCCTCCTTCTTAGCCTGTGATATCTCAGCCCGAAGCCTCTGTTTCATAGCAGCTCTCTCATATGCCAGTCGTTCACTCAAATGTATCCATTTGAAGCGAGGAATGTACTTTATATTCCAAATCATGTCATAGTACCGTGATTTCTTTCTAGTGCCTATTTTTGTGTTGTTCAATTTTGTTGCAACTTCTTTGGCTACTTTCTTCTTTTGAAACTCTACCCAGCCTTCCGTGAACTGATTTGGAATACGCTTACGCTTCTCACCAGGTTCTAGAATTTGACAGGTAACATCATTAGCAATTTTCACACTCAAAAATCATTTATTCTAATGAGGCCTTGAACCCATCGCTGTATATAACTACCACTTTAAAAGCAGAAACATGTAAACATGACAAAATAAGGCAGCAAAAAGGTTGACATACTAAGTCAGTCATTTATTCATTTTAGGCCCTAGTAGGGCACTTATAGAGGCCAAAGCTACTGAAGTTACCACCAAAAACTAAAAATAACAACAACCATAACATAACCTCATAAACTTACTTGAACTTGGCTGCAAGAATATCCTCCCCACATCACCAAACTGGCTGAATATTTCACGTATTTTAGCTACATTCATATATGGTGGTATTGTGGATAAAAATATTATACCACGTTTTTTAGTTTTCTTGTTCAATGCAGTAGAACTAGAGATTGAATTATTGTCCGCGCTATGTTGCGAACTTTCACAGTCTGAACCATTTTCTGGAACCCTCTCCATATCACCAGTTGGCATAATTTAATACAAACAATACTAGTGAGTTTTGTTTTGCTGTAAGTTTTTTAAAAACCTAACTCAAAGAAAATAAATAGCCATGTGATAATGACATAATTGACTGACATTTGTTTAAGACAGTGCTGCAGGGTTGGATTCAGACCCTCAGAAAATTATTGTCTATGGAAAATAAAATGATACTACTTGTCAAAAATAATACTACGTTTCGCGTTTTTCGTCCAGTTTGTTATGAATTTAAATAAAAACACATTTGGAAGGAAAGTTTAGTTTTATTGTTATTGTACAAATCAACCAAATTTAGGCATGTAGATGTTTATTTCAGCCAATTCGTCAATCGGAACTTCGTCTTTGGCATTGACACGACATAGCATGTCCTCAGATGAAATAAATTAAATACACATTAGGTACATTTACTTTCTTTCACAGCATCGCATGAAAGTATCAGGAGTCAATAGAGCGATTTACTACAACTAAAACAACGATTACAAATTTATTTCGTAATTAAAGTAATATTTTTTAATTTATTCAACCAATAACAGTAGCAATCGACCTAAAGGTAAAATTATGGTATTTTCGCGTAGTATAATGGCATTACGATACTACATACTACACATCACAAAATTATGGTACAAATAGTATAATTATACTACGAAATCCAACCCTGCAGTGCTGCCATATGAAGGAGGCGTGAAATCTGTATTTTCATTCAAAAAATCCATATACCATTATAAATGGGCCTTTATCAAACAGATTAAATTATATGCTCAAATACCTGTCCAACTGTTAATTGTTTACGATTTGACAGGTATTTTGAGCATAATAATATGTAATGTACCTTAAAAACGCTCATTCCGTAATAATTAACTAACAGACTGCTAGTATTTTTGTCTTTCTTTCACGGTTTCGAGCGTGAACTACGGCAGGGGATTCCCTAATATTACCCATGTGGTACTCATGAAATGAAATAACATTTCTGACTGACAGACTAAGAAAATATGGTTAAGAATAAAACGAAACAAAAATATCAGAGTGTGCTCTGTACCTCATCTGATTGATACATAAGTGAGAGTCTATCTATATGAGGTTAAGTTTGTCTGTGCGTAAATCCGTATAAAATTCCGGTTCATCCGTATTGGATGTCAAAAATCCGTCCAAATGCGGACAAATCCGTATATATGGCAGCACTGGTTTGAGATCAGCGTTGAAGGGACTTTTTGGCGGGAACTTGCAGAGTGACGTTATGTATTCATTTTTATTTTCATAAATTCGTGTGTTTTGAGTTTTATTGCATATTATCGGTGGTATTTTATCCAATAAAGATCAATTCATGTGCACCAGTGAAGTGAAATGAAATTAATATGTGTATTGTGACTTTACAAGTTGTCTCAAAAAGTCCGTGAAAAGCTTTAGTACATTGACTACCATTTTACTAAAGCATGACTGGACGGTGACTGACAATGTGGAGTATGTGAAAGTTAATGCGTGGACTATATGAAAGTGATATTATAAATAAAATGTATGCGACTGAAGGACTTTGTATCCATGGTCATGAACATGTTTAAAAAAAAAACAGCTTTGTAGGGACTTTTTGGCGGGAACTTGCAGAGTGACGTTGCATTTTTATTTTCATAAATTCGTGTATTTTGAGTTTTATTGCATATTATCGGTGGTATTTAATCCAATAAAGATCAATCCATGTGTACAGTGAAGTGAAATGAAATTAATTATGGTGTCAGGGCTATTTTCCGACTTTATTTTCCATATTCCTATATTGTTCACATTCTAAAAAATCCAATTTCTTATTTTTTCATATTCCATATGTTCCGCATTATTTTCATATTATTACTTTTACAAATTCCTATTTTTCCACGTTACTTATTTTCTTTAAGGCAGTACAATCGTAACAAAAGACATTTAATTAAAACCACTGAACTAATTTTAGATAGAAAAGGAGTATTTTGCATTGCCACGCACTTCCGCTAAGTCTCGGAGGCAGCATACGGCTAAATCGACTACTGAGAGACCGACTATTATCGATTATTACAACATAATCCATAGACGAAAACCGTATTTTGCCCAATAGGTAATAAATACATAGGCTCTTTGTGACATTTAGAGGTGTGTAACTCATCAAAAATACGCGAGCTGCATCACAGCTCACGGCTCAGGTGTGTGAGCTGGTTCAATGACTCAGCTCGCAGATCAGCTCAATTTGTACCTATAGTCCACGATACGCGCGCACGCTCACTACGTACCGCGCACCGAATTGAGCCGGCTGAGCTGCCGCGATTCGTTCGACTCTGCCGAGCGGCTCTTTTCATACTTCAGAGTTGGAATTATTTGTCTTTTTTTATATTATCTATATATGTTACATATTTATTTATTGAATTAATTATTATTTATATGTTTTAGAACGAAATAATAATTCGTAGATTCGAATCACAAGAATAATCTATGGAGGGAGTCGCAGATACAATAGGAGTTGGATTGAGCCGTGAGCTAGTCATTTTGTTGTTGAGCTGTAGCTCAACGGCTCAAACCCGTGTGATCTGATTCATTGAGCTGGTTCAGAGCTGAGTTACACACCTCTGACATTGGTCCAAAGAGTATAGTAACTATCCATAATGCATTGGTCATTGTTGAGTGCGTTGAGTGTGTGGTGTGTACTTCTCGATATTTTTATATTTGGGAATTTATTAATATTATTATAAGAAGAAATTAACCACAATCTATCTCTACTTAGCTTGTGACCACAATGGGTTGCGATGGTGGAACTATACCCCGTCGAGATGAGCTTGTACGCATGAAAAAGAAGCCAGAACAGGTATGTCTTCCGATCGACTATTCAAACCGATGTCAACATATTGGTATTTTCTTCATAATAATAATTGTGCTTTGTTTATAGAAAGACAAAGATGCCGAGCGTTCTTTTAAGTGGCGTAACTGCGCGTTATCGCAGCAGCCCCTGCAGGAGCCAGTAGTGGCTTGTGGACTTGGAAGGCTGTACAGCAAGAGCTCAGTTCTTGAATCCCTATTGGATAAGGAAACTAAGCCAGAGTCTATTAACCACATTAAGAATCTTAAGGTATGAAGGACCTAAGGATTAGTATATTTCCAAAAACTGCATATTATATTGTTGAAAATTTATTGAAACATTCATTGTGTAAGTAATGCAATCATTTGTATTCCAAATTATGCTCCTTGCACACATGAAAGATATTGTTATTATTGACATTTGTAACTCAATTTAACCTTTTGGATCTCATGAGGGATGGTGCATCCTTCATTCAGCAAATTCAAAAAGTATTTATTCAATTTAGGCCCTGATGAACATTCATAAGTGCCTTACTTATGAACGTTAACAAAATGACTCTATGCCGGTTCCAAATACAACTTGAATTGAGAAGACTGGCAAGAAACTCAGTATTTTTTTAAAAATGTGTATTTAGAAGTATTACAAAATATATATAACAATAGCCTGCAAAGCGAACAATTCATTCTAATGCATTGTTGTCACCTACAAAATCAGAAACGTTATAGTACCCTTTCTTGTATAGCTTTTGTTTTACTATCTTTTTAAATTTATGTATAGGTAGCTCTTGGATTCCTTTGGGTACTTTATTATAGAAACATACATTGCCCCTTGAATGAGTTTAGGACTTTGCTGAGCAAGTAGTACAGCAAGTTTGTGCTTATTTCTAATGTTCAAACTATGAGTGTCACTATTCTTAGGTAAGTTATCATTTATTACAAATTCTAAACCTAAACCCCAAATTTCCAGGACATCAAAGACCTAAATTTGGTAAAGAACCCAGCATACAAAGCGACAGAGCACACTGATGGTGCGGTGGGTGATGGTAGCGCCCCCTACATCTGTCCCATCAGTGGACTAGAGATGACTGGCAAGTTCCGCTTTGTGTTCCTGTGGAGCTGCGGCTGTGTGCTTGCTGAACGTGCCTTGAAGGAGGTCAAACAGAACTTGTGTCATATGGTATGGAAATTCTGTGTTATATTTGTTTTCTTATTTTTGCACAAGAAATGAGAATGATGTTTTATGTATGCAATGGGAAATCATTAAATAAAAAGTACAATCAATAGCAAAGTTTATGTGAATTCGAGAATTTTTGTAAGATAGAAATATGTTTCTAAATAAGTTTAATAATCTGTAATTAACATTCCTAACATAACTTTAAATAACTTTTTACAGTGCCAGCAACCCTTCACTGACAATGATGTTGTTGTACTAAACGGAACAGATGAGGACATAGAAAAACTCACAGAAAAGATGGCCATCCGTGTGGCCAGCAGAAAGAGCTCAAAGAAATCAAAAGCAGAAAAAACCACTAAAGTTGAAATAAAATGTGAACCAGCCACTCCCAGTAATGCACCTTCCACATCCACTTCAGAAATAAAGGCTGAGCCAGAAGCAGGCACAAGTTCAGTAAAGAATGAAATTGATACAATACCACTGTCTCTACCAAAGTTCAATCCTAATAAGCAAGCGAGAGGTCATTTTGGATCATCTAAACGGGCCATCCCCACAGAACTAGCAGAAGACCCGTCTTATAAGAAAACTAAGAAGGACTATAGTGTGGCTCAAGACCCACAGACTAGTGAAGTGTTTAAGTCACTTTTTACATCACATCAAGATGAAAAAGATCAGAAAAGAGCTCATTGGATAACATACAATCCATTCTACAATTAATGTAATTTAAGACAATTTTCTTTAAATTATGTTTGGTGATTCAAATACCATTGTAATTATACTTCTGTAGTTATAAGTTAGTTAATAAATTAAACTCCATATTCATTATATATTTTTATTTAAATACCACAATATTGCACTAATGATTACAAATGGAATGTCATGCTAATACCAATTTTATGCGTTTTTGTGCATTTTTGGTGCTTTCTTTGGTAATGATAAACTTATTTGCTACGAAGTAAATAAATAGGGAATAATAACTAGAGTGGAAAAGACGTATTCCGTATACGTTTTCGATAATTAACCTACTAGTACTAAGAAGAATTTATGATTGTCATGATAGCAGGGCCGTATCCAGTGAAGGCAAATGGGCTTACAGAGGCTATAAAATGTATTCCACAAACGTTTTGGAATGTAAACTATAGAATTATGTAGCATCCATAGCCCTCGGGCAATGTTCTAACTTCATTCTATAAGAAAGTATGAAAAATGTAACTTAAAACTAATAATGATGGTGAATAAGTAGTATTCATTATAAAAATGTTACTGCTATTTTTGATTTAGATTTTAGATTGTACAATCTAAGCCGCGCCGTCTTGCTGCACAGATGCCAAGGTCGCTTCTATGATGAGGTTGAAGTCGAGCTCGTTGAGGCTGGCCTTGGCCGTCAGCAGGTCTAGGAATGTGTCGAGAGGGGACAGCCGCTCGCCAGACGGCAGGGCCGCTATACCTGCAAAATGTTACAATTAAAGATAATGGTCTACATAGGGGCTTTCGAAGTTTTAATGCCAGCTATACAGTAAAATATAAGTATATTATTTATTCTGCTAGCTTTAGATCAGGGTTGTTGCGAACATCAGCATCAGCGGATTATCAGCATCCGCATTAATCTTTGCTGATTTTATTGCTTATTTATTATATTCAGTTCGTGACATGGCCGTTGAAGGTGGGTGTTTAGGCCAAAATACCTATAATAATATCTATAGTAGAAACCTACTCATATTGAGTATCAATGACGAGCCTCTGCTTCCCGATTCCTCTCCTTTTCCCACATCATATGTGTGAGCGAGAAAAGAACTTCGGGAATCTTCTACATACTTCGGTGACGCATCGCTGAACGCGTGTGTGTGAGTAAACGTAACGCGCGCGTCTCGCAATCCCGCAAGATTCAGTACGAAATACGCTACAGATCGAAACGCATGTGAACTTTGTGGGTGGTGAATTGATATGAAGAAATAATAGTGCGCATAATCATTGGATTGCCATAGGAGTTCCTGGTAAGTCCTTACCTTTATCCTGGGAGGCTCCTCGTTTTCCATATTGATATTTTAACGCAAAAACCCACCATTTTTTCTGGTACGCCTTCGAGCGGATTCATTTTGAGTCAGCCATTACAGCAATTTAATTTCATATCAATCACGTATAATCTCCCGCTTTCTATAGGTTTTATGCCTCTAAATAGGTATATACCTCATAATACGCAAGTCTTATACCTCATAAATAGGTTTTAGACTATATAAATACGATATTTCGTACTCCCGCCATTTTTACCACGCCAATCGTGATAAAAAGTAGTTAGGTATTCGATACCGCCGCCGCTCCTCCATATTTTTAGGACTTAGATTTTATAGGTACCGATTCGTATCTTATTATACGAAATCATATGGTGTACTAATAACCGCAATACGTACTTACTATTTGTACTATTACTACGCATATAATTGCATTCTATGAGCCTTGTCTGTCGACTTGAAATAAACTTTCATACCTATATAGGTAGGTGCCTAAACTGTTGGATATACCTACCTACTTACCTACGTCATTTTACTTTAATTAGGTAATTTTGCAATTTATTATTACGCAATCTTTCACAATGGAAGCTATTGAAACTAAAATTAAAATATTGGAAGCTAAAAATGAAGCTATTTTTGAACAATTATCGTTCTTATATGATTCTTCTAAGAATGTTTCCACATCCGCGAGTGCAGACCTTCGTTCCTCAGAGACATTCATGGCGGACACTGAAATTATTAGTACAATTCGTCATGAATTTAGTGCCAATTTAGATACAATTAACGCGTTAAATATGCAACTTGATCCAGAATATAAGATTGATTATAAAAAAATGATTTCATTTGATACAGTGTACACCCGAATAGAAAGGGTTCGTTCTCTTATCGTCAGTAAGACAAATATTACGTCGAATGTGTCCGCGCAGAATACTATTCCGTCCCAATATAAAGGTCGTATCAAACTACCACCAATTCAAATTCCGTCATTTGATGGAAAAATAGAAAATTGGCCCGTCTTCTTTGAATCTTTTAAATCTAATATACATTCAAATCCTGATCTTTAGAATTCTCAAAGAGTACAATATCTTGTAGGTAAATTAACAGGAAATGCTTTAAAAATCACGGCAGGTATTATACCGTCCGGTGATAATTATAATTCTATTTGGGACAGCTTAGTTCAAAAATATCAAGATAAAAGAGCATTAGGCTCACACTACATGTCTAATTTATTCAATATTAAACCCGCATTAAATAATTCCGCGTCTTTAAATACGTTCATTGAAACTTTCCACGCTTCTGTATCTGCTTTGGAACAGTTGGGTATTGAAGATATGAAAGATTTTATCTTACTTTCTTTAGCTTTAAAGAAGTTAGATCCCGCAACCGCTAATTCCTTTGAAATGTTTATGAGGAATAAAGAAATTCCTTCTTATAAGGATTTTGTTGATTTTATTAAATCGCAAGTAAAAATATTAGACCGCACTTCTACGCCAATTGCTGGCTCCGCGCGAACCGCCCCAGTCGGTAGCAACCTTAATAATCCGCCCGCTTCTCGGTCTCAACCGCGTAATTCACATACAGTCCACCATGCTTTCCTTGCACGCGATAATCTAATAATATATATAAAATGCTTTTGTGGGTACGTAAATACGCAGTTTTCTCAATCACCACCAACCCCAATCAACTTCCCGTTGGGGTGGTAAATACCCCTTGGTCTCCAGATGGTAGTAAGGGAGTTTGGTCGCGGTGGGTGGAAGAGGGTGGTTGTGGGTGGCGAAAATGTTAAAAAATATATTGCTGTCCTTTTCTAACGCATGAGGCCTTCTGAAAAGATCTCAAAATTTCTGGAATGGAAAGTTCTAAAATGTGTAAAACGGTTATAATCGATCTGGAGTGTTCTAGAAAGTTCAACAAATATCTGGAATGATCTAGAAAATTCTAGAGTGAATGCAAACTATTATAATCGATATAGCATGTTTTGAGAAAGTTCTACAAATTTCTGGCTTCATCTAGAAAGTTCCAAAATGTCCAAAACTGTTATTATCGAGTTAGAATGTTCGAGAACGTTCTAGAAATTTCCAGAATGATCAGGAAAGTTCCAAAATGAGTGCAATTTATTATGATCGAGATTAGAATGTTCGAGTAACTTCTTGAATGATCTAGAAAGTTCCAAAATGAGTAAAATGGTTATAATTGATCTGGCTTCATCTAGAAAGTTCCAAAATGTCCAAAACTGTTATTATCGAGTAAGAATGTTCAAGAACGTTCTAGAAATTTTCCGAATGATCTGGAAAGTTACAAAATTAGTGCAATTGTTTATGATCGATTTAGAATGTTCGAGAAATTTCTTGAATGATCTAGAAAGTTCCAAAATGAGTAAAACGGTTATAATTTATCTGGAGTGTTCTAGAAAGTTCAACAAATATCTGGAATTATCTAGAAAATTCTAGAATGAATGCAAACTATTATAATCGATATAGAATGTTTGAGAAAGTTCTACAAATTTCTGGCTTCATCTAGAAAGTTCCAAAATGTCCCAAAACTGTTATTATCGAGTTTGAATGTTCGAGAACGTTCTAGAAATTTTCCGAATTATCTGGGAAGTTCATAAATGAGTGCAAATTATTATGATCGAGAATTTTTGGTTTGGTCTGGAAAGTTCCAAAATGTGTACGAGTGTTATTATTGATCTATAAAAACCAAATCGAAGTGATGTACATCTAAATATTCTAGAGTGATCTGGTACTGGAAATGTCGGTATATAAATCGAAATTCAGTGACTTTTCGTCAGTTCAATTGTGATTGCAGTCGAGTAAAAAAAAAAATAAACTATATGTTCTGGAAATTCTCTCAATATAGAAAATAGAAATCTATAATATGTTAAAAAATGTATCCTTATATATTTTTTATACCATTAAACATGCGATGTATTTTAACC
>OX596245.1:19138066-19191449 GCA_951394255.1 Polyploca ridens
CCTTCACTTTCTAAGGCCATATAACAGAAAGGGCTGGGGCTATCTTAAGGCCTGGGTTTTACAATGCTTGACTTAAGCCTTATTTATTAACTAGCTTTATAGCCCGCGACTTCGTCCGCGTCGATTATTTCTTTTTTCTAGATATTAATCATTGTAACAATATAGAGCTTTGTTCATGGCTATTGTCCGCCACTAAGTGTGATATTGACAAAAGTTCAGGTAGATTAAGAGTTCATATGCGAGGATGCCACATAAAACTGAAACAGTCCTGCCGCAAATCAACTCTAGCAAATTTTAGAGTTTTTCCCTGTGACTACAAACCTTAATTAGGAACTGTTATCTTTTAAATTCAAACGGAAGGTGATTTGGGATCAATGGTATACGCGGCAAGAAGACTGTTTCTCCTCTGGCAGAACCAGTAAATATTTTGGCCTCAATAACATTGCGGCGGAGAGCTGTTACTTGTAGTCTAGTTCCACAGCACAATTTTGGAGGCCTTATCTCTCTTTCCCTCATGTCTGAGGATCGTGGTCAACATCGGGTTTGCTTCTAGAGCGAATGATCTGCCTCCACTGGTTTCTGTCTTCTGGTTTCTGTAAAACTTGGAGGAAGATGAGTATTTTACTCGATCGGACCATCTTGTTGGTGAACGACCACGTAGTCGTTTTCCTTCCGTGTTCCCAACTATGATCAGATTTCCAAACTTTCATCGCCTTTGCGCACCATGTGGCTGAAATACGTTGGTGGCATATGGTGGACAATCGTGTTTTAATTTTGAGCTGCGATAGGATTGATGCATTGTTGCGTTTAGCGGTCCAAGGTATTTCCAACATCCGTCTCCAGCACCACATCTCGAATGCATCAATCCTTTTTCTTTCTCGGGCCAGTATAGTCCACACTTCCACTCCATACATGAAAATGAGGAATACCAATGCTCGTATTAACCGGATCTTTGTTTTAATACCGATTCCTCTCTTTTTCCTGATGTTGTTTAGGCGAGTCATTTCAATACGCCAATACCATAAGCCGTGAAATTTTCACTCCGAAAATAAAGAACTTCATATACTAAATTTAATCCCCCTTTTCACTCCTTAAGGGTTCAAATTCCAACAACACCGATATTCGTTGCGTTAGTTTATAACCATAAGCTTAAATAATAAATTTAGTGTACTTCCATACACAAATTCATCCCCCTTTTTACCCTTTCGGGATCGGAATTATCAAAAACGTTGAGGCACATATAAATTAATTGTCAACCTAAACACAAAATTTGAAGGTCCTAACTTCGAAACTGGTGGACTTTCATATAAACTTGCATCCCCTATTTTACCCCCTTAAGGATGGAATATCCAAAAATCCTTAGTGGTTACCTACACTGTGTAATTAAGTGACGTTTACTTTGAAACTGAATGACTTACATACATCCCATACCTTTTCACCCTGTCGGGGGTGGAATTGTCAAAAAAGCTGAAACATATATAATTTAATTTTCAATTGTCAGCCTAAACACAAAATTTGAATATCCTAACTTCAAAACTGACGGACTTGCATACAAACTGTCATCCCCTATTTTACCCTCTTAGGGGTGGAATTTCCAAAAATCTTTCCTTAGTGGATGCCTCTACTGTATAAGGTATCTTTGTGCAAAAATTCAAATCTCTAGGTCCAGCGGTTTGGGCTGTTGGCTGATATATCAACAATCAGTTTATGGTATAAGTTTGGACATGTGACAACTTTTGCGAACATAAATAAAGTAAATGAAAAAGACCGTGGTGACAAAACTCACAGCGACAAAGCGGGCGAGGAAGGTCCTTATTTAACACTAGTTACGCGCCCTGTTTTACCCTCTCACCCCAGGCGTCTAATATTTTCCCGGGATACAAAGTATCTTATTTTAATCCCGATCATATTCTGTGTACCAAATATCATCCATATCAGATAATGAAAATGTAACAGTAACTTTCATCATATCAGTCTAAGGATGTCCACTGAACATAGGCCTCCCCCGTTAACTGCCATATTGAACGGTTTTGGGCCCAGCAACTCTGACTAGGTCCTCGGTCCACTGCAGTTGGAGGTGGTCTCGTGAGGCGCTTTCCAGCACGTGGTCAGTCCAGAACCTTCGTTCCTCATCAGGTATCGGTACTTCGAGCGATGTGGCCTGCCCATTGCCACTTCAGCTTACTAACTTTATTTTAGAGTCGTTTATATTCCGTAGGGTTGCGTACCCAAGGGTGCCAAATGGACCCTCTAACTCTGCCGTCCGTCCGTCCTTCCGTCTGTCTGTCAGTGGGCTGTACCTCATGAACTGTTATAGGTAGAGACAGTTGAAATTTTCACAGAATGTGTATTTCTGTTGCCGCTTTAATAACAATAACAAATAATATAAATATAATAACTTAAAAATGTATACAAGATTCACTATTAATTTATTAGCAAAGTTGAGTTAGTTAATATAATTATTATTCTACGGAACCCTCCGTGTGTGAGTCCGACTCGCACTTGGCCCGGTTTTTGTACTTATGTGTTTGTTTGAAATAAATGTATTCTCTAATTTTCCAACAGGTTTACGGCAAAGCCCCCAAACCGGGTGTTACATGCAGCAAGTTCCTGACAAAGCAACACGATGTGAGACGTAACAAAGTGCGCGCGAGCGGTTTCCTCTCCGCGCTGGACTCCCTGGACGTGGCTGACGTGGTGGTGGCCAACTTCCTCATCGACAACATTGGCATGGAGTCTGTGCTGCTAGTGCCTGAACATGGTGAGTGCTGGGTCGCATTTGGGATGGGGCAAAATAGGCAAAAACAATGTAGTATTCTTTTGTAAATTTATGTTTGTTCAGAGCTGAATTTAGGTAGGAGCAAAAGGGCTTTTATATTTTTTTTATATTACTGTTTAATTAAATATATTGATATAACTAACCCAAACATAGGTATCATTCATCATCATCATCATCTCATTGTAATGTAAAATTTTAAGTTTTATGCTTCAAGTGTATTAATAATTATAGTTAAATGAACTTAAATAATCATTTGCACAGACGATGCAATCAGACTATCAGACAACGAGGAAAACGTGCCGGAGAACTGTTCCAAGATAGTGACATTGGATTCGACTGAATACCACCCCGCTCCGAACTACAGGAGTTACGGTGGAGCCGCCCGGCCCAGTCGGTTCTTGCATCTTAGTACTGCAGAGAGAAAGAAGTAAGTTCATCACGCTTTTGATGATTTATAATATGTTAGTAATAATAGACATGAGTTGTTTGCACTTGCGAATCCCGGCGTTGCTCGGGTTAAAATACATCGCATATTTAGTGGTATAAAAAATATATAAGGATACATTTTTAACAGATATTATAGATTTCTATTTTCGATTTCGATTTGGTTCTTTTAGAAAACAATAACAATAATAGATCAATAATAACACTCGTACACATTTTGGAACTTTCCAAATCAATAAAAAAAAATTAGAACTTTCTCTAACATTTTAAATTGCACTCATTTTAGAACTTTCTCGAACATTCTAAATCGATCATAATAAATTTCACTCATTTTGGAACTTCCTAGGTCATTCTAGAAATATCTAGAACTTTCTCGAACATTCTAAATCGATCATAATCAATTGCACTCATTTTGGAATTTTCCCGATCTTTCGGAAAATTTCTAGAACTTTCTCGATCATTCTAAATCGATCATAATAAATTGCACTCATTTTGGAACATTCCAGATCATTCGGGAAATTTCTAGAACGTTCTCGAACATTCTAACTCGATTCGATAAAACTGTTATTAGTTTTGGACATTTTGGAACTTTCTAGATGAAGCCAGAAAATTTATAGTACTTTCTCAAACATTCTATATCGATTATAATAGTTTGCATTCACTCTAGAATTTTCTAGATCATTCCAGATATTTGTCGAACTTTCTAGAAAATTCCAGAGCGATTATAACCGTTTTACACATTTTGGAACTTTCCATTCCAGAAATTTTGAGATCTTTTCAGAAGTCCTCATGCGTTAGAAAAGGACAGCAATATATTTTTTAACATTTTCGCCACCCACAAACACCCCCTTCCACCCACCGCGACCAAACTCCCTTACTACCACCTGGAGACCAAGGGGTATTTACCACCCCAACGGGAAGTTGATTGGAGTTGGTGGTGATTGAGAAAACTGCGTATTTACGTACCCACAAAAGCATTTTATATATATTACTAGCTTTCTAACCCGCGACTTCGTCCGCGTAGATTGTTTCCTTTTTCTAGATATGAATCATTGTAACAATATAGAGCTTTGTTCATGGCTATTGTCCGCCACTACGTGTGATATTGACAAAAGTTCAGGTAGATTAAGAGCTCATATGCGAGGATGCCACATAAAACTGAAACAGTCCTGCCGCAAATCAACTCTAGCAAATTTCAGAGATTTCCCTGTTACTACAAACCTTAATTAGGAACTGTTATCTTTTAAATTTAAACGGAAGGTGATTTGGGTTCAATGGTATACGCGGCAAGAAGACTGTTTCTCCTCTGGCAGAACCAGTAAATATTTTGACCTCAATAACATTGCGGCGGAGAGCTGTTACTTGTAGTCTAGTTCCACAGCACAATTTTGGAGGCCTTATCTCTCTTTCCCTCATGTCTGAGGATCGTGGTCAACATCGGGTTTGCTTCTAGAGCGAATGATCTGCCTCCACTGGTTTCTGTCTTCTGGTTTCTGTAAAACTTGGAGGACGATGAGTCTTTTACTTGATCGGACCATCTTGTTGGTGAAGACCACGTAGTCGTTTTCCTTCCGTGTTCCCAACTATGATCAGATTTCCAAAATTTCATCGCCTTTGCGCACCATGTGGCCGAAATACGAAAAAATACGTTGGTGGCATATGGTGGACAATCGTGTTTTAATTTGGAGCTGCGATAGGATTGATGCATTGTTGCGTTTAGCGGTCCAAGGTATTTCCAACATCCGTCTCCAGCACCACATCTCGAATGGATCAATCCTTTTTCTTTCTCGGGCCAGTATAGTCCACGCGTCCACTCCATACATGAAAATGAGGAATACCAATGCTCGTATTAACCGGATTTTTGTTTTAATACCGATTCCTCTCTTTTTTCTGATGTTGTTTAGGCGAGTCATTTCAATACGCCAATACCATAAGCCGAAATAATAAATTGTAAAATTTTCACTCCGAAAATAAAGAACTTCATATACTAAATTTAATCCCCCTTTTCACTACTTAAGGGTTCAAATTCCAACAACACCGATATTCGTTGCGTTAGTTTATAACCATAAGCTTAAATAATAAAAGTGTACTTCCATACACAACTTCATCCCCCTTTTCCTCCCTTCGGTGGTGGAATTATTACAAACGCTGAGATAACTATAGATTAATTTTCAATCGTCAGCCTAAACACAAAATTTGAAGATCCTAACTTCAAAACTGACGAACTTGCATACAAACTTTCATCCCTTATTTTATCCCCTTAGGGGTGGAATTTCCAAAAATCCTTCATTAGTGGATGCCTACACCATATAATAATACATTTAGTGAAGTTTACTTTGAAAATGAAGGACTTGCATACACAACTTCATCCCCCTTTTCCTCCCTTCGATGGTGGAATTATCACAAACGCTGAGATAACTATACATTAATTTTCAATCGTCAGCCTAAACACAAAATTTGAAGATCCTAACTTCAAAACTGACGAACTTGCATACAAACATTCATCCCTTATTTGATCCCCTTAGGGGTGGAATTTCTAAAAATCCTTCCTTAGTGGATGCCTACACCATATAATAATACATTTAGTGAAGTTTACTTTGAAATTGAAGGACTTACATACACAACTTCATCCCCCCTTTCCTCCCTTCGGTGGTGGAATTATCACAAATGCTGAGATAACTATATATTAATTTTCAATCGTCAGCCTAAACACAAAATTTGAAGATCCTAACTTCAAAACTGACGAACTTGCATACAAACTTTCATCCCTTATTTTATCCCCTTAGGGGTGGAATTTCCAAAAATCCTTCCCTAGTGGATACCTACACTATATAATAATACATTTAGTGAAGTTTACTTTGAAATTGAAGGACTTGCATACCCAACTTCATCCCCCTTTTCCTCCCTTCGGTGGTGGAATTATCACAAACGCTGAGATAACTACACATTAATTTTCAATCGTCAGCCTAAACACAAAATTTGAAGATCCTAACTTCAAAACTGACGGACTTGCATACAAACTGTCATCCCCTATTTTACCCTCTTAGGGGTGGAATTTCCAAAAATCCTTCCTTAGTGGATGCCTCCACTGTATAAGGTATCTTTGTGCAAAATTTCAAATCTCTAGGTCCAGCGGTTTGGGCTGTGGGCTGATATATCAACAATCAGTTTATCATTTTATATATTAAGATTAGATTGTGTGTTTTCTGTGTAAATAATAAAGAATTTTGTATTGTATTGTAAAGACCAAACATCCACAGCAAAAAAAAAAATGATAGGATAGTTAGGGTTCTGTACCCAAAAAGTACCATCGGGACCCAATTAATAACCTCCACTGTCCGTCCGTCTTGTCAGTGGCCTGTGTTCTGTATCTCATTAACCGTAATAGGTAGACAGTTGAATTATTAATCACAGAATGTGTATTTTTATTGCCGTTATAACAACAAATAATAATAAAATTAAAATTAAAGGGTGTCCTCATACGCACTTTGCCGGTTTTTTATAAATTCTGTTCCGCATAAATCTGAGCTCAAATCAAAGGATTTTTCGCTGAAGCAAAATACCATGAGGTAATCACCAAAAAGTAAAAGTTAAACGGAATAATCCGTATCTGCATGGATCCCCGTTTTAGGAGGGAAGGGATATATCAGCTATCTCAGTTGTTGAGAGGGAAGGGTATATGTCAGCTTCAATCACGAAAAACGATATAATTGAAGAACGTACTTAGGGTTGGGCAATGTGGGTAAAAATCTTCATCATCGTACTCAGACTTCTATCTAACAAAATCTCTAGGCAAGTCCTGGTGGAAATTCAAGAAACAGAGAAGGAACTGAGAATACTAGAAGCGAAAGCAGAACAGTTCAACCAGGAGGCTAAAGAGGCGCGGGACGCTGAACGCGCGACCTCTCGAGCGCTTCAAGCGCTGCTCGCCGAGCGGCATCAGAAGGATGAAGCCGCTAGAGTGGCCGCTGCAGCGCTGGATCAAGTGGCTGGTGACTCGGCGCCACATCATGCTGTGCTGGTAATGTATACCACTTTATTGTGTTCCCTACATTTCAAGATAGTCAACGTGTCAGTTTTTAGGTAGAGTCAAGAATATGTCTTACGGAAATTAAAATTCATTATCGTTAGCGCATATTTTTATTGTCTGCTGAGGTAACCTCCGAAACGACTGAACCAATTTTTACAAGCTTTTATTTACCTTGCAATGTTTGTATGTTCGGGTCTAAACTTGCAAGTCGAATTTCACCCACTTCCAGTGGTCGGATTGAACTGATATTTCGTTTAAATTAGTATGTTGGATGACAATGCAAGTACAGTCAACAAAAAAGTACAGTAATCAAAAAAAAAACTTGTTTTTAACAAAAACTTATAAGAGAGTAATCTTAGTTATTATTATAATGGCAATATTGAGTGTTTCTGAGTTTATGTAAAACTAGAAATTAGGGCCAAAGTGTTATTTATTTGGTAAAAGCTCTAGGCCCTGGAATAGGGTATCTTTAATCCTGTGAAACGGTTCTAAAGAATTCTACTATCTCTATTAATGACGAGCCAGCTGGCGCGGTTGGTTAAAATTAAAGACTGGTTAAAATTCCACCTATCGCGCCGCAGGTCGTGGCTTTGATTCCCACAGGACATGCATTTGTGTGCATGAACATTGTATGTCCTGAGTCTGGGTGTAATTATGTATATTAAGAATGTATTGACAAACAAAAAGTAGTATATGTATGTATATCAGTTATCTGGTTTCCATAGTACAAGCTCTGCTTAGTTTGGGATCGGATGACCATGTGTGGGGAATGTCTTAATATTTTAAGTGACCATAACATTTTAAGTTATCCTTTAGATGGACGAATTGCAAATATCCAAAAACAAGTTGTCAAGCCTCCAGCAACAGATGGAAGCTATTACCTCCAAAGAGCACAACTTCAAACAGCGCATAGATGAGTGCGAGAACAAAATGAAGAAAGTAAAGAAAAAACTCTCTATAGTGTCCGCGGCGTGTAGGAGCTTGAATGTAAGTGAAGTGCTTATTATGTTGATTGATATTTTTATGTATTTGCTTGGTTGTTTGAAATGAGGTTTGCCATGGAATAAACAACCTTATTACCTTGAAGGAAATAGTATGTTTTTAGTTCAAGATAGATTTTCAGTTCAGTCGCAGGTCGTGGGCTCGATTCCCACAGGTCATGCATTTGTGTGTCTATATGTCTTAGTGTAATTATGTATTTACAAACAAAAAAGTAGTATATGTATTATATCAGTTATCTGGTTTCCATAGTACAAGCTCTGCTTAGTTTGGGATCAGATGACCGTGTGTGAGGAATGTCCCAGGATATTTATTTATTTGTGCTTTTAGAAATGACGCATTAGTTCGCTTTGTCTTTCGTTGACACGTATCATTCTCTCGTTGATTCGAGTCGAATTTACGGTTCGAGTTCTAAAATTTCGAGGGGCGGAGTCAATTCGAACGGTCCCGACCAATCAAAGCTTTGAGTTGACTGGTTTTCCTTCTCAATATTCCAGCTTCAAAAATTGCCAGAATAACGTAAAGTGATAAAAGTTCGAATTCCTCCTATTTTCGATCGAGCGGTAAATTTCGATTGGGTGACAATTGAATCCCAAATGTTAGCATTTTTTTTTTATTTATCCTGCGTTACACCTTTAGTGTTCCCTATTCATACTACATTCCAGCCTTAATATTAGGCTAATAAGTAATTTTTTAACATAAACTTCTATATTGACTATAAATATATTTTGTTTAATTGACAAAAGAAAAAAATACGTGTGTAATCTTTTTTGATAATCTAATCTGAAACAATTAAATCGACTGTAGGAAGAGATAGAACAAGAACAGCTAAAGATGGACCAGGGCATGTCGGAGCGTAAAGCTTACAAGGAGCGCGTCAGAGAGGACCGCATCAAGTTGTCGCAGGTCGAAGTTATCCTACAAGACAAGAACGCCGTCATACAAACCAAGATCGAGCAGGCACTTATGTTGTGTCCTAGAGTTGATAATCCCAGGTGAGGTCCTTTAACACTTGTAACGTAAGGCTTTTTCACTTAGCTTCTTCAAATGGCGACATGTTATGGGCGAATCCTTGGACCATTTAATAAGTTCTTTCTATTTTAAAAATCTAGAGGGACTAAAGATTTTTTGGAAATTGGTATTAGGAGATATTAACACCTATTACTTTTATAATTTTTTTAGTCTTCTTCTAGACTTGTGGATATTCTCCTATATCACATATGCGACTATCTTTACAAAAATTTGTTTACATGAAAACAGCTTTTAAACTATAGAACCGATTTAGATACCTATGTTAAAAACCCGGGTAGCATAGGGCACTTTTAGGCCCACTTGCGTCTACCTGCGTATTTTTTTAACCATGTAACCCCAAGTTACATAACCCAAAAGCTGTGTCAAAATGACGTATCATCGGTTGATGTAACTTTGGGTAATGGTTAAAATGTTAACCCAGGTTTGTATGTTTTTTTTATATCACTAAGGTGGCAAACATGCATACGGCCCGCCTGGTGGTAAGCGGTTACCGTAGCCTATGGACGCTTGCAAAACCAGGGGAATCACGCGCGCGTTGCCGACCCTAAAGTGGGGAATAAACTGCTAAAATAGATTTTTTGTATTGATTATGGTGTACCTTGTGGTTATAGGCTACGGAAATCGCATACCATCTTTATCATTTTCCACACAGGGACAAAGCAATAGTAACGAGCGAGCTAAAGAAAACCCAGCTGAAGCTGAGTTCGATCCGCAGCGACGGTCTGAGCAAGGCGCAGGTCGCCGAGAAGTTGCTCGAGGTTGAACGCAAATACCGACGCACTAAAACCACGCTCGAGAGGCTCAAGGTTCTCATCAGTGAGGTCAGTCATTAGTTTTTTTTTTTTTTTTTTTATACTACTTAGGTAGCAAACAAGCATACGGCCCGCCTGATGGTAAGCGGTTACCGTAGCCTATGGACGCTTGCAACACCAGGGGTATCACTCGCGCGTTGCCGACCCTGCAGAAATCTCTTCACACCCTTCTTGAAGAACCCCATGCTGTACTCCATTGGGAAAACCTCGGCATAATCATCCTCGGCATCGGTAGTTATTTTAATTTCGTTTGCTATATTGTGAATGAGTGAGGGTAAGGATCCCGTAAATTACGTTTTTTTTTTAATATACAAGCCGCCTGATGGTAAGCGGCGTCATATGGACGCTTGCAACTCACGAGGCATCACTCACGCGTTACCGAACCTTCCCCCCTCCTCAATGAGCTCTAGAGACTCTAAATGACGCGCAGGAACCAACCTAAAGTTATTTGGCTACGGTATTCTGTAAGATACGTGCAAATATCCCTCGTTCCACAGTGGAAGAAATCCGCAAACTACTTGCCTTGCTCGACTAAACCTAGTCCATTTCACAAGGCACAAGCTTGTGCGCTCGCCGTTAAGAAAACACCGTTTGCTGTGGCTCCACAATTCTAGAACTCGTCCTGGTCATCAGTAAGCATCCTTGGCGTTGACATTTCTAGCGACGTTCTGTACCGTAGTCAAGCTGGCGTCTAAAAAGCTCGGTATGCTCAACAGAGCGAGGCGGTACTTCACATCGAGACATAGACTGCGACTTTATAAGTCGCAAGTCTGGCTTCATATGGAGTACTGTTTTCATCTATGAGCACCTCGCACTGGCACCTGGATACCAGCTTGGGCCACTAGACTCGGTTCAACGACGTGCCTATAGAATTGTCGACGATCCCGAGCTCACAAGCGGTTTACAGCCTCTCAGTCTGAGGAGAAACTTTCCTTCCTTATGTGTATTCTACCGCTTGTACAACAGACAGTGTTCTGAAGAGTTTGACCTGATGCCCATAGATACCATCGCAACTCTCGCCATCGACTGGGAGTCTATCCTCACACATTAGAACCAAAATGGTCTCGTACCATTTCAAAGGAACGCTCAGACTGTGGAGTGAGCTCCCCGCCGTGGTTTTCCCAATGGAGTACAGCATGAGGTTCTTCAATAAGGGTGTGAAGAGATATTTGCTGTGTCGGCAATGCGCGGGTGTTGGAAGCGTCCATAGGCTACGGTAACTGCTTAGCTGCTGCAGGCGGGCCGTATACTTGTTTGCTACCTTAGTTTGTGGTTTTGAGTAGTTTAAATAACACATTGCATAAGTATTTACTTTCTATACATATGTGATTTTCACGCAGGTTGTATTTGGGTGCCTGATCCTCTATTTTTTTTCCATTTATTTGTTGCCTAGTTTACGAAAAAATATCTTATTGTCACTTAATTATTAAAACATTTGTCGTGTTCCCAATGGTTCGTCACACATGTTCATCGTCAAATCTTGTTTGCTGTAGATCAAGAATACAACGGACAAACATTTGAAGTTTTGTCACCGCGTGCAGACCTACATCGCTAGGAGGGTGCAGCACTGCTTCCAGTCAATACTCACATTGCGTGGTTATTCGGTAAGATATTCACTTTTGTTATATTTAATTCGAATTTAGCTCTAAAACTATTGTGAAAAAGAAACAGCTGGACCATATTGTTTGAATCAAAAATCTTGTTTGTACAGATACACAAACACAGGTAGAAACACGACAAAAATAAGTGTTAGGGATTTGTATAAGAAAAATAAAAACATGTGTACATACTTGTATTTTTAGATATAGATAGATATCCTGTTTTAAAATCTGATTTTAGAGTTGATTAATGATAATATTTTGATAAAATATAGTTTCAACAGAAAATATTTCAATCAAAAAATACATTACATTTTGAAATGGCACCAAAGTATCGGGACGCTATGTCCTTGTCGAAAATATTTGTGAATCAATTCAAAATTTGTACATGCGGTCTCTTTCTCTCTGGAATTTTCTGGGCCCACCCAATATATAACGATATCAATGAAGGACTTTTCAGGGCCATCCCAGGCGAATATTTTGGGTGTCCTAAGGTTTTGGGTTGAATAGATGTTTTACTGCGAATTTGGATACGTTATTTGTATTGATGACTTTTACGCTTGCAATTACGTGAACTAAAGTCAAAAAAAAAAAGTCAAAGCCATTTATTCAATTTAGGCCCCAGAAGGGCACTTATGAAGGTCAAATTTACTGAAGTTACCACCGGTTCGGAACCCGGCCTTCAACTGAGAAGAATCCGGCAAGAAACTCAGCAAGGTTACATTTTTTATATATTCTTTGGACAATCTGACTATGTTTGGCTTTTTTTTTCCAAATAATTAAAAAAACTCTAAATAAAAGCAATAGAAACCTTAATTTTTTTTTCTACCAACATAATAATTTAGAGCCAGGCATGTTGACACACAATAGGGTGGTTCCTGAAAAATTATATTAAGCCCGTCATTCACATTATTAAACAATATTAGACGTTTCCTTGATTAAAAATGACGTAGATATGGTGTTGAAGTTCCGCGTGTCGTCACGCCCTGGTTCACTTTCCACATAAAAGTGACCTCACGAGCCCCCACTCCCGAACTTTGACGCGCTTTATCTTTGTAATTTTTTATTGATTTGATAAAGCAAAAAATACGTGTCCAATATTTTTTGATAATCTAACTGACAGACTTAGGATTCCCTATTGTATCGCAGGGTCGCATGGAAATAGACAACGGTCGTGGTATCCTAGAGATAGTGTGCTCGGGGCGAGAGACCGGCGCCAAGCGAGTGGCCGCCTCCACGTCCTCGCTGTCTGGCGGCGAGCGGTCCTACTCCACCGTCGCCTTCATCATGGCGCTGTGGGAGTGTGTCGAGCTGCCCTTCTACTTTATGGACGAGTTCGATGTGTTTATGGTGAGTCGATACTAGAGATAGTGTGCTCGGGGCGAGAGAGCGGCGCCAAGCGAGTGGCCGCCTCCACGTCCTCGCTGTCTGGCGGCGAGCGGTCCTACTCCACCGTCGCCTTCATCATGGCGCTGTGGGAGTGTGTCGAGCTGCCCTTCTACTTTATGGACGAGTTCGATGTGTTTATGGTGAGTCGATACTAGAGATAGTGTGCTCGGGGCGAGAGAGCGGCGCCAAGCGAGTGGCCGCCTCCACGTCCTCGCTGTCTGGCGGCGAGCGGTCCTACTCCACCGTCGCCTTCATCATGGCGCTGTGGGAGTGTGTCGAGCTGCCCTTCTACTTTATGGACGAGTTCGATGTGTTTATGGTGAGTCGATACTAGAGATAGTGTGCTCGGGGCGAGAGAGCGGCGCCAAGCGAGTGGCCGCCTCCACGTCCTCGCTGTCTGGCGGCGAGCGGTCCTACTCCACTGTCGCCTTCATCATGGCGCTGTGGGAGTGTGTCGAGCTGCCCTTCTACTTTATGGACGAGTTCGATGTGTTTATGGTGAGTCGATACTAGAGATAGTGTGCTCGGGGCGAGAGAGCGGCGCCAAGCGAGTGGCCGCCTCCACGTCCTCGCTGTCTGGCGGCGAGCGGTCCTACTCCACCGTCGCCTTCATCATGGCGCTGTGGGAGTGTGTCGAGCTGCCCTTCTACTTTATGGACGAGTTCGATGTGTTTATGGTGAGTCGATACTAGAGATAGTGTGCTCGGGGCGAGAGAGCGGCGCCAAGCGAGTGGCCGCCTCCACGTCCTCGCTGTCTGGCGGCGAGCGGTCCTACTCCACCGTCGCCTTCATCATGGCGCTGTGGGAGTGTGTCGAGCTGCCCTTCTACTTTATGGACGAGTTCGATGTGTTTATGGTGAGTCGATACTAGAGATAGTGTGCTCGGGGCGAGAGAGCGGCGCCAAGCGAGTGGCCGCCTCCACGTCCTCGCTGTCTGGCGGCGAGCGGTCCTACTCCACCGTCGCCTTCATCATGGCGCTGTGGGAGTGTGTCGAGCTGCCCTTCTACTTTATGGACGAGTTCGATGTGTTTATGGTGAGTCGATACTAGAGATAGTGTGCTCGGGGCGAGAGAGCGGCGCCAAGCGAGTGGCCGCCTCCACGACCTCGCTGTCTGGCGGCGAGCGGTCCTACTCCACTGTCGCCTTCATCATGGCGCTGTGGGAGTGTGTCGAGCTGCCCTTCTACTTTATGGACGAGTTCGATGTGTTTATGGTGAGTCGATACTAGAGATAGTGTGCTCGGGGCGAGAGAGCGGCGCCAAGCGAGTGGCCGCCTCCACGTCCTCGCTGTCTGGCGGCGAGCGGTCCTACTCCACCGTCGCCTTCATCATGGCGCTGTGGGAGTGTGTCGAGCTGCCCTTCTACTTTATGGACGAGTTCGATGTGTTTATGGTGAGTCGATACTAGAGATAGTGTGCTCGGGGCGAGAGAGCGGCGCCAAGCGAGTGGCCGCCTCCACGTCCTCGCTGTCTGGCGGCGAGCGGTCCTACTCCACTGTCGCCTTCATCATGGCGCTGTGGGAGTGTGTCGAGCTGCCCTTCTACTTTATGGACGAGTTTTATTTTATTTTATTTTATTTTATTCAGGACAACAAACAGAATGACAATAATTGGTTATACATGGTACAAGTTATAAAAATATTATCAAAGTCAAACCAACTACGCTATCCACAGATTACAAAAAAGTATTAAGTATTTTTAAGGTGAAGAACATATTATAGAGAAAAGCAAAAAAAGGAGAAAAAACAAACTGAGATTAAATGTGCATGATATAAGTTAAAACTAATTAAAGTAAGTATTGTGGATTGTGGCCAATACTGCAAAAGCTTGTAAAAGTTATATAATACTACCATCTGATGACAATGTAGCCGTTATGGCTTTTTTAAATTTGGAAGAGGACAGTGCAAAGATATCGGTTCCTAAGAAGTTAGAATTATGAGCCGTTACAAGTTGCCGAAGAGGGGCACGTAAACCAGCGTTTGTTCGGCAGCTGCCAGTTGAAAACAGATGGCCAGCGCGCACCTCCCGTCTTTGCACTGTCCGTGGCACAGAATAACAAAGACTGCTCGTAAGATCAGTACAATCTAATCCACCATTACACAAACCATACAACATCATTGCTCCGAGAAGTAATCGTCTTTGGCTCAATGTTAGCAGATTATACTTTTTAAGTAAGTCTGGATATGGTAAAGAACCTCTGTTACACCTAAAATGCATTGCCTTAAGGAATCTGCGCTGAACCCTCTCTATGAGATCATTGTATTTATTATAATAGGGGTTCCAGATGGTAGATGCGTACTCTACCTGAGGCCGGATAAGGGAGTTGTACAAGTAGAGGTAGGTGGAAGTGCGCTTAAAACAATGACCAACTCTCATTATGAAACCATACATTTGATAAGCTTTACTGGTGATCTTTTGAATATGTACATCGAGATGTAGCTTTGAATCTATTTCAACACCGAGGTCCCGCACGGAGTCGACTTTTTGTAAATAAATATTGCCCAGTTTATATTTAAAGTCAACGATATTTTTCTTTTTAGTAAATCTTATAAAGTTACATTTGTTAATATTAAGTTGCAATTTGTTCCTCTTACAGTATTCAGTTAAGCTATCTAAATCATTTTGGAGAAGAAGGCAGTCTTTATTATTGTTTATAGGTCGAAAAACTTTTAAATCGTCTGCGTAAAGTAGAAATTTTGAATTCTGAAAGCAATAATCTATATCGTTTATAAAAAGTACAAACAGCAATGGGCCCAGAATAGACCCCTGCGGGACACCAGATGTAGTTACGATGGTGTTGGAATGGGAACCTTTAATAACCACTTTTTGACTCCTGTTTGATATATAGGAGATAAACCAGCGCAGCAAATTCCCTCTGATTCCGTTAAAAGCTATTTTATTAAGCAATATTTCATGATCTACCTTGTCGAAGGCTTTTCGAAAGTCTGTATACACAGCATCCACTTGTACACGCCTATCCATATTTTCAAATAGTGTATTAGTGAATAACATAAGATTGGTACAAGTAGATCTACGTCTCACAAAACCATGCTGTTCTTGCAAAATCACGTTGTGGATAATAGGGTAAAGCTCATTATGGACTAACCTTTCGAAAAGCTTCGACAATGCAGGCAGTATAGAGATGGGGCGGTAGTTCGATACATCGTTCTTAGACCCGTTTTTATGAACCGGGGTTATGTAGGCCTGTTTCCATACGTCCGGAAAAACTCCCTCTGACAAGCATTTATTAAAAATTATGAACAGTGGTTTATTCAAATAAGCAGCAGTTTTTTTGAGAAACAGTGGATGTATACCATCGGGACCGTTTCCTTTAGTGTGATCAACCGATTCCAGAGCGTTAGTAATTTTTGATAAGCTGAGATATATAGAATTTATTAAAATACTTCCTGTAAAATGAGCTGGTGGATCCCAACCATCGGGATTAAATGTGGATGTTTCATAAACAGAGCAGAAAAAATCCGAGTATAAGTTACAAGCCCCGATTGGATCATCAGCGGTTCGAGTACCATAATGAACTTTGGCAGGTATTCCGGGCTTATCCTTTAAATCTGATATAAATTTCCAAAAATATTTTACGTTACGACAAATGCTATCTTGTACTGTTTTGATATAGTGAGAGTAACATTTGTCAGATTCCTTTTTAAATCTTGATCTGTAGAGGGAAAATGTTTCATAATCGGATAAATTTCCATAAGTTTTCCATTTCTTCCATGCCCTTGATTTATTTTTGAAGATATGTATCAGTGGGGGGGTGAACCAGACAGGGAATTGAGAAAATTTATTTTGCATAGTTGGAACGAATGAGTCAATTAAATTATTAATTCGAGAATAAAATATATTTAATGCAGCTTCGGCAGGGAGATGACCAAGTAACGTCTCCCAATCAATGTTGTCCAGCATTTGATTAATTTCGCTATAATCGGCTTTATGAAAATTATGTTTTAATATTGGGGGTAAGTGATTCCGTGTCATATTTGTGTCTAAGGGTACAAGAGCAATGAAAGGTGGATGATAGGGATCAATTTTCGTTAATGGGTCAGTGGGTAATATAATAGAACAGTCTACATTAGTGATGAATAAATCAAGTATTCTATTTAGCGGGTTTTTAATACTGTTATATTGAGCAGAGTTAAGTATGGACATAAATTTTGTCAGTTCACTACAAACCATGGACGCGCTTGTACAAGTAAGGCCCCTGTTTTGATTCGGACTGATGCTCCAATCGAGATCAGGAAGATTGAAATCACCCGCCAGGATAAAGGTATCCACCTGAATACCATTTAATATTTTTAGAAGTGTGTCAAAATAATGTATGTAAGCGTCAGTGCTAACATTTGGCGGTATATATGACGCATTAATAATATTACGTATACCACGACTGGAACCTGTGATTTCGACGAAAACAAATTCAATGCTGGATGGTGGTGGCAAGATATCTGGAGGTAATTTGTAGACTGTGGGTCTTAGCTCTCGTTTTACGGCTATTAAAACGCCACCTCCATCCTTTTTCGCAGTAGAAATACGGTCACGATCCTTCCTAAATACACAATAGCGAGGGTCGATGAACTCATTGTCTGATATATCCGGGATCAGCCAGGTTTCCGTCAGGATTATAATGTCGTAGTGATGGGTCAGAATATTCAAATAGAGAGGGCTCAGTTTTGTGCGCAGTCCTCTACAATTTTGATAGTATACAGACAAATTAGAAGCCATTAGTATAATGTTAATAGTGTCATAAGTAGAAGTTTGAGTAAGTAGAATAAGAAGAGCAACAGCATTTTAGAGGTTTGAATTAAAATTAACAAAAGTACAGCACTTAGTGCAGAGCCAGTTATAATAGTGGTGGAAGTGGTAACAGAACACAGAGCAGTGATGTCATTTACATGGTAAATTATGGGTATGATGGATTGATAAGTAAAGGATGAACTTGGACAATTTAATAGTTGCAGTACAAAATTTAAATGTGAATAGACTAACCAGAAATACAAAAAATAACGTGAGCACGATAGAAAAATTAAAAAACACGATGAAAATGGAAACAGATGCATCATTTCATAAAGTTTCGGAGCCAACCTAAACCATGCCGTGGCCAGACACCCCACTAGGTTTAATCTTGGAGATCTCACATTGTGAACGAATGGCATAAATAGGAGAGGTATCAGATTCTCGGACGAGAATCGTGGCATGTCTGACCCAGACGTACTTAAAATTGTTCTTCTTGGCGGCCTCGCGACAGTTTCGAAAAAGAATCTTGTTTTTTAGAGTTAGGTGTTCGCTCAGGTATAGCGTGTGCGATGTGCCGGGTATTCTTAAATCATCAGACTTTAACCCTCTGTTATTTAAACGAAACGCGCTTAAAACATTGTCCCGCAGGACCCTTGAAGTGAGCTTTACAATAATATTCTTTGGCCTGTTAGAGCCATGTTGCGCATGTGGCACACGGTGCACTGATATAATATCATTCTGTGAGATCACGCATTTGATGGAGGTTCCAACCGACATTACCAGATTTACCAGGTTCTCATTGCGTTTTTCTGGGACGTTGCTAATTTCGAGGTTGCATTGTCGAGCATGCTGTTCCAAAGAGTCGATTTTGGACTCTAAGGCGGTGATTGTTCCAGAAGATTGCTCTTTCTCCTTGCTTTCAAGACGAGATTCTAGCTCGGTAACCTTTTTGATGAGATCGTGTTGTTGATCAGAATGAAATTGTAGCGAATCTTGAAGCGATGAGATCTCCTGTGATATTTTAGTGTGCTTAACGTCAAGGACTTGATGACGCTTCTCTAGATCTTCCTGTCCAGTTCGGAGACCACTGATATCGCTCTTAATTTCCGAGATGCTATTTGTTAGAGTACCTAGATCCGCTTTTATAGACGAAGTGGTCTCGTTCAATTGTTGAAATTTCGCATTTAAGTCATTTCTCATGGATTTGAATTCAGATGTTAGCTGACCAAGCACTTCGGCGAGTTCATTATCAGGTTGTTTGCGCTTTTTCGGAATAAGGCTAGATTCGCTGCTCGACTCAAATAAGGCTAGATTGGGGTTAGATAGACAGTGGTCTCTGCTCGGTGAGCGAAACGTCATGTTTCAACGTAAAACCCTGCCTATATCAACGTAAGATACAGTAAAATAAAAGCGTGCTTAAAAGAATCGCAATATGTATAGTCCACAATGTGTTCCCTTCAAATATTTTATGTAAGTTTCTCGACCATGTGTAGAGCCCTTAAACTATGCCTGCGTTTGTTTATGGTTCTAAATAATTTCAACGTCTATGACGTGTCTATGGTACATTAACGGCGTAAAGTTGGCAGCATTGAATGATTGTCAATCTGACAAATGAATTATCAAACAGTTTGAGGGTGAGGTTATATTTATCAGCTGTTCTTTGTTTTGATTGGGTTCTTCACTGGTGCTCCAAAGTTTTAGATGGCGAATAGTAAAGCTTCTAGGTGCGTGTGAGTGAGTTTTCAAAATTAACGTGAAATCCAGTGGTTTAATAAAGTAGAAAAGTTACTAATATTCGGCTCACCAGTCGTAAAAATCACTGCTTTCAATGCGTAGAATGTGGATGCCTTTGTAGACAATGTTATCAGCAACACCAGCGAGCAGAAACTAATTATTATGTAATTATAAAGTGCACAGGTCTTATAAACAATGTTTACTTGGAGACTTCCCCCACCACATTTTTGTTCTGAGTTCGATGTGTTTATGGTGAGTCGATACTAGAGATAGTGTGCTCGGGGCGAGAGAGCGGCGCCAAGCGAGTGGCCGCCTCCACGTCCTCGCTGTCTGGCGGCGAGCGGTCCTACTCCACCGTCGCCTTCATCATGGCGCTGTGGGAGTGTGTCGAGCTGCCCTTCTACTTTATGGACGAGTTCGATGTGTTTATGGTGAGTCGATACTAGAGATAGTGTGCTCGGGGCGAGAGAGCGGCGCCAAGCGAGTGGCCGCCTCCACGTCCTCGCTGTCTGGCGGCGAGCGGTCCTACTCCACCGTCGCCTTCATCATGGCGCTGTGGGAGTGTGTCGAGCTGCCCTTCTACTTTATGGACGAGTTCGATGTGTTTATGGTGAGTCGATACTAGAGATAGTGTGCTCGGGGCGAGAGAGCGGCGCCAAGCGAGTGGCCGCCTCCACGTCCTCGCTGTCTGGCGGCGAGCGGTCCTACTCCACCGTCGCCTTCATCATGGCGCTGTGGGAGTGTGTCGAGCTGCCCTTCTACTTTATGGACGAGTTCGATGTGTTTATGGTGAGTCGATACTAGAGATAGTGTGCTCGGGGCGAGAGAGCGGCGCCAAGCGAGTGGCCGCCTCCACGTCCTCGCTGTCTGGCGGCGAGCGGTCCTACTCCACTGTCGCCTTCATCATGGCGCTGTGGGAGTGTGTCGAGCTGCCCTTCTACTTTATGGACGAGTTCGATGTGTTTATGGTGAGTCGATACTAGAGATAGTGTGCTCGGGGCGAGAGAGCGGCGCCAAGCGAGTGGCCGCCTCCACGTCCTCGCTGTCTGGCGGCGAGCGGTCCTACTCCACCGTCGCCTTCATCATGGCGCTGTGGGAGTGTGTCGAGCTACCATTCTACTTTATGGACGAGTTCGATGTGTTTATGGTGAGTCGATACTAGAGATAGCGTGCTCGGGGCGAGAGAGCGGCGCCAAGCGAGTGGCCGCCTCCACGTCCTCGCTGTCTGGCGGCGAAGGAATTTAATTAAAACTAATAAAATTATTGGACTATCGTAATCAAACTACATATTTCTAATTAATTATTACATTGAATTTATTTTCCCAACTTGCCATGCAGTAGAGTTTATGTTGGCCAGTAATATCGCGGAGCCCCCAAAGAGGTTTTGCGGAGCCCTGGGGCTCCACGGATCACACTTTGAGTATGGCTGATCTAAGCAAGAGTGTATGTACCTTCTTAAGCTTAATCATCATTAATGGGTGGTTCAGTGGCTACACCCAAGACCGTATTTTTTTTGGACCGAAAAACGTATTTTCTATACCAAAATGACCTGACTAATTGCAGAATTGGAAAGGGATTTTGCCTCAATGATTATAGCTGTCACCATCTTTTTAAAGCATACTCAATGTGGTTAATATTTGCAGGATAACGTGAATCGCAAGATAGTAATGGAGCTGCTGATCGACCACGCACTCAAGAACACCAACCGACAGTTCGTGTTCCTCACGCCTCAGGACGCCTCATCGGTCAACGCTGGACCGCAAATTAGTATTCACTTGTGAGTATACAGCTTTTATGTTTTTTTGAATAAACTTTTTTATAAAAGACGTCAAAACAGTCTCAGATTAGAATTAGTCATTATTTCATACGTTTTAGTGTACTTAGAAACAGGTAATTTTTTTTGTAGTATTTATACTTCTAAGGTAGCAAAATGAGCATATGGCTCGCCCGATGTTATGCGGTTACCCTAGCTTAAAAATGTAATATATAAATTGCTCGTTGCCGACTCTGCCAAAATCTCTTCACGACCTTGAAGAACCCTATGTTCTGCTTCCATAACCTATTTCCGAGCGTGACTGTTGCATTCAATTTTGCACTTTATAATGGCTATATAGCATTGATAATTAATAGTTTTTCAAGTATTCAGGGTCCGCACAAAAGACGACACGCTTTTTTTTGTCATAGAGCAACAGAAAATTCATAAACGAATTTTATTTCAGGATGGCCGACCCGCGCCCTTAGTATCCGTAAGCATTTTCATAAGCCAGTGAAGATTATGTTGAGTGTTGTTATGACAATTTCTTTCTTTTAACTATTTGTATGTGTATTGATAACTGATGCGTTACCATATGATATGTACCTTATTATTATTTAAAGTAGATTCGGTACAATAGGTACTGCTTGTTGTGTATATTGTATGTAAACAATATTATGCACCAGTGAAAACTGTCATTCCAAATGTTGATTTTTGTTATGTCAATGTTATTTTTTTAGCGTATTTTTTTTAAAATATTTATCCAGGGTTACACCTTCTTGAGTGTTCCCTATTCATATTACAAGCTAGCCTTAATATTAGGCTAATAAGTAATTTATATTTCACATAAACTTCTATATTGACTATATCTAAGAATGTGTCCATTAATACTTTTCTTATTGTCTCTATTAAGGGGAAGACACTAAGTTCTTGTGTTCTCTATATTATGTAGCGTAATGAATGAATGATAATTGAGTTACAAATTATCAATTCCTACATAAAGTAGTTTTAAAAAACATGTTTATCTGTGTCTGAGTATAACAGAACGGCATTTCTTTAATAAAAAGTGATTATAAAGAAAACAATTGTTATCATTAACACCATTTATTTTATTTAATACTATATCGCAGTGAATTCAATGTTAACATACAATAATGTGATCAATGCATTTATTGCACAAGTGACATGAAGTTACCGCCGAACATGATGCCTTTTTTCTTGTCTATGAGATCACATACAACGCAATTCCGGAATACAATTGAAAAAAAAAAAACTATTACAATTACTTGTTTATTTATATTAGTTTCAAATAATAAATTGATATAAAAATAACTTAAGTCTAAGTGCACTCTCTTTACTGCTAAGAATATAGTTAAATTATTCTGATATATAGTAAATAGGGCGATAAGCGTAATCGTTCAACTTAATTCTACAATTTATTTATAACAATGAAATAAACAACTGTGGGCTCTAACTGTACTACAATAAACATTAATATAACTGCATGTCATTACACGAACGAGTTACTTTGTACAACATGTAAATCAAGTTATTCACACTTTTTAAATAGTAATCGAAAATTATACACTTTGTGGTTATTGAAGTCAATCTCGAATGAAAGTTATTGACTTATAAGAAAACAAGCAAAATGCAATAGAATAACGGGAGTGCATTACATGTTCAATTGAAATCTTATATCCAGACATTTAATATAAACATTTCATGTAGATGTAGAGAAAGAATAAATATTGATTAAGTATCAAAATTATTGAGAATTCTAATCAAGGATAAGAATGATTGTTTTTTTTTTTATATTTTAATAACACGTTAAAACTAAATCGAAGCAAAAATATTTTTACGAAAAAAAAAGTGGTTCCGAATGATTAGGTGAAACTATATTCAATGCGAAAAATAAGATGATTCATTCATAAAAGATAAAGGATAGACCAAATTTAGCTATCATTCTGCTACATAAGAAATTCACTATTATAATACAATTTTATAGCGGCTCGTTTTTAAATAAAAGATCTTAATCCAGCGAGCAGTCTTTGGTTAATATTGAAAAAAGCCGCAGAAGATTCATTCTTCATAAAACACAAGTATAATGAATTTATTAGAATTTACTGTGGACTTGCCAAGTCTTGTTATCAGTCTCGTGAACAATATCATGTTCATTCATCATCAAGTAAGAAATAAATTACAAGTTTATCAATTTATTTACACATTATATCGAGGAAAAAACTTAGCTTACGATAGTAATTATCTAATAAAATATTGAAGATGTATCCCTAGAGGTGTAGACAACTTAGTATAAAGTCATTTGATTCGGATATCCATGGAGTTATTTGATTCTCATGAAAATCAAGGTAAACTAGTGAAGAGTAAACTAAATTATCAAGTACAAAATGAAATTAAAAAAATACTAATAGGTATATATTTGTCGTTGAGCGTAAACCAACGTACTTAGATAAAGGTTACTACAGATCAAATATGTTGATTGAAATGATTGTATACATTGTACAATACATTCTTATTATGTACATACACTTTATATAAATAAATAAAAATATAACGATAGTTATGTTAAGAACAGTAAACACAACCTTTTTATTTCTGTTTATAAATGTATGCATTTTATACTAGATTTATTAATGTTAAAAAACTGGACTACCTAGCAAAGGGTTGGTTCAGTCACAATGGAGAACTACTCGCACATTTCTTAAAAAGGGTAACAAGCATGCATTCGGCCCACCTAATTGTAAGCGGTCTCAGTCGCATATGGACATATTAGCCTAGAAGTTAACTCTATAAAGTGCAAGTGTCTGAACACACCGAAAGTGCAAGCATGTGTTGAAATATCTTCTCGTGACATGCGCGATAATTCTTCCGTTTGCTATGAATCAACCCTTACGGTTCTTGTTAGTGACAAAATTATGTTAGTTTTCTACACATGTAGAATAAGTGGTTGGAATGTAACACAGTTTATTGGCAAAACTGCCAAAAAGTCATCGTCAGAATCAATACAGAACAATATTAGGAACATTTCATCAAATACATTTCTATTGTATTTATGTAAAAAATCAGTTGTCAGTCAATTTCGGACACGCGATAAGGGGACAATTTTTAGTGGAGACGGAAATTGGCACGTGCGCTGGTTCCCAATCAACACTAAAATATTTACATTTTATGTCACAGATATTCCATGTGGACAATACGCCATGAAATTATAACTGGCATAGAAAATACATGCAGAATCACAAAGATTTATATCCAGATGTTATAACGAACCCTCTAGATTATCTCAGATCCTATTTAATATGTCAAGCACACGCACATAATCTGACAAAAGTTTAAAAATCCACAATGAGGCTCTTGTAGGTCAGACAAATGTGAATAAACAGTCAAATGTGTAATGAGTATTTTCCAAAATGTGTGAGTCTCATGCATATATCAAACGCAAATTAGTGCCTAGTACGGGTTATTAAGCGGCCACATAAAAACAGCAGGTTACATTGCATCATTAGTAAAGTCTTCAATTGGATAACACCATTTCTGATTTGACTGTTTGTGTTGTGTAACTTAATCATATTGTTACAAAAAGGTATGATTTAAGGGGTGGATGAACTCTTTATCAGCAATTTTGCTATACATTACATGGTATTAAGTTAATCTAAAATCGAGAGCAAAAAAATCAGCTGTTCGTATATTCAGTCAGTTTGCCCCATCGTAAAATGTATTATGCAGAGTACTTCCAACAAATTAAATATGACAACACTTTGTTTTTATATGAGGCTCCTTGTGGTCGAATGTCGACAGTAAAGTTAAAGTCATGAGAGTTCATTTCCGTTTAAAAAAAATGTCCACAGGAATTTGTCAATGACATAGTTTCATATCAGTCAGTGGCGACATTTTTTGAATTTCCTATACAGTCGCTCGAGTAATCCTCGAAGTTTTTCTTTACCTTACATTAAAATCTATAAATTTTCTTTACGAGCCGTAACAAAACAATAACAACAATATAACTTACACAGTATAACACTAGCCGTCACTCTACATCTGAATGTAGTCTGACTTCGGGTATGTAGACTTGATGCCTGGTCGATGGGGTCTTGGTGGACGGTGTTTTTGGGCTCTTTTGGTCAGACTGTGGCGGCGTCGGTGGGTAAATGTGTTCTGTCTCTTGAGATGTTGATGGTACTGTGTCCGTTTGCGTGGTCGACTGGTCTGCGAGCTGATGGTATACTTTATCCTGATGAAGAACACATGACGTCAATATTGCAAGTATAAGAATTTTTCGTCACATTGAAATTAATTCGAAATAAATCAAGGCTTATTTGACTACTGAATTATCAGGCGCGATAGGGAAACCACAAACCACCCAAAACTTGATATTTTATCTCATGTATGTGTTAAATATTTGTGATAATGTTATACGGAGTTTGAATGTCGTAAGGTCCAGCTAGCCATATTTTTCCTGTCCTAATTTATTTCGGAGGAAAACTAATCCCGTCCTGATCAAACGGGATCAGATTTCCTCGCCGAAGACTCAAATGTGTGATGTACACTACATATTTTATGTCTTTCTCACCATTTTTTATACATATGAATGTTTTACAATTGAAATGCTTGCGATTTCAAAAGGAACTGGATACCGAAGGCAGCCGCTGGAACAGACTAGTAGGTGCTTGGCAATATATGAGCTGCACGAACTGTACTGTAACTGTAGGTATGTGATGCAGTGCAGTGCAGTGCAGTGCAGGTACTCACAAACATGTCGAGGGTGACGTTGTGCGACTGTATGCGGTGGCTCTCGTCCAGGTTGAGGTCGGGACAGATGAGGTCGAGGCCGGCGGCGCGCTGCACGAACTGTACTGTAACTGTAGGTATGTGATGCAGTGCAGTGCAGTGCAGTGCAGGTACTCACAAACATGTCGAGGGTGACGTTGTGCGACTGTATGCGGTGGCTCTCGTCCAGGTTGAGGTCGGGACAGATGAGGTCGAGGCCGGCGGCGCGCTGCACGAACTGTACTGTAACTGTAGGTATGTGATGCAGTGCAGTGCAGTGCAGTGCAGGTACTCACAAACATGTCGAGGGTGACGTTGTGCGACTGTATGCGGTGGCTCTCGTCCAGGTTGAGGTCGGGACAGATGAGGTCGAGGCCGGCGGCGCGCTGCACGAACTGTACTGTAACTGTAGGTATGTGATGCAGTGCAGTGCAGTGCAGTGCAGGTACTCACAAACATGTCGAGGGTGACGTTGTGCGACTGTATGCGGTGGCTCTCGTCCAGGTTGAGGTCGGGACAGATGAGGTCGAGGCCGGCGGCGCGCTGCACGAACTGTACTGTAACTGTAGGTATGTGATGCAGTGCAGTGCAGTGCAGTGCAGGTACTCACAAACATGTCGAGGGTGACGTTGTGCGACTGTATGCGGTGGCTCTCGTCCAGGTTGAGGTCGGGACAGATGAGGTCGAGGCCGGCGGCGCGCTGCACGAACTGTACTGTAACTGTAGGTATGTGATGCAGTGCAGTGCAGTGCAGTGCAGGTACTCACAAACATGTCGAGGGTGACGTTGTGCGACTGTATGCGGTGGCTCTCGTCCAGGTTGAGGTCGGGACAGATGAGGTCGAGGCCGGCGGCGCGCTGCACGAACTGTACTGTAACTGTAGGTATGTGATGCAGTGCAGTGCAGTGCAGTGCAGGTACTCACAAACATGTCGAGGGTGACGTTGTGCGACTGTATGCGGTGGCTCTCGTCCAGGTTGAGGTCGGGACAGATGAGGTCGAGGCCGGCGGCGCGCTGCACGAACTCGCCGTCGCCGCCGCGCACGACGCACACCGCGCCTTCCGACCGCACCGCCTCCACGAACGGGTGCAGCCACGTGTAACATGCTTCTAGCTCGTCCCAGCTGTAACCTGCAACAACGCCCGCAGCTTAATTGGAGCCCAAATCTCTACAAATACCCGCTGATGCAGCGTGAACATGGTAGTTTAGGGTTTGCTTAGTGGCTTGCTTTATTTAGTGTTTTCGCTCCGTGATTTCTCCCGTGTGCCACCTTCTGGTAGGGCCATCATCACGGATTCCAAATCTGAGTCTATCGCCCGTTATCAGATTTGGTTAGTCTCTAAATATAGGGGTTCTTAGGTGACCCTGTCAGGACGAACCTGTTCGGGCATAGCAATCTGATATTCTACACTAGCGACCCGCCCCGGCTTCGCACGGCAATGTCGTAATGAGGTGTTGATAGATTTTCGCGCCGTACCCTACCCTGCCCTGCCCTTCCCTACCCTGCCCTGCCCTACTCTACCCTACCCTACCCTGCGCTGCCCTAACCTAACCTAAAAAAAAACCTAACCTACCCTACCCTACGGGTATGATAAATAATTTACGTCCTATTCTCAACCCCTACTGAATATACACACAAAATCTCATAAGAATCGGTCAAGCCGTCTCGGAGGAGATTTTTTACAAACACTATTCTAATACTTACATTTTTAAACTCGTGATATCTTTCGAAAGGAATGTCCGATTTGAATAATTCAAAAAGTATACAAAAGTATTGAAGCAGTCTTGAATATGAAGTAATTTATTTTGATAAGGATTAATACCAAGATACAAATTAAGAGCTTTTTCTAGCGGCTGCATTTCAATTAAATTTTTAAAATAAAAGAACACTTATTGTGGCATAACTATAATAGTTAGACATATACTGTCGCGACACTTTTTGTAAATAATGATGTGTTCTACAAAGTCGTAGTACATTATTTTATTCTATCATCAATAGTTTTCGCAGCGCACGCGATGAAATGAATATTTAGGTAATTTTTTTACACCTTGGGTTACATTATTGGAGTTTTAGTAAGGATCCCTCATTTTTTTGAAAATATAATATAGCCTATGTCACCCAGGGATAGTGTAGCTTCCCAACAGTGAAAGAATTTTCAAATCGGTTCAGTAGCTTCGGAGCCTATTCAATGCAAACAAACAAACAATCAAATCTTTCCTCTTTATAATATTAATCTAAATTAACCAGAGACCGATAAAATCTGATATTTGATGACCAAAATTGACGAACGAGTGATAAAATTTGCGACAGACTCCGAATTAGTGAAGGTGGCCCTGGCATCACACGTTTCTTCCGCGTTCCAAACTAATATTTTATCATTAAAAATAGTACCTATACCCTATATTTTAAACGAATTCGTGAAGCTATCATGGCGTGCAAAGAAGCTTCTTTGCTAGCTTTTTATCCACCGTTGCACCAGCGATTACCAATTTTTTATGTTACTAGTTTTCGCCCCGCTTTCCCGAGGTATCCATTTGCATTGGCAGCATTTGTTCCAGAGATAAAAAACAACCCAAGTATATGTTATTCCAGGTCCAATTAGACTGAGGACGCCTGTGCGGTGCGGACGCATGTGTCGTTGAGGCGTCAAGAGGTAACAAACAAACTCACTTTCTCATTTATCATATTAGGTTGAATTTCGGATAATCCTTATCTTATTTTATAAAAATCCATAATCCGTATAAACTACCGTCGTGGTTTTCCCAAGGGAGTAAGGCATGGGGTTCTTTAAAGAGGATGAAGAGATTATTGCAGAGTCGGCAAAGCGCGATTGAAAGCGGTATAAAAAAAAACACAGTGAACCTCTTTATAGTATAAAAAAACTACAATATATTGACCTAAAATCTCCAACAAACTTTCTTCCCTTTTACACACTATCCTTTTCCTAAATCGTTCTGCGTAAAAAGTCATTTACCCGATTTTGACTTCTCATAAATAATGGTGATTCAAAATAACCTCTACTACACTCATTAATCCCAAAAAATATTATTATTAATTTGCACTCACCTGATACCCTAATTGCTAATTCCTTGCTAAACGCGTGCGCCATAGCCGCCGCAGCGACCGAACTGTACGTATAGTTGTTCATATCCACATGCAACACAGCCAGATCAATCAGCTGGCCACAAGTCACGAACTCGAGCGAAGAGTACTGCGGGAACACGAACGTATATCCCCTCAGGGCGTTCGCACCTAAATCACTCTCGCCTAGAAGCCTGCGTTTCGCACTCCGCCCTTCGCTAGCTAACTGCATGTAAACGTTCAACCAGCTGTTTATAGTGATCGGTGTGATACTCCATGTCAATATCTTGAGGATTAGGAGCTCTTCTCGTAGTATTTCATCCGTGGTACATGCGCCGTCAGTTACGTAGGCAAATTCAACGATTTTGGGTGGGTATACTTCTTCTGCCTTCGCAGCTATGAATAAGCATGTAATACCTGAAATTCAAATAAGAAACTAAGTTTTTCATTTTAATTATCGGTAAGTTTGCAAAAGCACGTAATCGGTCGATTAAGAAGTTTTTGAAATTAGCTGTTCAAACAATAGTAAAATGGGATTGTGTCATGCAGATTTTCCTTCAGCGCCAAGGTAAAAACACTAAATTAAGAAGGTGGTTTTCTTAACATGTTTAAATTGTGTAAACGGTCCCATTACCTATAAGTTGTAACCGGCCCTTCTGAACATCTGCAGTGTTCGATAGATACCGGTCCACATAGTCCACCGTGAGGTGGAATGTCTCTCTGTGTAATTTGTAAACGTCGCATACCTGGAACCACATGGATGAATAAGTACCTATATATGCTCTCAGCAATTAAACTAACAAAACTGATGAGTGTATTGTAGAATATAAGAGAGGTAGAGCGTAGTGTTTATTCGCTCAAAGAGCAGCTCGACTGGGGAAGTACCAAATTCCGACCGTACCTGAGTCGGATATATCGGAATCGACAAAATCTATTAATTTTATGTTTTAGAAGTCGATACGTTTAAAGCTCCGCGTCTTAAATCTCTCTTTAAATTCCTTTTTAAACGTGCGGGCAATTGACAATTTATTCATACTCGGAGGATTCCCGATCTTTATTTCGCCCGGCTCGTCTATTTACGTAGCACATTTCACTAGTTGCTTTCTTTAACGTAATAGTGAATCATGTTAGTTTCAAAACAAAAAAAGTAGTACTATTTGTAATCATTTTGTGGTTTCGGAGTAAAGAAAACGTTTCCCGTGGCACCAATACGATAAGTTATAACACATCAAACGTGGGTGGATCCATATGAAAAGTCATCATCAAATATCGGTATCAATATCGGCAATACTTATAGATCGGTATCGTACCTATCGGCAAAATCCCGTATCGGGCATCCCTAATTAGCAATGCCAGGTGTATTTCCAAGGAGTTGCCGACTGTACAAAGCGTAGAAGGCAACTAGCTTTCAAGTACAACTGCCAGAACACACCGCTAAGTGCTTGACGATAGATTTTTAACTTGAAGGTGGTAGTCAGCCAGGCAAGTACTACAAAGTACCCTACCACCGTGCTATGGTTTCTTCACGTTTTTCCTTCACCGAAAGCTCATCTTACGATACGAGCCCACGGCCGTCATCGCTTCAAATGTCTGAATATAGGACTTTTCCGTCGATTTCCATAACTGATGGTAACAAGTTGCATTTACCTGTTCCCTAACGACCTTCAGCGAAGATAACCAGGTAGGTGACCCGATTCGGGTCTAGTCTAAAGTATAAACATGGTCATTAGGTAGGCACCAAACTATGTAGGGATTATGTAGTCATGTTTAGAAGGCGAAATCAAGTTGTTTTCAAATGGCCGACTATTGGTATGCCAATTGGGTCAGTGCCCATTTCCATTTGTAATCAACGTAAGCTCTGAATTGTAAAGCATTTAAGTAGTGGTATAAAAATGGTCAACAATAATTCGTATGAACGAAGTTTTTAAAACATAGTAACGAAACTATCAAATAAATCTAAAGACAATAAATCTAATTGTTATCAATTAGTTGATCTGTTACACGAGACAGGAACTTAATTACAAGTGCATTTTACACGATTCGACATGACAAAGATTCATACAAGTAAAGCCAGCCGCATTCGTTTTCAGTTGAACCAACGTGTGCCTTCCTTCTAACCATACATACATATTATTAAACTTGTCTGTTTGTAAGTGTTCATATTATATTAGAGAACTAGGTACTATGGATTTTTATGGGTTTTCAGTTACCTAGGAGTTTCTTTGAGGAGGAATGGAAGGGTGTTATGTATCATTACACGGTGACTAAAGGGAGCTACGCGAGACCGTTTTAGCGTAGGATGTACGAGACAATAATAACCATACGGTACGGGTGGTAGAAGTTGAACATAATGCATCAACACAATTTGTTGCTCTATAAAACTGACACTATTTCCAGAAAATATCTCTCGGGATAGCGTCTCGGCTTGATCATCTTCAGATCGACCCTGTTCTCTCAGACTTCCTACTTTCTGATCCTGTTGGTGTACGGTCAAACCCAGTTTACCCACCTCTAGACTATGACGGGCATAAATAAATATATTTGGTCCAGACCATAACATCGCGTGACCAAGAAGGATACAACGAATTATCCTAAGCGTTTAGCTCATCCTATTAACACCCCATGCTGACCTATTTCTCGTGGCATTAGTTTTAATTATGACGCTACAAAAACTATTCAAGTAGATCGAGTGATTCTTGAGATAATTGTTATCGCTCACTTAGGACAGAAATAATATTAATGAATGGAAAGTAGGACACAAACATGAATTAATGCATAGAAGTATCTATAATGTGATTCCAAAGAATCGTCAATTCACAAAAAGTAAACGACCTGGCAAAATCGTATCCGTTCCTAATGAGGTATCATTACCATGAAACATTAAGTTTTTGTTTAATATAGGTACCTACAAAAGCTTTTGTTACTAAAATAATATTATCTTATCTTACATAGTTTTAATTCAATTTAAGGAAGGGTAAGGCGCGGCCGTTAACAATTGGTTTCCGTGATGAACAACAACACTCAGGATTTTATTGTCGTTATTTTCTCTTATACAAAAAATAAATGTTGCAAAGCAATTATGCGCTTAGCTGTATCGACTTCATAATTGTTATCACAAGGTATTTGAATCAATAAAGCACCGTATGCCGGCGCGGGCGCATGGCTTCGCCTCGAGCCGGCATCGGCAGACGGAGGCCGGAGGCGTGAATGTCGCATCCAAAAAAGTAAAAACGATCGTCTGTTGACTCGGCCAGTTAGGTAGGTACCTAATCTAAACAAAAACTTTTCATAGATACAACATCTAGCGGCTTCAACGAACCTATTTCAAAGGCCATTTGTTACAGCTTTGATAACAATAGTTTCCCGTTCGTTACCTTTTTTAAAAGAAAACAATGCAGCAATCATTTAACATCAATGGATGTCAAATTAATTACAATATCTACACGTAGGCACAAGTATATAAATGACGTCAACGTTTTTAGATAGCATATGCACAACATACGGTACCTACTCGGAATGCTAATTCCATATCGTATTCAATTAAATCTGCCTCTATTATGCTAATATTGGGCAATCTGGGTTTAAGCGATATCCTGTGCCCATGTGCAGTTCTAAGAATTATAATGTCATCCCTCAAAGTCCCGTAAAAATAACGGAACTATTTGACCCGACCAAGTAATGTAGAGCCCTTATTCTTGCTGTTTCTCGTATTAATTACGAAACAATGCAACGTAACTGTCTTTTAATGATAGCTTATCATAGATGGTCTATAATTACTCCCGCCCGCTTCCCTGCGCTAAGTTTTCACGATTATTTCGGGAGAAGTGTGTGATTTATTTTTATAGACCTGTAATTTTCTGGGTCGTTACTACATCTTCATATAAAACACATTTGATAACACCGAGGTAGGGAAAATGTGCCAATAATTCGAAGCGACGAGCCAATAAATTCAAGGACGCCATTATTATTCGCATATTTTGTCTAATACTTATTATTCGCGTAATATATCCAAAGGGAAAGTAGAAAGCATTCTGAGGGAATTTCCATGTAAGAACAAAAGTTTTTAATCTTGCTGCGTTATCAAGCATGAACGTACAATAGATGTGTCCCACTTTCCTCATCTACGAATCAAATTAGTACCTAGGCGAGATATGAAAAAGCCAACGGTAAATACGAAAAATTTCAAGAAAACCTTAAAATTTATGAAATCTTATATAATATCCATCATCGTAACTTAATACACATTTAAAAAGAAAAGAGTAAAAACAGAAATCAAATGAAAAACGACTAATGACGGTATATTAGCAAACGCGTTGGTTAAGAGGTCAATGAACACTGCAAAAAAAGGGTCATTGATCCCGATGTTACATCACTTTCCTACTTACACATAGGATTTGTAAAAAAACACTAAATCACTTACCTTTGCACGTCACAGATCACTGTTAATGCAGCATGAAAATACAATGACAGAATTTAGAAAATTCATTCATAGATGTTTCAAAACTTTTTCCATGTTGCTACCCAAGACAACTTAAGCATTCTAGTTTTTATTACAATCAGCTGACTTAGCCTAAAATTGTTTTACTGTATCTTAAATTCCTTAGGTTTAAAAAAAAACAGGTCCTCAAAAGCAGCAGTCCCTAAAGTAGGGACTATATAAATTATAAGAAAATTAAACTTACCTCATTCAGCCAGTCCAGAAGGATAGCTCTCATCCGTGGCTGAAGATTAGGATGATTGTCAAACATATTAGGGTCCTTCTTCCGGCTGGACCTGGCATCACACTCACACATGCTGTTCCAAACATCCAAGGGATCCGCCCAGGATAACCCAGGCAGGGGACACTTGCGTTTTGGTAGCGAGGGGTAGGAGGGCTTACTTGTACTGCAAGTTAAGTTTATAATGGAGCATAGGTCATTAAAGTAGGTCATGTTATCTACAATCTAATCTTATTAGGTTGCGGCTGAAGCTTGGAAGTGTTTAGTGACTGCAGAAACTTTAAGTGCTTTAGGTTTGCTTATTAACTTTACAATGGCTACTTTCTAACTGGATATTGGAATTAGGTTGACATAGTATTACCTGGGTCTTTTGTTAGAGTGTGGTGTAGACTCTCCTCTTGCCACATTCTCCAGAGGACTCAGCACACAGTTTGGCAGCTCTGGTATACTCGGTGGGCTTAAGAAACTGTCAGGGTTGTAATCTAAGTCTGTGTACACACTTCTCGGTTGCTCAACTATCTCATAATGGGAGCTCTCATCATCGCTGGAGCATGAGGATGATTCCACCACAACATTGAGAGCCGGCTGGTTATTAAGTTCCTCTTCAAGTGTTGGCAATACCTTCGCAGGTGGCATATTCTCTAACTACAAAAACAAGTGGATGAAATGCAACTGCCAAATGAGTAAATAATCTATTCACTGGAAGAATACAAACCTCATCATCAGTGGATTCTCTCTTTCTTTTCAAAGTCAAACGTTTATCACTTGATTCACAGAAGGAACTGCAAACATATGACAAGTTCAGTAAGTAAACAAAACATACCAAGGTCAGTATTCAAATGTGAGTAGGGGGTCAGGCAGATACATACCCAGTTTGTGCCATTGTGGGAGGGACAGCTTTACTGCTACTCTATCTCCGCAACTAAAAACATGATGCTGATTAAGTCTATGTACTAATAGATAAATATCAGGTGTTAAATCAAGAAATAAATGGCCCCAAATTACCGCATGTCATGTTCAAACCGCAAATAGGGTTATGTCGCTTGACAACCGTAATTGAGGGCATATTTCCAATTTTTTTTAAAACCTCGTACATTCTTATTCAGCAGGGAACATTTTGGCTACCGTTTAATGCACAAATAACGGGATATCCTACCGATAAATGAGCTATTATGACGGATGTACCTCAGCGTGCCCCCTGCTGATTGGCGGGAGATTTTTTTTCTAGGTCTATTTTAAGGCAATAAATCCAATTTAAAACGTATATTTTCGTATTTTACCATCACTTTATTACACTATCTATCATTAGCAATCATAAAAATGTATAAATGCATGAATCAGCTGGTGAAATAAATGCCACGAATCGGTCACAATCGCGCGCGAAATTCTCCCGTCAGCGCCATTAGACACGTCGCAAGCTTGGGTTTCTCGGCACATCCACTTATGGAAATTGGTAAAAATAGCCTATGCACGACACGATATCATCGCTATTATGATATTTTAACGAAATATCACTAATTGAATCGAAATGAAAGCCTATAATACGACATAACCGTTGACAATCTAATTGGCTTGGCTTATCGCCCACCGATGGTTTATAACCTAATTATGTAAAAAAGCTAAAATTATCGTTCAATTTATCTATTCCTAAGGGTGATCTATATCTTCGAGATGATAAGCTTTATATCAGAACATACCTGGTCATTCACAAATGAATCCGATTTACACAAAATGAAATTTCTTCGTACACTAGATACGGTGTGCGAACTTTAAGCACTATTACTACAAACTATGGGCAAATTTTTAACACATATGATAGTACATTCACTTAGTACTAATATAATTGATACACTTATGGTAAATTCCTAATTTTACATATTAATTTTCAGTTTTTCACGGCTCGATAACGCCCGGCTTTCCGCGCGAAAATGTCGCGGTAAAACTTCGGTGCTCAGCGGGTAAACTAATGGCTAACTTCATGTTTGTTTCTTCTGAAAACGTACGTCACTCGTTGAACGTTATTCATTTTACGAAGATTTTTTTATAGAAGAAACGCTTTTATTGAAAATAATCGTATTAGGCTATGATATGTTTTTCATATAATAATAGATGTTTTTAATATTTATTTTAAATAAATTGTATGTTTTGTACATATTGAAGTTGAGAGCGAATTAATGCTAAATATTTTATGATTGATTCAAAAAAATTGGTAAGAATAATATAGTTGTATTTATTAAAAACGTTGATTTTTATATTCTTTTAATGTTTTTAAAGTGTTTCATTATAACATTTTAAATATTTATAATGATTATTAAATATATGCTTAAAAATAGTTCGTAAAACGAAACTCTTTGTAAAAACCAACGCTTGTGTTTGATTGGTCGATTTGAGTAAGTAGTGCCGCGGTATTGCCAATATAATCGTTCCAATTTTTATTTCCAAAAATAGACGCACTGAAATTGCTATGTTCACGTCGTACTACAGCTGGGCGCCAGCTGATAGAAAATTGAGCGAGAAAAGTCAATAAAGGTGCGCTATTTCTTGATTGATAACGTGGCGTTATACTGACAGATTTGTATTATTATGTGAAGATCAGGTGAACTTACCATAAATATCGTATCACGATGGCTGTGCAAAACATTGCTGTGAAACTATGTGGAGTTCTCCAAGCACAGTCCGGAGACGGTAAGTAATGACTTATTGTTATTTATATTCCCTTCAAATGGTTTTCTTCATTAATACAATCAATAACTACACATTGCAGAGGTAACAGCGTGTGAATGGCGCTTACTAGGGCAGGAGCAGGACGGTTCTCAAGTCCTTTCATGGATATCGACAGTGGACAACAAAGACCTGCTTAACATAGGAGTGTATGTGAATAAGACCAAAACATTGGTGATTCTGCACACTTTTGAGGAGAAACTGAACATTATTCAGGCATCTGTGAACTCCACACATAGTCTCCTTGCTTATGTTGTGAAGAAACTCAAAGATGATAATTTAGAAGAAATAGAACCAAAGTATTGTCCATACTTGGTATGCTTGTTGCCAGACAGTGACAAGATTCCTACGGAGGTGGAACAATGCTCCACGAAGCAGATAATGGTTCAGTATGTTTATGGGAAAAGTAATAAGTACAGTCCTGGTATCCGGAATGATCGATTGATTCTGTTTAAACATTTGGAGTGTAAGTTATCTATTCTAATAATCTTTCTTGAAATGCTGAGTTTTTTGTTCCAGTCTTTTCAGTTTAAGGGTAAAAGTCAATTGTAACATTCATAATAGTGTCTTAATAGGTCCTAAATTGAATAAATCAGATTTTGATTATGTTTATGATAATGTGCTTGTGAAACTGGGACTTAAGCATCTGTGAAGAAATTATTGTGTTAAGTAAAAGTCATACAGCAAGGACTATTTATTTAAAAATGAAATATAAGTATGTTAGGGTTCTTATTTTAAAGCCACACACCAGTCCCTACATAATTATTGACCTGAACATGCTTTAGACATAATCACCCCAGATAAAGCCTAAAAAAACAGCTCTAAAATATTTGTATTCTGTGGCTCCCAATACAGATTATTAATACAATGGAACCTTTATTTTAGTGCTTTATAATTACCTCTAGTAATAATTAATTTGAGATTGAGTGGATGTTTGTTATTCTGCCATGCTCATGGCTATATGAATGAGATTTTAGCATAAAAAAATATTGATCATAGACAGTTCTTTTTTTAAATATAACTTTTTTTCTCCGAGTTCCCTCTATGGCTACATAATCTCTTATGTAAGCCCATATTTACTTACACCAACAATTTTAAATTTCCAGACATAAAAGTGTACCGTACACCAATGTTCTTGAATGAATGTGACGATGGCACTGACAAGTGGGGTTTTGACGGCATCTACACTGAACCAGAGACAATTGTGAAAGTGTTTTCTTGGGCGCAGTGGGATTGTGTTCATCAGGTAATAACATACAAGTACAGGCTAAAAATATCATTTAGACTTAGTTGAAAGCCTGTACCTAGCATGCCTTTGGAGAAGATGAATAGAGAGATTTAATCAGTCAATGATTAGGTAACTTTTTCATGACTCTAGGCCTGTGTTGACCACAATGTCACTATGGTCAGTGATGATGTAGCTGAAGGTAGTGAGCACACAAAGCCTAGAAGCAGGGCCGTCTTAAGCCATGCCGGGGCCCTTGGGCACACAAGAATTTGGGGCCCCATTGGAAAATAAAAAAGTGAATAATAAAATCATTTTTTTGTTATTATTTTTATCATGGTTAAAATTAAAAACACCTGGTGTCCGATTAACATTTTAGTTTAGAACGTTGAAGGTAATTCTTACTGTCTACATACAATAGAAGAAAACATTGTGTAGTATAAGCGAATATAATTATCGGCGTTTCGGGGCCCCCTTGAGTTTGGGAGCCCTGGGCACGGGCCCCGTGTGTCCTGATGGTAAAAACGAAACTGCCGAGAAGGAATGGATCTCAAGTGCAGCTTTTGGAACACACCAGTATTTATTAATCAACTTAATTAGTGTTACTGGAGTCCTACATCTCCCATCCTTTCATAGACACAGTTCAGGAAGCCTTACTCTCAGCTATGCATAACTTTCTGTTTATTGAAAACTCACTCAATGTGAATGAGTGACCCAACAGGGCGATTCTTCGCAACTCATAGGGCTGAGCAGTGCGTAATGTTGCTCCTTGTGAGTAAACGAGACAGACTACAAGAGAAAATCTTTGATAGTTTCGATTTAAAAACTGCTTTGCTACATAAAACAATGTTTTTGATAAGCTATCTTAAAATAAAATCTAATATTTTGCTCTAGGTCCTGTACTACATCCACTATCGACAGCCAGCTCAAAGTTTCGCGGAGGGAGAGGAAGTAAAGTCACCGTCAGAAGTGACGCCCACGTTGTCGGCATTCCAGTTCCACGCCGACTTGCCACACGAGACTGTGGTAAGTGTGATCAATCTCATTCTACTTTTATACATAAATAAGTGTAAAATTTTGTATATTATTGTTTATAAGTTTGAATTTCTATGACATGAATTAATATTTCAAGAGTGGTAGAGCATAGCATTTCTTTGAGAGAGGCAGAGTATAGCATTTCTATGCTCAAAGAGCAGCTCGACTGGGGAAGTACCTCCACCCGGGGCGGGCCTTAACCATCTAAGCGTCCCGTGCGAGTCATCTAAAATTCCCCGCAAATAAAACTTCTCAATTGCTCCGCAAGTGTTGCCTGTAATTCTAAACTCATTACTCACAGGGATTAACAAAAACAATAAAAATAGAGCAGAAGCGGATCCAGTACTTGGGAAACCACTATAAGTCAATCCTTTCCACGAGTGTATTAACTAACTCATACAAAAATCAATCTCAGCTATTACCAATCTACTTTTATCGGGTCATTCATAACTAACGACAATGACCCCTTTTGTAAAGAGGCCCAAGTCTCAAAGGGGACTTTTTCAACCTAAAAAAACATATTACCATCAAATTGTGCTACATTTCAATTTGAAAGCAGATAGACTATTTCGTAAACAGTCTGCCTGTTTTGTATTTATTCCGTCAAATTTCAAAATTATGGAATCCCCGATGAGTTCACCTGACCCATTATATCTTATTCATACAGAGCATCTTTTTTATGTCGTAAGTTTATGATAAGTAGTCTCGTCTATAGAAATCGAAATAAATAGGTGTCTCGCCCATAATATGAATACTGAAATGTCTAGCGATCTAGCAAGAATAACTTACTTAGATACTGATTATTTAACTTTTCTGTATTGATTATCCCAATATCACACTCAGAAGATCGCCAAAATGGCGTAACAGTACTAACAGTAGCAGTACTTTTTTTTACTGTTTATAGACCTGTGTTTGACTGCAATCTCACCATGGTAAGTGATGATGCGGCCGAAGGTGGTAAGCACACAAAGCCTAGAAGGAACTGGCTCTCAAGTGCAGCTATCGGAACACACCGAAAGGTGCTTGGCGACAGATTTTCAAAAGTACGTACCACCTTGATTTGTACTCCTAACGGTGTTTCTTCACCGAAAGCTCAAGCTCATAAAAAGTCGTGCGAAAAAAGCCCTGCATTAGACACGTCGGATTGGATTACCATAATGCCATACACCTTACGACACGTCTCTCGCTCCCACGAAGCTCTAACTCAGATCGGAGCAATGCGTAGACCAACTTGAAGCGGGAGTGTCTTTTTCTACTCGGTAAAATTATTTGTTTCACGTATCTACCACAGAGATTGCACGGTGGTACCTGGTTTGTAGTTCTCGAATGGAATCTGTCGCCTTACACCTAGCGGTGTGTTCTGGCAGGTACAATAGAGAATTAATAATAATAATCTTCTAGGCTTATTGTATACACGTGTAATGGAAATTGTATATCTATCCGAAAGGGGTGAACACTACATCAGAACTCTATAAAAAGTTTTAACTCAAAATAAATTGCTCATAAGTTTATAAGTACCAAAAATTCAAAATAATTTAATTCAAATAGACCTTCGCAGGCACTTATGAAATGTCTGACTCTAATACCGGTTCGGAAGGTTGCATTTGCTGAGAAGAGCCGGCAATAAACTCAGCAATTACTCTTTTCAAAAAAAGCTTAGATTCATACATAATATTTACACAGCCCCCACAACAGCACCTGTTCACGCATATGACGCGTGTGGCAGCCAAGTGAGCGACCCGTCACACGACGCCGCCTAATTGTTTCTTCCTAGTTTATTGAATTAAAATCATAACCAACGCTCTATGAAGGTCATTATCTTTTCCCGTCACTTGCTAATATTACTATAAAATTTCCTATTCGCGATTTGTGCGCCTACCACAGAAGTCGTACCTTTTCCGTTACATGTGTTTTGTATATCGGCAAAACATTTGTCAATCCTCCTGGTATTGCTAGCCTCATGACGTAAGAAAACTCTATACCTGTGGAATATGCAGTTGAACATCCCCCTGAGCCTCCCGCACGTGTCGAGCTCGAGCACAGGGGAGGGGGCGGGGGCGGCGTGCGGCGCGTACGAGGACGACCCGGCGCCGCTGCGCGTGCACGACTGCAGCCTCGACCTGCAGATACTGTGCGACCAGCGAGGCCTGCTCTGCATATGCCACCATTATCTATATAAGGTATGTACCATTTTCAGTCCGTCCCCTCAATCTCAGGTACCGCCCTGCCGGGCTATTGCGTATCTTTGGTGGTAATCGTAACGAACGTCGCTCAACAACCGATGCTGGTGTTGAGCTTATTCAACATATTTTTGACGCCTGGGAAAATTCACGAGACACACTCGGTGTTTTTTGTGACTTATCCAAGGCTTTTGATTGCGTCCATCATAAAATACTGATCAGCAAATTACATCACTACGGCGTTAGAGACACTGCACTTGATCTTTTGATTTCTTACTTATGTGACAGAATTCAAAAGGTTGAAGTTAATGGTAAAGTATCCCCTGGGTCATCAGTAACTATGGGTGTACCACAAGGTTCTATCCTTGGACCTTTTCTATTTCTCATTTACATCAACGACTTACCATATCTTGTTGAAAAAAAACATGAGATAGTATTGTTTGCTGATGACACTTCACTTCTTTACAAAGTGAATAGACATGATTTTAATTCTGACGATGTGAACAATGCTCTTTCTGAAGTCGTTGATTGGTTTACTATTAATAATTTATTGCTAAATGAGAAAAAAACAAAATGTATCAGATTCAGTCTACCCAATGTGAGACATTCGGACACAAATATTGTAATTAAAGGCGAAAAACTCGATCTGGTTGAAACAACTGTATTTTTAGGTATCACTTTAGATAATAAGTTACAATGGAGCCCTCACATTTGTAAATTGGTGGATAGACTTAGTTCTGCAGCTTATGCAGTGAGAAAAATTCGCGCTCTCACTGACGAATCTACGGCAAAATTAGTTTATTTCAGTTACTTTCACAGTTTGATGTCTTACGGTATCCTCCTCTGGGGTAGTGGTGCCGAAATCAATAGAATTTTTATACTGCAGAAGAAGGCTGTCCGCGCAATATATAAAATAAGGCCTAGAGATTCTTTGAGAGACAAGTTTAAATCTATTAATATAATGACAGTGTCGTCACAGTACATATATGAAAATCTTATTCATGTGAGGAAAAACTTAAATAACTTTCCTAAGAATAGTGACACTCATAGTTTGAACACTAGAAATAAGCACAAACTTGCTGTACCTTTAACTCGGCTCAGCAAAGTCCTTAACTCTTTCAAGGGGCAATGTATACGTTTCTTTAATAAAGTACCCAAAGAAATCCAAGAGCTTCCTATACATAGATTCAAAAAGATAGTTAAACAGAAGTTATGCACGAAAGGGTACTATAAAGTTTCTGATTTTGTAGATGACAAGAATGCATTTGAATGAATTGTTCGCTTCGCAGGCTATTGTTATATATATTTTGTAATTGTAATACTTCCATTTACATACTTAAAAAAAAAACATTTGCTGAGTTTCTTGCCGGAGTCTTCTCAGTTCAAGTTGTATTTGGAACCGGTGTAGAGCCATTTGTCAACGTTCATAAGTGCCTTATCAGGGCCTAAATTGAATAAATGCTTTTTGAATTTTGAATTTTTTGAATTTTGAACACCATTAATTATTTCATCCAATGAGGCGCACGCGATATGACGCGACGATGACCATTCGCGGGCCCTGATTGGATGAAATTTATTAATGGTGTTCGTTACGATTACCACCAAAGTTACGCGGTAGAGCCCCTGAGCCGATGTTCGTGTCCCGCCTGGGGCACCCTCAGGCGTAGTTACCTTTTACTAACTCCGGTTGAGAACTTTCTCGCCGCATTGTCCGCGTAAGGGTGACAAAGTTCCCAGAAACACCACCTTCTGTCAGAATAAAAACACTTGGCAAATATCTTGACCAATAATTGAACTGTTTTACAAAAAACTTAAACCGACTTCAAAGTACACTAAGAAGTAATCAAATCCTGATTTGATGACAATGGGACCAAATGGGAAGTGTACCCGTTCAAATAAAAATAGAATTTTCCAAATCGGTTAATAAACGACGGAGTTATGAGGTAACAAACATAAAAAAAATCATACGAATTGAGAACCTCCTACTTTTTTTTAAGTCAAAGTCAACGCCATTTATTCAATTTAGGCCCCAGAAGGGCACTTATGAAGGTCAAATTTACTGAAGTTACCACCGGTTCGGAACTCGGCCTTCAACTGAGAAGAATCCGGCAAGAAACTCAGCAAGGTTACATTTTTTATATATTTTTTGGACAATTTGACTATGTTTGGCTTTTTTTTTTCCAAATAATTAAAAATAAAAAAGATATACCTAAGCATAGATACAGACGAAAAAAGAACAAGAAAAGTCGGTTAAAAAGGCGGGTAGTGGGGCAAAATTTGGCGCAGCGCGGTATGCAAGTACAAGTACCGACTGATCTACTAATCGAGCGGCCGAAACGATCCTCCCCCGGCTTCCGGTCCGCCCAAGAGTAATAAAACTCGCAAAGGTCATTATTCAAGATGTTTGACACGATCAGTTTTGAAACTTTGCAGCGATAATCATAGCTCGCCCTGTCCTAACAATAGTCAAAGTCAAAGCCATTTATTCAATTTAGGCCCCAGAAGGGCACTTATGAAGGTCACATTTACTGAAGTTACCACCGGTTCGGAACTCGGCCTTCAACTGAGAAGAATCCGGCAAGAAACTCAGCAAGGTTACATTTTTTATATATTTTTTGGACAATCTGACTATGTTTGGCTTTTTTTCCAAATATGAGCCACTTCTCCTGCATTGGTTATGTTGTACAATTGCCATGTTGTATCCGTTAGTATACATATTTGTGTATACAATGTGTACAATGTGTATTTAATTCCAGCCGCTAGATGATTCAACAACGTCCCTAGTGCTAGAAGACAGCGCTGATCTGAAGGATTCGGGAGTGAACTTCGCGTACTCGGTGACGCTGCTGCAGCACGGGTGCGTGGTGCACAGCGTGGTGCCGGACCTGCCCTGGGCTTTAGCCAAGTCTTTGCGACCATCCTATACGTTGTATGCAGGTAATAGTATAATTAATTTTCCTGAAATTTTGCACACTGGTTCCTTTTACATCGTACATCCATTAAAAGGGGTTTTTGGAAATTCAACCTATAAGGGGTTGAAAAGGGGCGATTTTGTTTGTATGAAAAGTCTTATTCCTTGGGTTTAGAAATTTGAAACATTGAAGAAAAAAAAGTTAAAAACATTTATTTCGACATACACACAACGTTACAGAACAATAAATACACAACAAATTAAGAAACAGATAAAATAATTTAAATTAATACATTCAGCAATATTGTGTGATGTCGAAAAAGGATTACGACTCAGTTTACTTACTTAGCACGATTACTTACCTAAATAAATAATACAGTTTTTAAAAATTACCCCTAAAATGGGGTTCAAATTTGTATGGAAGAAACCTACCGCGCGGTCCGATTAACTTGAAACTAACGGGGCAAAAAGGGACACAAATATTTTAAAGGGAGGATTTTACTACGTGTCTCTTATTAACTCAAAAGTTGGACTACATTGGTTCATTTTGTAGCCTTAAAAAGGATTTTGGAAATTCCATCCTTCCATCCAGTAGGTAAAGCAGAGGACGCGGGTAAAACCGTGGGACGGGGTGCTAGTAATAGTATAAGATGCTTATATTATACCTTCAGTGATTATTTTAGGGTTCAAATTAAATTGTTAAAATCTTAAACGGATCTTAAATCTTGATCGGTAGTTAAGGCGTTAAGGTGATTTTTAGTAAAACTTTTTTTTAAATAATTGTTTGTAAACGATTAAACAACGCATATACTTACCATTTAAATCCCATTAGCTTCATTATTCGGACGTCAGTCACCTGAAGATGTCTTCTCCAGTGAATCCTTATTAATTTCATAAAAAAGAACTCTAAGCCATTATTAATAAGCTCCCAATTCCCTTGCCCACAGACAACCACCTCCTAGTAAACATACCGATGCTATACACGCATCTAATCGACATAAGCCTTTACCATGAGCCATGTTGTCATATCGTCGTACCGATGGAAGATTGTGACAGTGGGCCAAGTCTCGCTCCTTTGTTGGGTTGGGGGCCCCACGCCATGGTCGATCTAAACACACTCGATGTGGTCACTATGACCGTCAATGAGAAAGACTTGGCAGCAACTTTTAAAAGTAATACGGTCATAGAGAACAAGCTGGCGATTCTCCATTATTTGATACAGCATGAAGGGAATATGGATTTGGCTGAAGAGGTGGGTTGTTTTATTGTAATATATGCTTTTTCCTCTTGTCTCGGTTCTTTATTCCACATTAAAATGAATTGACTAAAGGTTAGAATTAAACCTTGGATAAACTATTTCTTTGATAAGTATGCCGATAGTAAATTCAGTTCTAATTTCAAGTTAACAGTCAGATACCTAATAACTGGTAGGCTGATTTTTCAAGCCCTAGACTAAATTGGAAATTACACATTCCTCAATTTGGTCTAATTACATTCCATTTGATGTTGCACGGAGGAAATGTTACTAAACATACTCAGGGTCGGACTTGAGGTGGCCAGCCAGGCCCTAGCCTGCGCCCCTCACGAGTAGTAATACAAGTAGTAAGAAAGAAATGAAAATTCGAAAAATGGTAGACCCTGAGCAGAAACGGCTCCCTAGAACTTATTTTGGAGTAGGGAGCCACCCGGGCCCTTTCGGCCCAGTTCGACCCTGAACATACTCCTCTTTTACTTTTGGAGGTTAAAAAGATAAATCAGAAGAGCATTGGTCGCATACAAATTGAGTATAAGTCGGTAATAAAAAAAATACAGATTTTCTAAACCTAAGAGTCAGCTCACACCGAGACGTGAGGCGACGGAACGAGACGCGGCACGCACTTATTAAAATGATAATAGAATATAATACTTTATTTAGTAAACAAAAAGGTACACATTCCAGGGAGAAAATTCGGATACGCATCGCGGCAGTGCGAGTCACTTGTCACGAATTTTCTGACTGAAATGTGCACCTTTTTGTGTAGTAAATAAAGTTCTATATTCTATTGCTATCTTAGCGTACCGCGTCCTAATTGTATGGATGGAGCTTAGTTTTTGATCGGATCTCCATGTGTGATGTATATTTGTTTGATGGCAGCTGATATCGTGGATGTGCTTGAACCAGCGCGATGGCCTCGGGTCATTCCAGCGCGTGATGCAGGAGTACCTGGTCGGTACCACATTCGCCATCACTAGGAGATCTCTGCCGACATCTGCGCTCGGCTTGATGAAGATGTTACCGTTTACGTTGCACACTACCTTCGCTGATGTTAAGGTAGGATTAATACTTTCAGATGGGAGGTTTTGTTATACCCGGAATAATAAGTGGGTCAATAGGAATTTGACTTGACAATTAATCTTTGGAATGTATGTGCCATATGCTGCGTACAGATGATGAAAGATAAAATGCAATGTAACGTGAAAGGAGCATTTCATCAGTGTGGATGCACCGCGCGCACGAACCGAACATGACTACTTACCCGCATCTGTTCCCCAATGTTGAAATCTCATCGAATCGTCACTTGTGTCCATTCTGTTCTGTTCGCTCGCGTTTCAAAACCGCCGATCGCTCCGCGCACGACTTGTAATGCTCGTGAAATGCTCAGTTCGCGCGCGCAATGGCGTCCACACTATGGGAATTTGTTACCTTTCATGATACATTGCGCGAGTGTGAACGGCGAATTCTTTCATTTCATTACATGACATAGGTATAACTTGAGACTTTTAACTCGCCATTGAGACTCAGGATGAGGCATTGGCAGTGAGCCTAGATGTGACGAAGGCATTCGATTCGGTCTGTCATCGAGGTCTTCTAAAGAAGTTTCATAATTCCCGAGGGATTAGGCAAATGATTTGCCAGCTTTCTGTCTGGCAGATGCGTAAAAGCTTGACAACGTTGAAGGGTAGTTGCTCCGATAGCATGGACAATAATGCCGGCGTCCCGCAAGGCTCTGTGTTATCCCCTATACTTTTCCTCTTGCATATAAATGATACCCTGTATATTGATTGCATTTATTGGTATCCAGACGACATCTCAGGAGACGCTCATTACACGGGCATATCCTTCGTTCCATAGTGGAACTACTTGTGTCTGAAAACAACATACATACGGTCACAGATTAAAGTTGTAACAGATACCTCTCTTTCTTCAGCGAAGTACGCTATTTTGAATTCAATTGTCGTGACGCTAAAATTCATATTGCTTCGCTCTGTACCGGCGAGTCGGCTAGATCAAACGCACCCGCGCCGCTCGCCCTTGAACGCGGCACGTGTAGCGATAGGGTTGTATGCATTCTGATGTTCTTAGCTGGATACCTGCCTACATCTCACAATCAACCAATATCTTAGCCTACCGTGAGTCTTTCAAGACGCACCGTCTCCGAAGAAAACGCTGTCATGATCGAACGAATATTATAATATATAAATACAAAGACTGAATTTCAATATTTTTGTATGATTACAATTATTTATTTATTCACATTAGGAATAAAAAGTATTTTAACTTATGTACCTAATGATGGATATTTATTTTCACTACTCTAAAACTCTAAAATCTGTTAAGATAACATTATTATTGAAAATAATTAAATCGCGTGAATAATTTCAATAATATGCTATTTTTGCTATTTTAAAAGTAGTTTAAAATTGAATAAAATTAAATTGGCTTACGGCGGCCCTCTGTTACTTGCACTGCGGGCAGTCAACTAAGCGGTAGGCACTTATCGAGCGTCCTTAAGTGAGTGATGTAGCCCTGATACGGTTCTTAAACTGTTACTTGGTCGGTAGGTGGGTTCAGCAATAGTATCAGTGAGTCAGGAGAAGCTGTGGAACAGCTCGGCGGTGGTGCTGGCGCCGCGGCAGCGCGTGTGCCAGTTCGCGGAGGACGTGTGGACGCGCGTGTGGGCCGCGCTCAACGAGCCGCACATCGCGCGCCTGCACCACGCCAGGGTGCTGGACAAGCTGAGGGTCAGCTTGCATTCATATCAGGTGAGTCATGGCTTCACCGTGTTATAGAGTATTTGGTCCAATGTAAAGTGGCCTTTTAGAGTAGAATTCAAGTAAAATGAAATTTAATTATTTGTTCGGTTAATTGTTCGTTAGTCTCGCTAAAACTCAAAAAATTAATACCGGCCAAGTACGAGTCGGACTCGCACACGGAGGGTTCCTTACAATAATAATAATAATTTTACCTTACTCAAATGAATAGTAGGCGCAACAAAAAAAAAACACCAAAAGAAGACGTTTCTTGTATGGGGACCCCCTTTAATTTTAAATTTTATTTCATTTTTATTATTTGTTGTTATAGCGGCAATAGAAATACATATTCTGTGAAAATTTTAACTGTCTAACTATCACGGTTCATGAGATACAGTCTGGTGACAGGCGGACGGAATACGTAAAACATACTGTATCATGAAATTATGTATGTGTGAGTACTGTGAACGTGCCAGCTTTCGGTAACCGACCTGTACAGTAGTACCCAACTGATACGGCTTACCGATGTACCTGCGCAGTAGATACATTTTCAAAGCGCGGGAAACGCTATTGGTCGGCAGCCGCCGCCATGTTAGCGCGCGCCGTGCGGAGGGGCGTGACTTGCAAGTGAGACGGAACTAACAGATGCAGTGTATTATGAACCTTATAGTAGTGATTCAAATTCAAAAAGCATTTATTCAATTTAGGCCCTGATAAGGCACTTATGAACGTTAACAAATGGGTCTGCACCGGTTCCAAATACAACTTGAACAAGACTTCGGCAAGAAACTCAGCAAGTTTTTTTTTTAAATATGTACTTTTCATTCAACTGCATTCTTGTCATCTACAAAATCAGAAACTTTATAGTACCCTTTCGTGCATAACTACTGTTTTACTATCTTTTTACCCGACTGACCCGGAAGGAGGGTTATGTTTTTCGAGTGTATGTATGTATGTATGTCTATTTCTTTGTGCCGCTCTGCAGCCTAAACGGCTTGATGGATTTAAGCATATGAGGTGTCATTAGATTCGTCTTGACTGGGGGAGTGTCATAGGGTATATTATTTTTATATGGCGCCTAAGAATAAAAAAATAGGGGGGGGGTATTAAAAATAAAAGTTTCGTTATTATAACAATATGGGTATCAAATGAAAGCTTGTAAATAGACCATTCCATATATGTATATATTATAATACTTTTATGCTACCATTTTGACGTAAACTGCAAAAAACCAGGTTTAATGCAAGGACAGTAGGTACTGAGCCGTTACCATACGTAAATCACAGAGTTGCGATGGTTGTTAGCGTTCCTTTACCGTACCGCTAATTTACTTACTAATACAGCTTACTAAACACAGATTACTAAATAGTTCTAATACATACCACTCTTTCTGTATAACACTAAAAAGTCTGAAATAAATTAAATTATTAAAAGAAAAAAAAACCCGACTGCGTAAAACATAAATTAACTGAAAAGAGAAAAACAAGCTCTTAAATCTATAGAATTTTGAATATAACTTGAATTTTATAAGGTATTGCAGTCGGGGATAAACAAATATTACAAAAAAATACATACTTAGGTTATTGGTTGTCCCCGATTGCAATACTACGTGAATCCATTGCCCATCAGCATCAGTTATAAAATGTAAGTATTTTGTTATTCGTGTAGCCCGAAGCTCTCTCTCGCTGCAGCACCCCCTTATCCCCCGGCACAGGCGGTCTGGGCGGGCTCGGAGGCCTAGGCCTCTCGGGGGCCGTGTCGGCGCCTCAGAGACGCTCCTCCATAGGCACCGCGCAAGACCTGCTGCCGTTCTTCGAGCTCGACGTCTGCACCGCTAGCAAGCAGGAGCATATTATTGCTGCGGTATGTTGGTACTTTTATTTTTTGAAAATCTACATAGTGGAATTAAAAAAAAAAACAAATTCTGTAATTGCCGATACCAATAACTCAAAAGGTTTGTGATAGTCTCCTAAGTAAGACGATATTCGCGTTGCTTCAAGTGGCTTCAACCCTTAACGTAGTTATGAAAATTTTAGACTTAGAATCTGCGGAATAGTTTTCAAGCAAAATGAACGTCATTCCGCTTCTTTGGGTTAATTGTTTGATAATGCAGAGAAATTCTTTTATTGGATACATGAATTTGTTTTGAAAAGAGAGGTTTACTTATCTACAATGAAATCCCCACAGTGGTATTCCCAGAGAGTACATAATGAGGTAGTTCAGGAAAGATGTGAAGAGATTTTTACAAGTTCCAATACGCGCGAATAATACCCCTGCCTGGTGTTGCAAGCGTCTAACCATCAGGCGAGTTATATCCTTTGCCAACTTAGTGCGACTTTTGTTATTCTTAGGTGATATAGGATAAAATAAAAACAAAATTATATAGCCGTTTTTTTTGACAACATTTATTTAATTTATTGTATTTTGACGAATGAACTTAATTTAGATAGGTCTTGAAATTAAAATCTAGGTTCCTTGAAATAAAATGGAAAAAAAATATAATATCAGGTTTGTAAGTAGCTAAATAGTTACGGTCATGGTTAATCACAGAAAAAAATGCTAGAATTTAGCACCAAGATCTTCAACACAGTAAGTTGGTGACTTCAACTTTGACCTCGATAAGCATCAAGGAGTTACCAGATGTTTATGATAAATTATCCCATTATACCGCTGCTGGAGCAGAATTTGCGCGAAGTGAGCGTACACCTGATGAGAGAGAGTTCGAACGCGAACTCCAACTCCCACAACAGCAACAACCGCGTGGAAAGCGGTGTCCACGCGGTGGCCACGCGATGGGCGGCCGCGCAGCTAGACTCCTCCCGCGCCCTCTGCCGGTGCCTCACGCGAGCCCTCGCCGCCACGCCGCAGCATAACCAACAAAGAGGCTTCACTTTCATGTATGATCATCTATTAGCAGCCATTTTGTTTTTTCGTTTTTGGTTGGCGGTCATTGTTTTTGTCTTTTGGTTTTCGTGTGTTGTGTATTTGGTTGCAGCGTTTCCGTTAGTGATTGTGAATTTTCATGTTGTTTTATAACCGTTTAACTGAGATGGTGTCATCTATACTAGGAGCATTCCGTGTTTAAATAACGAAACCTCCGATAATCACCATTTCAGTTAAACGATTGTTAGTTACCTATGTTTGTTGCAAAATCTACCATATAACAATACACTTAGGTTCTTTTTTATCACTGTCGGATAGCACATATCCAGGGTGTAAATATGGCTGTGTGACAAAACAATTATAGTCTGTCAAACTGTCATATTTTGTTCATGGAATCTTTGATGTAGGATACAATCTGGCTAGGCGTATTGTTATATGACGGGCAATGGATCCACGCAGTTTGGGAAATTCTGAGTTATTGTGTTCATTTCACAGTGTTGTTATTTTGGTTGCTGATTTAAAACTAGTTTAGAATACTTCATTGTTTAATTTTGGTTATGAGTGTAATATTACATTGATCATTTGGTTCTGGTCTGAACACATCAGGACTCATGGTTCATTCATTATTCATTATTTTAAACACAATACCTTTAGGTTTTGTTTACCTCATTATTTTTGGGGTTTTATATTGAACTAATGGTATGGGTGACGTAGCTGAGCAATCAAGAGTTTAATTTCCAAAGTTGAATTGAAAGGAGAGATTCGTAAAAGATTATACTCGTATTACAGTTACGTCACTGCTTCAATACAATAAGCATAACACTGTCCAGGGTAACCTTCGAGATTTGAAAACATAAGCCAATGCATTCATCTTTATTCAAACACAACACAACACATTCTTTGTTTCACTTACATTATCGACTTTATTTCACTTCACAATAAGGCGAGCTTACTGGTGCTAACATTGAATGCAGTGGTAAAAGTCGAGGATCTTACAATGAGTGATATTTCGGTGAAGAAAGACATCGTTAGGAAACCAAACTTGGTACTTGGTAGAGTTGGGAAGCTACCACTCTCTACTTGAAAATCTGTCACAATGCACCTACAGGTTTTTTCTAATACACATGTGAGGAAACAGAAATTGTTCTTATCGAGAGCATCCGATGTTTAATGAAGTAATCTCTTGCAAAAATGTCTCTCATTGATAAGTCGTAACTACGACTTGCCTACCACATACATCGCTGACACTCATCATCTGCCTGCCCTGTTTCCAATAATTTGGGGTCGGCGCAATATGTACGCTTTTTCCATTCGTCTCTCCATTCATCGCTGACACTACGATTAAGCAACAAATTCCACTCGATTCCAGCGATGAGATGGAAGCAAACCACGCGTTCATTCTATTCAAAGTGCTAGAGCAGTACTATTTGGCGGCGGAGGGAATCGCTTTCCCTCTGCCAGCTGGGTTCAGCTCGTTCTTCACGTACCTCGGGCACCGCGCGCTGCGGCTGCACGCCTTCTTACAGTACGTGCATCGGAACGTGTTCGAGCTGCAGATCGATGTTCTCAAGGCTATCATTGCTTGTAAGTACTTTATAATACAGTAGACTATCATACTGGCCCTGATTCTGTTGTTTACAACTAATTTTAATCTCACTGTCTTTTTCTAACAAAGAATATAAGAAAAGGATGTAAGAAATTTTGTACTGTCAAATTAGTCCAATGCTTGTTTTCAATATAAATTTAGTCGCCATCTATCGCGGTTACGTCTAAATACCCGCAAATGAAGATATTTCTATCCTTTTTCAATAATGTTTGTAAGAAAGAGATGTGATGTGAGTAAAATTAGTTTAGTGCGATTTACAACAGAATCGGCACCACTATATCTATCTAGTTCACGTCTAAGTAATTTAGTTCATCATCATCAGCCTATAATGTCTCACTCCTGGAACAGGTGACCTTATACAAAGGAGGGTGAAAGGGAATGGGCAGATACTCCTCCACGCATGTCCACTGCGGATCGGTGGAGGTAGGCTAGTGGCAGCGTTGCCAGACGTCCCGATTTCGGCGGGACGTCCCGATTTTTAGCCCAAAATTAAATGTCCCGCGCGGGACAGGCTTTTGTCCCGCTTTTCGAGGTTTACTCGACGGTGAAATCATCGTTGGATGTAGAAGTGGGAAATTATAAGGACACCACTGTACAGAAATGGCACCAGCTTTTCCGTGACGCGTCTTAGACACAGGGGTTTTAAATGTCACTGTGACATATAAAATTAAACTACTAAGTCAACGCAATCAAAAGATGCGGCCGTATATATGCTGCATATTTTGACGCTCGCAAGGGAATCAAAACCTATTGGGTACTTTCCGTTGACCTAGAATCATACAATTTGGCAAGAAGCAATTCCATATAGTACAAGTAAAGGAAGAAATCCAAAAGGGATTTGTAGATACAACGCAAAAAAAGTTTTTTTTTGTCATTATATTACAACATAATCGAAAAATCAAGGTGACAT
>OX596245.1:19191649-19311269 GCA_951394255.1 Polyploca ridens
ATACAGCTCATTTTGCTTGCTAGACGAATGCTGGGCACTCCGACACGCACTTTGTATCTCACGCACCTCCGCCTCTAGGGCGTGCAGTTCCTGCTCTAACGCTGTTTTTTCGAGAGTTTTCTCATCCAGTTGGTTTTTTAGTGCACTGTTAAAGAAGGGGTCTTATTATGTACCGTTAAGGGTCTAAATTGCTGCTGCCTGGACACACCTTAACCAGAAACATACAACTAGCTAAACATATGCTACCATTGAGGTCAGCATCACAAGATAGAACAGTTTGCAATTGTGATGGACTCCCAAGATTAAAATGTCCTTCAATTGTATAGGCTTTAAGTCTATTGTATTATTATTTTTATTTTGAGCAGTTGGGAGTCTTGTTTATATAAAAACTCTTCCATAAAAAAAGACTTACTCAATAGCTTCACTATTATTCCCGAAATGCTGTTCCATGTTGTTCAACTTCTCCACAAGTTTCTCCATCTTTGCGTGCTGCTTATCATACTGTGCTTGTATCCTGGCTACTTCATTCTCAAACTCTGCAATCTCACTCCAGTAGTACTCATTTTGTAAGGCTTGCTTCTGAGCTTCAATTTCATCTCGTGATTGTAGCTGCTCATGGCTGGTCTTCCACTTTTTGTACTCTTTCTCAAGTTCCACACATACCTTAAATATAATTTTAATCTCTATATATAAAAATTAATCCCTATTTCCCTTGGTCACGCCATAACTTGAGAATGACTTTACCTTTAATTTCATTCATCTTTTTTTTAAAGTTTTCTAAGATTCTAGAGAAAGTACTTACGGAAATCAAAAATAAGAAAGTTGCATAGAAAATTTAAGAAAACTTAACAGTAGGATATCCCTCATCATAACATATACAATTATTATGCTTGTATAAAAATACTATTATAAATCAAACAGTCTTATGGGGCCTCCATCTTTTCAGTTTTTTAAAACATGTGTCAGAATAAGATGTTGGCTTTGAACTATTTAATGTTGATAACTTATGAACGTGTATTTAGGCGTAACCGCGATAGATGGCGACTAAAATTATATTGAAAACAAGCATTGGACTAATTTGACAGGACTAAATTTCTTACATACTTTTCTTATGTTCTTTGTTAGAAAGAGACATAGTGACATTAAAATTAGTTTAGTTGTGAACAACAGAATCAGGGCCATTGTCTACTTCATAACTTATTGATTGTTCATTATGGAATATTAATTATTATGATACTTTATATGTGAGAGGTAGTTGGATTGAATATTAACCCAGAGCACAAGTAACCAGCGAAGTGAGACCTGACTGGTTGACGGCAGAGTTCGAACCGGTGGTAACTTCAATGAATGTAACCTTCATAAGTGCCCTTCTGGGGCCTAAATTGAATATATGACTTTGACTTTGGCAAGCATTAAAATCTCTATGGAATGGTAACTAAATGACAGATAATATTAAACTTTGTGTCTTATACGCCACAGTGGCATATAGCACACTTTGGCTGCAGTTATCCTTAAATGATACCGTGGCGTAATATGCTACATGAGTCAAAAAAATATTCAACATCTTTTCCAGCTGAATCTTGCAGACTGAGAATCCTCATATAATAAAACAGTCTTCTAGCACTGTGACTAAACATTAAAAAACTCACCTCATTCTTTTTATTCCATATTAAAGTGGCTTTATTACAGTTCTCAAGTGCTCTGACATAGTTGTTTTCTGTCTGATCCAAGTTGGTGGCTTTTCTAAAGAGAGCATATTTTTTCTTAGAGTCTGAAGCATGGAAGCTTCGAGCATCATCCTGGTTGAGGACAGATATTGGATTGTCCACTTGGATATCATGTGCTAGTATTATTGCATTAACTTCTTCAAATTTTGTGGAAATTACTTCACCTGTAAAAAAATGAACAATAGTATAAGGAAGTTGTGTAATATAAATAAATCTCCTGGGACATTCCTCACACACTGTCATTTGATCCCAAACTAAGCAGAGCTTGTACTATGGAAACCAGACAACTGATATAATACATATAGTACTTTTTGTTTGTAAATACATACTTAATACCTTGGCTTGCAGTTAAAAATATAACAATGACATCAATTGTTATAAAACGATGCGCGTCCCTCGCAAGAACCAACGGGTTAATATACATAATTACACACAGACTCAGGACATACAGACATGTTCATGCACACAAATGCATGTCCTGTGCGGGTATCAAAAAAAAAAAACCCACGACCTGAGGCGCGATAGGTGGAGTCTTAACCAACTGTGCCAACTGGCCGGTCAAAACTTATAATAAATCTAATTTTATATAAAATATTTTAAAAGTATATCATTGCACAAACTATACATAAATGTATTACCTGAAGCAGACTTCACTTTGTAACTGGATCCACCGGAAGCGTTGATATTCCTCACAATAGTAATGTAGTCTCCATAAACATTGCGTCTGAATGCTTTAGCACTGTTGTTCTTTATCTTAATTTCAACTGTTGCAGAGTTGGTGCCTTTCTTGATGAATGCTGATAATTTAATGAGTTAATTTTAATCATTATTCTCATTACGGAAAACAAATATTGGTATGAAACAAGTATGAAGTGCATACAGACCGACGTTTACTTGGACAGCAAGATAAGGTCTAGAAATCTCATTCGTAATTGTGTGAAGATCATTCAATATAACAGTTCAAACTGGTACTCACAGTGCAAGTTACTTCCTCTGTTCGTTGCCGAAGCTCGTCCTCCCAAACCAACAACGAGAGCGGTTAAAATAGCACTTTTTCCACTTCCATTGCGACCCACGATAAAATTAACGTTTTTGTTCATGTTAATTTCCAGATTATCGTGGCAAAAGAAATTACGGACATGAATACTTTGTATGGACCCATCGATATTCTCTTCATTATTCTCCTCATCCATTTTAAAAACTTTTAAAAGTAAATTTCCGCCAAATAATAAGACAAACGTCCAGGGCTATGACAGCTCATACAATTGGTCTTGATTTTACGATTCGCTCAAACTTCAGACGCGTTCAAGAGAAACGGCCCTCGCTATTGGTTGACAGAGGGCCGCCATTTTGCTGGTATAGTAACTACATTCAGTTTAAACGCCGGTGTTTTGACAGATGTTTTCGTTGTTATTTCTTTCGTGTTCAAAACATAATACTTTGCGTTTGAATTAAAATTTTGGCGTTGATTTATTTGAATTTGAACAATTGCAAACAGAAAAGTTTCAATCAAACATTTTGAGCATCTTATAGCTCTGATGAAATAACTTCTGGACAGCTAACAGAACCAGTTATTGTCGAGGTAAGAACACAATTATTAATTTCAATAATGTATCATTATAAAGAGATCTACATTCAGTTTTGAAGGTGTTTTTCGTCTCCCAACCTACTACACTCGGCTAGGTTGGTGAATTAGTTTACCACAGTCTATAATAACATAACCTAAATCACTTGATGAGAAGAAGCCCAATACCATGGTTGATAGTAACGGATTATATATTTTGTCAGTCTTTTTAATTTAATATAAAATAACAAGTTCCTCATAATTGCAGGCAAAGAGGGATGACATAATTGAAGTCTACCAAAACGACTGGAATTGGACAAATTCTAACATTACACAAAGTTACAGAAGAACATGTTATACCTGAAAAAATAAAAAAGTTAGCTTTACTGGAAAAGTGTTTAGTGAGCGCATGGCAGCTATATTGAGATACACAGCAACATTTGGTGAGTTGATTATCTTTTAAATACATACACATATAGATAACTAGCAGTTCCCCGAGGTTTTACCAGCGTTCCCATCTTATCTTTTCCCAAGGTAAAAAGTATCCTATATGTTATCCCAGGGCATACCCCTACAAAACTAATCTTTGTTCCAAGTTTCATCCAAATCCGTTCAGCCGTTTATGTGTATTTGAGTTACAAACTTTTAAACTTATAATATTACAGTAAATAATTACAACCAGACTCATATCAAACAAACATGTTCATTGTTCATGCACAAAAATGTCTGCCCAGGGTGGGAATTGAACCCACAAATGCAGTGTGATAGGTAGCACCATACAAACCGTGCTAACCGGGGTCAAATACTAGTTTTATATTATTTATACTTATAAATAATTTTGTCATGGTTTCAGATAAAAGGGTCAATGATGAAGAGATCATCCAAACACCATCATCCAAATACTGCAGATGTGATCCAGTTTTTTGACATGCTGATTGATAGCTGTAATTGATCCTGAGGTGGTCAAGCTCCCGGAAAACTAAGAGGATCTGTAAAAACTAACAGCAACATAACTAGTTTTGGCTTGATGCCATAAAAACTTTAAAGTACCTATTGTATTATTACATAATATATATACAGAGGGTCTTTGTTAAATAAATAGGGGCAGATCAGGCATAAACTAATTGGATTTAGGGAAAGAATGAATTTGAAGGGAAGAAACCTTATTGTGGAGAGAAATTTTTATTGTGGAATTTTCAAAATTTATAATATGAATAATTATCAGATGCATGCCACAAAATAAATATTGTATTAAGCATATAATATGTGTAGATTTGAAAATTATTTTAATTGGATGGGCTGCCCTATTCATAAGAAAGATTTTATAAATAATTGAATACATATTTCAAACACAAAAAAATACACATTACACACAATTGGTGTACGAGCATAAATAAAATATTGAATGGGGCAGTCCTGAAAAAAAATGGGTGAAAATATTCGTGACATTTATAAAATAGCTCACAACAAATATTTAAAACAAGGAAAATAAAAAAATGATTCATTTAAACTGGTTTTATTTCATTATTTAAATTGAAATATCAAAAATTATAAATACAGACACTGCTATCGACATATATACAACACTAGCAGTATCGATATCGATATGGTACAAACATCAATGTCAAGCACTAAATACAGCGCAGCAGCGCCACACTCCAAATCGTGTTGAATAACCGTAAACTACATAACTCTCACCAATCCCGTGTAGCTGTCTTATCTGTTGTGTATACAACATATTCTATATGATCTGTGCAAACGTCGCATCGCAAAACAAAAATTATTGAATGAATGATGTCCACAGATTAGATCACCAGTTTTTTTTTTACATACAAAGTCCTTCAGTCGCATTTTATTTTTAATATCACTTTAGTAAACACATAAATCCATTCTTCAAGATGCAAAAAACAATCCAAAAGCCACGTGGAAAGCTATAAAAAGCATAACCGATCTGAGATCATCACCAGCTTCGGCAAAACCATTGCTTAAATTACAAACAGATCCCATATTGGCTTTAAATGCTGTTAACCAGTATTTCGTAAATGTTGGCACGGAGCTAGCAAATAGGATTATAAATGCGCAACCAGTCTCACCTCCGTCTACTGTTACTGAACGCAACCCCGAATCGTTAGCTCTAATTGATGTCGACACCAATGAAATTAACAGACTTATCCTGGGTCTCCGTCCTGATTGTGCGATTGGATGGGATGGCATATCATCTCGACTTTTACAATCATCTCGAGATATTCTCACCCCTCTCATTACCCACATCTGCCGTCTTTCGCTTTCATCTGGCATTTTCCCTAAAGTTTTTAAAAAAGCTCTGGTCCTTCCTATCCTTAAGTCAGGAGATCCTGAAGAGGCCAACAATTACAGACCGATATCTGTGCTTCCAGCAATGTCAAAAATACTGGAAAGGGTATTAAAGGATCGTCTTGTAAACTTCCTCGAATCAAAAAATATCATTGCTGACAACCAATTTGGCTTCAGGAAAGGGAAATCTACTGAGGATGCGGTTTCCACTCTAGTTGAGACGCTTGTTGGCAATATAGATAGGAAACAAAAGTGTCTTGGAATGTTCCTGGATCTTTCCAAGGCCTTCGATACTGTCTCCATCTCTATTCTACTGTCGAAGTTGGAAAGGGTTGGCGTTAGGGGACCTGCCCTAAATATTTTCAGAGACTATCTTTCGAACAGGACCCAGTCTGTGAAAGTAGACGACTTGATCAGTGAGGATGAGAATCTTACTTTTGGTGTACCTCAAGGTAGTATCCTGGGTCCCACTCTGTTTATTGTATATATAAATGATTTATGTAAACTACAGATACCCAATTGCAGGATCTTCACATATGCTGATGACACGGCACTTCTCGTGTCTGGCCCTGATTGGGAATCCACGCGGATACATGCGGAGAGGGCTTTGGTTACAGTCATGTCCTGGTTATCTTCTAATTTGCTTACACTAAATCTGCTGAAAACAAATTTTATAACTTTTGGACTCAAGCAATCGTCACTTCCACCACCGGGCTCTTTCCCTGTTAGAGCACACACATGCCTGAATTCTTCCTCCAGCTGTTCTTGCTTATCGATCCCCAGAGTCTCGCACACCAAATACCTTGGCATTCTGCTAGATCAGTTTCTAAACTGGCACCTCCACATAGACTCACTTACAGCACGTATACGCAAATTAATATACGTCTTTAAAAACCTGAGCAATGTCATGGAGATACATACCCAAAAAATCGTATATTTTGCGTTATGTCAATCGCTATTAACATATTGCATTACTGCATGGGGTGGGGCGGCAAAAACAAAAATGATCCAGTTAGAAAGAGCACAAAGGGCAGTCCTTAAAGTCATGACCAGGAAACCATTTCGATATCCTACTTCCGCACTATTTACTGACACGTCAGTCCTTTCTGTGAGACAGATCTTTGTGCTGCAAACGTCCCTAAGAAAGCATGCTACTTTGCCATTCGATCAGTCGATCTATGTCCGTAGACGTAGGTCAGACTTGGTCTGTTCTGCCGTACCCCATAGAACAATGTTAGCCAAACGACATTTTTCAGTAATAAGCTGCCACCTGTATAACAGAATTAATAAACTACTGCACATTTATCCGCTCACAAAGCATCAATGTAAGCTTAAAATTTTGAACTGGCTGATGAAGCTAACTTACGCTGAAACAGAATCTCTCATTATGCCCACTTAAATAAATATAATAATTCCATACATTGCATCAACATCATATCATCACACACACACCACTAAACTCACACACTTAATCAATACACACACATATTTTAACACTTTCTCATGAGCACATAACACTAACCTTATCTTTATTTTATTTTATTTTTTTGATCAAACTGTTCCTTTTTACTGTCTCATTAATCATTTTGTCATTGATCAACTTTGTTTATATTGTTATAATTTTACTTTTATTATTTTATGTCATATTATATTACTTTTAATATTGTTAATAACTAATTCCCAAAATCTACAGGTTGTGCCTAGTTTGGGAATTTAGTACTACCTACATTATAAGTGCCTACATACATTATAATACAACTATTGTCAGGAGTCGAGGCCATAATAATTTGTCTGTGTCTCGACCTGGGGGCTTATCTACTATCTGTAACACAGGTTGAATCCTAGCTCAGAAGTGGATGGTTGCCTGGTCGTAAACGCTAGATGATTATTCTCGCTGTACAAATGTTTTTCCATCTACTTGAATAACTGTAGGTATTAACATTTCTGGTTTTAATAAACGATTTATATATTTATATTTATATATAGTATAGTCCGCACATTAACTTTCACATAGTCCGCACGTGGCATCATCAGTCACCGTCCAGTCATGTTTTAGTAAAATAGTGGTCATTGTACTCAAACTTTTCATGGACTTTTTGAGACAACTTGTAAAGTCACGATACACATAATTCATTTCATTTCACTTCACTGGTGCACATGGATTGACCTTTATTGGATAAAATACCACCGACAATATGCAATAAAACTCATTTATATACGAATTTATGAAAATAAAAATGAAAACGCTACGTCACTCTGCAAGTCCCCGCCAAAAAGTCGGAAATCTCCACAGACATATAATAATATAATGTCTGTGGAAACTCGTAATCTGTGCAGTGTTGCCAACTTAGCTCTTTAAGAGTCAAATGTAGCTATTTCAACATAGTCAGCTCTAAAAAATAGTATTAAGATCGATAGCTTTCTTTTTATTGAATTTGAGCTCTATTTTTGTATGTTTGTAAATGAACTAAACATAGAAATAAACGGGCCGATATTGTGTTTAATTTTGTGTACAAAATATTGATGGAATAGAACATAGGTGAAGTAAAGTAAGTTCAAGTAAGCCATACACTCAAAACTTCCGTATAGAATGGCTCTCTGAGGCTCGCTTTCGAGGTTGGTTGAAAGAAGTTAAACTTATAGTAATGACAAAACCAAAGTTTATTGTAGTTATTGCAGAGTGCGATTGGTTAATTTAATAAATCATAATTCCGACAACGATGTTTGTTTTTGTTAATTTTATGTGAAAATGTGTATTTTATGTATTGGCTCTTATTTTTTAAATAAATCTAGCTCCATTTTAGTTTTTTCCGTAGGTTTTTTCAGACGTAGTCCGGCTCTCTTTTAAAATTTGAGTTGGCAACACTGAATCTGCAAATTGCATTTACTTTTCTCAATTTGCCTTGATAGATTTCTGTAAATTGTAAATCACGAGAAGTTTTGATATAGTTGGTCAAATTAGATTTCATTAACAGTAGTGTATTTTAATGTAAATGGTAACTGCGATATACTGTTACTGAAATATTAAGTTAGAAATCAAGGTAAACAAATTTATGTACCGTTGGACAAAACGTTAGTGATCATATTCAACTTCATCAAAATTATTCAGATTGCGGCGAGCCATGTGTTTTAATTACGGATTTATTATTGATGGATATTCTTCAATAAGCGAAATCGATATACTACCTACGACATAAGCTACCTATCAAGAAAGATGATGCATTATTATTAGAAAGAGGGTAAACAAAGCATGCGTCGTTCTCGAAGCATTCAAGGCGTCGTAGTATAAATCAACAATTTAGGAATTATCTCTCAGACTAAACAGAAAATAGTTATTCGTATCCATTTTTAACACTTTTTATTCTTTTTAGGAATCAAAATGAGCGACTCACAAGACCAGAATGATCCCCCAAAGGATGTAAGTAATTTTCCAGTGTTATCTATGTAAGTACCTTCAAATTATATTTTATTATTACAGAAAATTTTATGTCTTCTATTTTCAGCCACAAGAGTTAGAGAAACTTGAAGAAGCTAAACTGAAAGCAAAGTTCCCAAATGCAATGTTGGGAAGGGGGCCAGGAGGACACTCAGCATTTCTACAGAAAAGACTTGCAAAGGGGGTCAGTATGCAATGCTTTTGTGTTGTGGCTATGTATTCATGCCTCTTTTTGTAATGATAATCATGACTAATCTCTTATTACATGTGCATGCATTTACCACAGTTGTAAATACTAACTTTCTAAAGTTGTACACTACTCTGGAGCAAAGACTAACCAAATCAGGCAAAGGAACTCAGGCTTTTTTTGATACCTAGCTCCATAACTCTCGGACCCTGCTTTTTGTTTCATATTGGTATAGACCAGGGGTCGGCAACCTTTTAAGATGGAAGAGCCAAAACTTACAATTTACAAAATTCCCCAGTTTTTAAAGAGCCACTCTTGTTTTGTGGCCATTAAAAAAATGTTTTTTATTATTTTATTGACAACACTTGCTCGCATGAATATCGCAATCGCATCGCACTTCAAATGGATCGATTACATGATTTTAAAGGTTTGATAAAATTATAATTTTTCACGTATGGATCTGAAGAGCAACAACTTTACACCGAAAGTGCTGCAGATTGCCGACCCCTGGTATAGACAAATCTAAAAATATATGTTTATTTACAGCAAAAGTTCTTTGACTCTGGTGACTACCAAATGGCGAAACAACGGCCCAGCAACCTTGCTGCACCATTCAAAACGCCCGCTGTTCCTGCTAAGTGCCCAACTGGAGATGCCATTCCCACACCAGAGACTGTCCCACTCCGCAAGACTTCCATCATTCAGCCCAAGTATCAAACACCCAGTCAGACCTCCTAGCCTTCCATGTCAGCCATAGGCATCAGGCCATGCCACTAATAAAACTTATATTCCATTTTTATTTTGCTAATGCATTGCACTAAGGCATCACTTATAATTTCTAAATGTTTGCACCAAATTTGTACCATATTTGGGTTAGTTTAGGTTCTCATTGCATTAATAACCTGTCTTCATAACACTAACAACTAAACAACTTATTTGATATCGCCATTGTGATTATTAGTCTATGTTGAGATTTGCAACAAACTTTTATATGAATAACTGTTATATTTATGTATAAAAATAAATATAGAGATGTGTTGAGGGTGTGTGTGCTCATAGTGCTGTAGTTGTGTTCATTCCATTGAATCATTTGGTGTGAGTGATATTTGCCAATTTCAATAACCTCTGTAAAGATTCTAAAAGCTTACCACGATATACAACAAAATTATCTTTTTGGCATATATCCACCTTAATTTCTTTGTAAATAGCCTTAGTTGTAGGCTTATGGCAGTCAAATGTAGGCCAACAATTATAATTATCATGTTATAGTTTAGAAATAAACAATATTCATGGATTATCAATATCATAAATTGGATTAGGAGATTGATATGTATTAATGGCAGTTAACCCTCTGTCAATGTGCATTAATGCCATAACTATTTCTGATAACGAGATTAAGAATTAAGGCAGTGGACATTGTTAGATCTGCTCTCTAGTGCGCTGACAATTTATCAGTAATTTCAGATAAGTAGAGGGGTTTATTTTTATATGTAGCTCATTCGTGTTTCTTTTTTCAATATAGGGACGCGTTTTAGGAGCTTAAAACTAAGCATGTTAGCCCCATTCATATATTGTCACATACCTACTATTTTATCAAGAAAATATTGTAACATGAATGTCTATATTAATCCAGATAATAACCCGTCTGTCGCAGTGAACTTCCAGACGTACAAACCACAATATGTGTGTATATTGTTAGCACGAGTGATATGTAAGAATTAAGGGAATGTTTAAGAGTTAGCAATTATTAAATTAAAATAAATTCTTGGTAAAAAAACAATACGTTGTTTTATTTCACCTCATGTTGCATGTTCAGACTAGCCACATAGGTACTTAGTCTACATTCGAGAATACTTTGTTAACAAATTCGAGATTATTATCATAGAGAACAATAAAATGGCACTTGGTTAAATAAAAACTTAAAAGTAACAAATTGTGAGTTTACTATCTCCACTTCATCTTGCAACAACTCCTTTGGTACACCACCTATAACTGCCTCTCTTCACTTGATATTAACAATATTCCAAAGTTCATTTGTAGTTTCACTGGTGTTATATTTGACTACTCTCTGAAACAAACCAAAGAAAACAATTAGTTTCATTTCATTTGCCACAAGCTACTTTTATAGTGTTTATGAGCGACTTTTTGTAGCTTGGGCCGTTTATTAGAACGCAGTATCAAACTGAATTTAAATTCAACGACAAAATAATCGCTTGTGTCCAGACCACTAATTAATTAATTATTTTACTATTTCTGTGCTCAACTATATGGCTACAGGTGCAAATAGCAGTATGTGCTTCATATTACACTCTTTAACACAGGTTACACTATGATGGTAGAAGCTACATTATTTCTTCATAGCCTAGCAATACTCCTCTAATATATTGAGAAAGTATATCGAAATCGAAATGATGGCATAAACAGTCAAATCACCAAAAAAATACTACTATGAACAGAATATTAAAACAAACTTATGTTTTGTAAACATGACATCTGGAAATATCCACCTAGTACCCTTGGGCACAGAATTAAGGGTCCTCCTTTAACAAATGTGAATGATAACAATGTTTTTCTGTTCAGTGTCTGGACTGTACTAATCTTTAGGCCCTGAGCTTGTGCATCATGTGCTCTTATAAAACAGAACTGCTCACCAGGATTCCAATGCACATAATCAGGCGTGGCGGCGGCTTGGTATTCGTGCACCAGGTCATCGACAACACCGCGAGACTCGTCGAACTCCAGCAGGGACTCCTTGAACATGGGCTCCTTTCGGAATACTTCTAAAAAGGCCTCACGCTTCCGCAGCTTGTCGAACTGCTGCAGGCATCTGTCGAATAACTGAGGAACGAGATTGGTTTTTACTATAGTGACTGGTTTATTTGATTTGAAGATACTTTCGGCTTGAGGCGGGGTCCCACGGGAAGAACGACGCCGGCTTGCGTTATACACTGTGAACATGTGTTGGTGGCATATGCCTAGTGTAGTGTACTTACTGAAGATATATTAGAATGATTGGCGAGCAGCAGGCCGGACACTTTGTGCGAGGCGTGCACGTAGGGAGAGCGCCATCTGGATGCAGGCGGGGTCCCACGGGAAGAACGACGCTGGCTTGCGTTATACACTGTGAACCTGTGTTGGTGGCACATGCCTAGTGGTGTGTACTTACTGAAGATATATTAGTATGATTGGCGAGCAGCAGGCCGGACACTTTGTGCGAGGCGTGCACGTAGGGCGAGCGGCGGGAGAGCGCCACCTGGATGGAGGCGGGGCCCCACGGGATGAACGACGCTAACTTTCGCTCACGGATCCTCTGTAGAGACTTGTGTACTTGTGAGGGGTCCACCTCACCCTAGGATAGACAAGGTCAACATTAGACATTTTGAGAGAGGTAGAGCAAAGCGTTTATTCGCTCAAAGAACAGCTCGACTGGGGAAGTACCTACCTCCAGCTTACAGAATAACGTATGTCGTGTTCCTGCGCGTGCGTAAGGTCGCCAGAGCTCATTGGGAGGGGGAAAGGTCGGTAACGCATGAGCGATGCTTTTTGTGTTGCAACCGTCCATATGGCTACGGTAACCGCTTACCATCAGGCGGGCCGTAAGCTCGTTAATCGACTTAGACGTGTAAAAAAAAAAAAAATGACAACTTAATCTTTAGAGAATGAGGTAGCGGGGCCCACGTCATACTGGTGAGTTTATAAGAACTTTTTTGAATTTCTATCACATGTATGATCATTCCTAACAGTGATATAAAAGATCAATCAATCAAGAGGGCAGTTGCAACATCACTTACATGTGACTTGATCTGCTACTACAAGAGAAAACAATGTTATACCTGTATAATATTTAATATTGATATGTAGCAGTGCTGGTTTGCTCTGTCTGGACTGAGTGAGACCATCATATTCTTGGGCTGCAGTAACCTTTGCATCACGTCCAGTACTGTAGTTTTTCGGATTTTCGGTGCCTGTAAAATGGTATGCAAATAAATATCTTTATATACAGATATTTTTCGACAACCAACACGAGCTATGAAAGTTCTAAAAATAGATATATTATTCTGCAAAATTGAATTACACATTTAATTTGAGAAAACGTGAATAACTAGATAAAATGTCTTTATTACTATGAACCACGCAATATGACTATAAAAACGAATAGTTATACATAATAACGTACGGTATTTAGTTCGTGGTCGGCCGTGAGCGGCGTGTAGCCGGTCATGAGGAAGTGTAGCCGCGGAGTGGGGATCAGCGGCGCCACCAAGCTGATCAGGTCGTTGTTCATGTATGATGGATACCTTGGGAAATATATTGGTTCAGATAACGGCAATGCAGAAAGAAGATTTACCTTGTTATACCTAAATTAAACATCGAAAGATATGACGGCATTATTCAAATTAAGAATGAATTAATTAGTGATAGGAAAATAAGACACAAAAAAGAGTTTATGTATAAAATATTGTTTTTTTTTTTTAATCTACCTTAACTGATAATCCATTGAAAAATAGTCTTTATTTAAGCCAATTCCTATAATTTAATAAATTCTCTCATTGAATTTAGTCTTACCAGAAAAGTTACTTTACAATTAAAGTGATATTGAGAATAATTACTTACCTAAGTGTAGCAGTACTGGCACTCATAATGGTAGACACAAGTGTGTTTATTTGTGCAAAGGAAGGGTTCTGTATGTGGAGACGGTCACTGGCGATCCTATTTAGCGCCGTGTTGTCTAACACCATGACACAGTCCGCACTCTCTGTCAGTCGTTTCAGTGTGAGAAGGGAGTTGTATGGTTGAACTACTACATCACTGGAAATAGGAAGAAAAAGGTCAGATATTTGGCAATATAATCTGAAGTGATTCTATGATTGTAACACAGTTGCTCCAAATGTTTGGATTTGAAGTTGGAAACGGACCTCACAGATCATATTACTGTTATGCCAGCACAAATTTTTTGGTAAATAAACGCTTATTGACGTGTATGGTTCTGAGCACCGTCGTAGCTTTTAAACTCAAATAAACTGAAAATCTTGAGATCCCAAAAAAGGGTGACTTTTTATTATGGAGCGACGACTGCGACCCGCTCTTGTTTTACGAATTACATACATTCTAATCGTAAGGCGCAGGCGTGATCTGAGTGCGACGGCACGAGGAAGAAAAGGGAGGCAGCTGCCGCGTTACACAATCCAATACTGTGTTTAGGTTTGCTAATGTGCAGGGTGCAAAGTAGCAGTCAAAATGGGCATGAAAATGACCACTTGATGCCCACCCACATTAATTTGGTCCTTTTGTGCCTATCAATTTGACTCCTGGCATACAGATTTAAAAGGAAGCACCAATTGATCACTTAAACATAATGTCAACAAGAACATCTTCATTGGAAATAACTGCATGAACATGAGATACACATATGAGACACTAGATACCTCCTATCTTGGTTGCCTTAACCTAACATTTTAGCACATGAATTATACCCACAAACCTTATTTCATCTAAATTGGGGAAGACACTGTAAGTCTGCACAAGTTTCTTGGGGAACCTGTCTGAGAGATGCTCCAGGATGTACGAACCCATACCTGACCCTGTACCGCCTGCTATTGAGTGGCAGAGTACAAATCCCTGGGGAAAAAAGGAAACATTCAATTAGAAGCAAATAAGAAAACTTGACTTATTTGGTAATAGTCTGATGAGGTGGATTGCTGCCTTCTACCTGATCCTTGACAGTCTTTAGTTTTTTTAACAGTCTGTCTTACAAAGGACATTCAGTAACTTGTGTGGAAACAGTAGCGGATCCAGATGGGGGGGAGCTAAGGGCTCGGGTCCCTGCTATAAGAATCTGGGTCCTCCCTTGGTAAATCTACTCTCAGTTGGGTAAAGCCCATCAGCCCTCCTCCAAATAGAAATTCTGAATCCGCCACAGTGTGGAAATTTAAGTCATGTAAGGTATGAAATGCATCCTTTTATTAAATTCCTTCACATAAGTCTCTGGCATTAGTTTCTGAGCTTGTTGATCTGGGTGGCAGTGTATTCTTCTTTTATTTTTTTGTAGTTGAGAGGTATCTTTCTGGTCACTTCCTTAACCATATTTTCAGGTCTTTTGGAGTTTCATCGGTTACATACCAAGGTGCATTGGCGATTATATGTAGGACTTCGGCCTGGAAGCTATATGGTGTTGATATTTGATTTAGATCTTTATTTCATAGGTCCAAATAGGTGTGATTATACATTTGTAGTTTAACAATTTTGAGTAGAGGTACTATAGCCTTCTGATAGTACAGATAGTAAACAAGTCTACCACAAAGATTTTGTAAGCCTACTATTCAAACTTTATTCCCCTTATTACAAAAGGAGGTTTAAGTCAAGTTTTGTTAAAACCAGGTTTCAAGATGGCTCTTTTTGTTACATTAGAAAGTGAAAGAAATATTTAATTATATATATGTCTATGAATATGGACTACATCTATATAAATAAATAGTGAATAATTTATTTATATATACATATATATATTCCCTTCCTACAAAATAAGGTTTTAGTCAAGTCTAGTAAAACTCAGGTTTTAAATATATCCAAAATAAATAAACTAAAGTAAATACCTCCAAGTTATCACTGCCATCAGCTTCTCTGTTTATGATATCAAACACCTCCTCGTTCAGTTTCTCTCCCTGAGCATACCCCGAAGCCCAGTTGTTGCCGGCACCTCCACCATGTTTGGATAGATATACATTTTCTGGATTGTATAGCTGAAAATTATTCATATTATATTCATGTAATAATTGGAACCAGTTTAAGTTATATAGAAATAGTTTAAAATTTTATCAAAAATGTGGGATTATATCAGCTGGCAGCAGATTCTATGAATAACAATAGGTGTGGTAATGATAGTAAGGAATTAAGAATAGGAGTAACATTAATTTGCGATGATAAAGCAAGCCCTGCCCAGCATTGTTACAAACGGCTAAATTATCCAATTAAAATTTCAGTGACTTAAGTAGATATCATCAAGGTTACCTTAGCGTACGGTGAGTTCATAATAGTATGTATGACACGAGGTTCCAAATCCAGCAGGACAGCTCTTGGAATGTAATGGTCATCGTCAGCTTGGTAGAAAAACACATCCTTGCGATCCGATCCCGCCGAAGCGAACTCTTCCAATATGCCCTCAGGAGAAATCCCGTGCTCTATACACAGCTGCTTCCAGAACTCAAAGCCGACTATAATAAATGAGAAGATGTAAATACAAAACAGCATTTGAAAATAACAGAACAAAAACATAATCATGTTAGATACTCACTTTGGTTGCCGCATTGGCCGAGCTGTAACGTTATCATCTCACTCGGCATTTTGGAATCGTGTTAGTTCTACTATTGTTTCTTATCTAAATAAGCTTTACTGATTTTCGAAAAATATAAACAAATCCAATAGCGAGATCAGCGAGCCGCTCGTTGTCGCAAACATATTAGCAGTATTGCCAGTGTAAATTCCGTAAATTTCCGTAAATAAAAATCTTACCAAAAATGAGGATGAAAAACCAAAGAAATTGGACTAAAGCATTTCTTTGTGAGAAACGGTGTCCATAAATATCTAATAACAATATTTTGAATACTAATGGAATAAATCAGGTAGATAAATGAAAATGTACTGCTTGAGTTCCATTTTTTTTATATTGTCTTTTTAGTTTTTTACGTATACAAAAAGCAAGATATAAAAGTGGCAGCACTGTTGAGTGTTGGAATTGGAAGGACTTTTTGGCGGGAACTTGCAGAGTGACGTAGCATTATTTTCATAAATTCGTGTATTTTGAGTTTTATTGCATATTATCGGTGGTATTTTATTCAATAAAGATCAATATATGTGCACCAGTGAAGTGAAATGAAATGAATATGTGTATCGTGACTTTACAAGTTGTCTCAAAAAGTCCGTGATAAGTTTTAGTACAATGACCACCATTTTACTAAAACATGACTGGACGGTGACTGAACATGCAGACTATGTGAAAGTGAATGTGCGGACTATATTATAGTGATATTATAAATAAAATGTATGCGACTGAAGGACTTAGTATCCATGGTCAAGAACAAATTTACAAAATAAAAAAAAATTGGAATTGGAAAAAATTGCAAATGTCAAAACTGTCAAATTGTCAATCAAAGTTTTGTAAAGTTTCGTGTGTAGTGTTTTTTTAGTTTTAATGTTTTTTAAGCTTTATTTTAATAAAATTGTGTGTATCTGAACTATTCACAAAGTGCTCAATAGATTTTTCACAAAATATACATAGTTATCATTCATCTATGTGTCCATATTTGAATTACACAAGGTAGGTGTATGTAGTAGATGGCCTTCGATTTAACATATTTCTCAACTTAGTTGTGCACAGCCAGCCTACGGTGTGAGAAGTTGAGGATAATGTCGTCGTGGGCGTAACTTTCGTAATTGAAATACAAGGTTCGCTAAGATTTACTAAGGAAACAAACTTCGAATAGTTATTTCACTTCTACACGAAACTTAGATGCAACTTGAAAAAAAGTTAAGGAATACATTTCCGGTGCATAAATTACATAATTCATTAAAATTTGCATAAGTAATTAGTAACGTGAATGTGGAAATGGCAATAGAACTTTTATGTATCTTCCTATTGTGGTAATTTTTTTATAAATCTATGAAGTGATTGCTTACAAAGCGCTGTAATTTGCACATACATACTAATTAGAAATTCTAAAAGGCTTTATTTTTTTTCAGCTTGCTACATACAGATTGACCATCAACGTTTAGAGTAAAGACTGAAAATGCCACGAAAACTGCTCAAGTTCCTCATTGTGTTTGACAATACTTCATTGTTATACTTCCCGGGACAGTTCCTGTCGGGAAAAGTGTTGATGGAGTTACAGGATGACACTCCAGTGCTGGGTAAGTTAAAAAAAAGTTGAACCACACTTGTGAGTTCAAAAGATTGTCTGGTACAGATGGTACCACGAGTTGTGAGCACAGATAGGCAGTAGTGGGGGCAAGCTCGCGCTTTTACACTTTTGACCAAAACACAGTAGCCAAAATGACATGTGAGAATCCAATAGACAATGAGCATTGACTGACGAACCAATTGTGTGCAGCTCGATGCTCCCCCAAACAGACCGAAAAATTAACTACTGCATAGGTGTCAATCTGTGCTCTCCACTTGTGAACCTTACTATAGTTCTGGTACATATTTTTTATGTACAATTTGTTTTGCTACAGAAGCAAAGTTTTTCTAATTTGATGTCTATGACTTCAATAGACTCTGGACACACAGTTGAAATTGCAAAAAGTAAGCAATTTGTATTTTCTTCTAGGTCTACACTTCCATGTGGTTGGAGAGGGTGTTGTGAGAGTGGGCTCCGGACGTCATGAGAGGCTGTTTGATAAAGAGAATTACATTGATTTTCGAATGAGGCTACTTGGGGAACCAGGTAATTAAAATTAACAAAATGTACCTATAATATATTTAACGGAAACATAGGTGGGTGATTATCAAATGCTATTCTTAATGGTAACAATATGGATGATTATTTTGTCCACAGTGTGTCAATATTCTCCTCAGATTTTTACTATGTATAAAATAGCATGCTTTTTTACCCAAAAGGCCTTAGCACCCTTATGCGGACAAATCGGCGAGCAAGCTCTCAACTGGGTAAATTTTAGGTAACTACGCCCGACGGTGCCCCGGTTGGGGCCGAACTTCGGCTCAGGGCGTTACCGAGTGGAAAGGGCGGGCTTTTAACGACTTACGACTAATTGGGAAAAGCATGCATCAGATTTCCTTTCAAATAGTTTCCAGCCAAGATCTAGTCAGGATTGCCAAGTTATAGTTATATATATAATTAATAAAACATGGCTTTTTTCCAACAGGTCACGGTCCATCAGTATTATCTCCAGGCATCCACAGCTTCCCCTTCAAGCTGGGGCTACCCATGGGTCTCCCATCCACATTCCTCGGCACACATGGTTGGGTCCAGTACTACTGCAAGGCTGCATTGAGAGAGCCCAATGGTTTGACTCATAAGAACCAGCAAGTTTTCATTGTGATGAACCCTATTGATTTGAATTTAGAACCTCCTGTTTTGTCTGTAAGTGTCCATCAGAATATAGTCTCACAAACTTATCTGGCCCGGTGGTCAAAAGAGGAACTTACGACGCCATTTTGAAATGTCAATTTCCATTGGAAAAAGAGAATATAAACACTACATTCATTGGTTGTTTGCTCCACCAAATGCGATAACAGCGACTCTCACCGGGCTAAATAAGTGTGTGGGACTATACTCAGTTTAAGTTAGTTATACAGTTTTACAAAACCATAGATAGACTAATACCTTTATGAAGATATATTTGAGTTACTTACATAATGAGCAACATCCTAATATTAAAAAAGCGAAAGTTTGTGTGTATTTTTTTTTGTTACTCAATCACACTGCAGGCAAGTATAGCAGCTTGTCATAATAGTCGTTGTCGTTGTATAGCAGCTTGTTGCGGCGACACGTCGTGCTGCAAGCAGTCGGCTACGAATTTGCACCTTAAGATAGATAGGGCATAACAGTTTCTCTTGTTCGAAATTCGGAGCAACCCGTCAGGGGTACTACCCCAGGGTTGCTCCACCTTACAGCAGATAGCCCCAAAATTACATTATTAAAATACTAGCTGTCCCCCGCGGTTTCACCAGCGTTCCCGAGATAAAGAGTAGCTTATGTCCTTCTCCATACCATAGGCTATATGCATGCCAAATTTCATAGTGATCGGTTCAGCGGTTTAAGCATGAAAGCGTAACAAACATACAATCAAACAAAGTTACTATCGCATTTATATATTAGTATGGAGTATGGATAGTAGGACTAGGATTGAATTGTGTTAAAAAAAACTGCACAAGATATGCCTCGAGAATTTGGATTAAATCACGGAAAAATGAGCATCAGGTGGACCGTCCACCTAGTAGTCAGGTCGTACTTTCCATGGTTGTGGTTGTTATGATATGATGGTGTGGTGGTGCATGAGATATTGATGGTGTGTGATGTGTCGGGTGTACGTGCAGCAACAGTTCGAGTGCAGCGTGGAGCACCGGGTGGGCGTGGGGTGATTAGTATATAGTATATTTATAATATTAGTATATAGTATATTAGTATGGAGTATAGATAGTAGGACTAGGATTGAATTGTGTTAAAAAAAACTGCAGAAGATATGAGAGAATTTGGATTAAATCACGGAAAAATTTGCATCAGGTGGACCGTCTACCTAGTAGTCAGATCGTACTCTCGATGGTTGTAGTTGTTATGATATGATGGTTGTGGTGGCGCATGTGATATTGATGGTGTGTGATGTGTCGTGTGTACGTGCAGCAACAGTTCGAATGCAGCGTGGAGCACCGGCTGGGCGTGGGGTGATTAGTATATAGTATATTTATAATATTAGTATATAGTATATTAGTATGGAGTATAGATAGTAGGACTAGGATTGAATTGTGTTAAAAAAAACTGCAGAAGATATGAGAGAATTTGGATTAAATCACGGAAAAATGAGCATCAGGTGGACCGTCTACCTAGTAGTCAGGTCGTACTCTCGATGGTTGTAGTTGTTATGATAGGATGGTGAGGTGGCGCATGTGATATTGATGGTGTGTGATGTGTCGTGTGTACGTGCAGCAACAGTTCGAGTGCAGCGTGGAGCACCGGGTGGGCGTGGGGTGCGTGGGCGGCGGCGCGGTGTCGTGCCGCGTGGCGCTGGACCGCGGCGCGTACGTGCCGGGCGAGACCATCCTGCTCTCCGCGCAACTCAACAACACCTCCAAGACTACCATCAAAACTACCAGGGCGGCGCTCACTGAGGTACACAAGCCTACACATCAAGCTACACATTAACAGTATAAGCTGACCTCTCATTGTACGGAAATCCCATACATTGCGAGATCAGATACTGGAAATGTATAGCTTGATGTGTTGCCGTGTGTACAATTATTATTCTCTTTTAGACTAGCACAGCTCGATTGCTGATCACACAGCGTTGAAACTGTTATAGTTCACTTTTCAAAGTCAATGTCAGCCATTTATTCAATGTAGGCCCTAGTAAGACACTAATTAAGGTAAATGCATCTGAAGTTAACAGCGGGTTGGAAGTCGGCCTTCAACTGAGATGAACAGGTAAGAACTTTTGAAGTTATTATAGACATGAGTTTGACCACAATCTCACCACTGGTACAGTAGTATCCAGTTGATAAGGGGCGTCGTGAATCTTCGTTCGCACAGAAAAAAAAGTATGGCCCCGAAAATTAACGAAAGAATGCTTAAAAACTTACAATCAACCTTAGATCACTACTATGTATAAGGTTCATAATATACTGCTGCTGTTAGTTCCGTCTTACTCGCAAGTCACGCCCCTCCGCACGGCGCGCGCTAACATGGCTGCAGCTGCCGAAAAATAGCAATTCCCGGGCTCTGAAAATGTATATTCTGCGCAGGTACATCGGTAAGCCATATCAGTTACTACTGTAAGTGATGATGTTTCCCTTCTAGGCCAAATCATCTCTTGCCATGCTAAGACGATCGTTAAATATCCAACATATACCGAAAGTAATACATGTGGTAGGCGTATCCTCTTTCTGTCCTTTGTTATTATTATTACATTTTTTTAATTTTATTTTACAGACTATCCAATACTCTGCCCATGGCAAAGTAGCAGCAAAAGAGGTCAGAGAGCTAGCCAGTCTGAGTCACGGCAAGACGCGTCCGGGCGAGTCGGATGTGTGGCGCCATGAGCTACTGTACGTGCCGCCGCTGCCGCCCACCAACCTGCGCGGCTGCCACCTCATCAGCGTGCAGTATGACGTGTTTGTGAGTATACACCCTGCCCTGCCCTGCCCTGTCTAGTGTAGCTAGTGAGAGAGCTAGCCAGTCTGAGTCACGGCAAGACGCGTCCGGGCGAGTCGGATGTGTGGCGCCATGAGCTACTGTACGTGCCGCCGCTGCCGCCCACCAACCTGCGCGGCTGCCACCTCATCAGCGTGCAGTATGACGTGTTTGTGAGTATACACCCTGCCCTGCCCTGCCCTGTCTAGTGTAGCTAGTGAGAGAGCTAGCCAGTCTGAGTCACGGCAAGACGCGTCCGGGCGAGTCGGATGTGTGGCGCCATGAGCTACTGTACGTGCCGCCGCTGCCGCCCACCAACCTGCGCGGCTGCCACCTCATCAGCGTGCAGTATGACGTGTTTGTGAGTATACACCCTGCCCTGCCCTGCCCTGTCTAGTGTAGCTAGTGAGAGAGCTAGCCAGTCTGAGTCACGGCAAGACGCGTCCGGGCGAGTCGGATGTGTGGCGCCATGAGCTACTGTACGTGCCGCCGCTGCCGCCCACCAACCTGCGCGGCTGCCACCTCATCAGCGTGCAGTATGACGTGTTTGTGAGTATACACCCTGCCCTGCCCTGCCCTGTCTAGTGTAGCTAGTGAGAGAGCTAGCCAGTCTGAGTCACGGCAAGACGCGTCCGGGCGAGTCGGATGTGTGGCGCCATGAGCTACTGTACGTGCCGCCGCTGCCGCCCACCAACCTGCGCGGCTGCCATCTCATCAGCGTGCAGTATGACGTGTTTGTGAGTATACACCCTGCCCTGCCCTGCCCTGTCTAGTGTAGCTAGTGAGAGAGCTAGCCAGTCTGAGTCACGGCAAGACGCGTCCGGGCGAGTCGGATGTGTGGCGCCATGAGCTACCTTAATCATGTATTACCCAACTGATATGGCGCGTCGTGAATCTTCGTTTGCACAGAAAAGAAAGTATGGCCCCGAAGATTAACGAAAGAATGCTTAAAACTTACAATCAACCTTAGAGCACTACTATAAGGTTCATACTACACTGCAGCTGTTAGTTCCGTCTCACTCGCAAGTCACGCAGCAGCTGGCGACCAATAGCATTTCCCGCGCTTTGAAAATGTATCGTGCGCGCAGGTACATCGGTAAGCCATATCAGTTGGGTACTACTGTACGTCAATCAGCGACTTACACATTTGCAATTTTTGAATGATTTTGTTTGACTTTCTCAAAACTGCTCAACTTTGAATCCATAAATAATCACAATAACTCCAAAAGCTACCCTTCTCGTTTAAATACCAATCAAATATTTAAATGACTATCAGGTTTTTTGAAACATTTGGGCACTTAGACCTTCGTTTTCGGATATTATTGACGTACAATCGCCCATATCCATACAGTTCATAATCGAGCCTAAAAGCCTCGAGAAGGAGGTGAAGCTCCAGCTGCCGATCGTGCTGGGCACGTACCCGTTCCGCGGCGAGGAGGACGAGGCTCACCCTCCCACGCACTACCCCAGCACGTTGCCCATATTCCGGCCCTGGCTGCACGACAAACCGGCGCATTGACTTATACAATTACAAACAACGAACGAACTAGATCACTAAGTTTAGATATGTATCGCAGTAAAGCTTCGGATTTTTTTGAGTTCGAGCACAGAATAAGAAATATACCTAATAATATACAGGTCATTGTTTTGGTCAGCGACGAGCGACTCAGGGTCGATAATACATGATACCTACTGGTGCTAAAAAAATGTAAAAAAAATACTTTATTTTTTTATAATAATAAAATATTAATTGGAAAATCATGTAATAAGCTAAAGTGTAGACGTAATACTCAACGGGAATGCGAGGAAGTAAAGGGGTGGGGCGACGGTGACTTGCGCCTAGCTCTAGTCTGTGCACGTGCCTAGTGAACCTACTTTGCAGTAATTTTGTTTCAAATTGAATAAGGTATTTCACAACGAATTTACAGTATTTAATGGAAATAAGTCCATTTTTGGAAAATGTGTTTTTTGTACTACCGCTCCTGGGTCGTTTGTCGCCGACCAAAAAAAACATTCTGTATATGACTTAAATATGTTTACAATTAGTGAAATTCAACAACGATTTGCTCTAAAAATATTTATTGAAATTAAGAGATCTTATGCAGGCAGAACATTATACTATTATTTGTGTAATATTTCAACATTTCAATCTATACAGTGTGACAAAATTGCTTTTAAGTATCACCAAGTGTATAATACATATTTTTGTCCTCGACTGTATGAAAAGATACCTACAAAGACCTCTTTCTTTCGCATTGCCTTTCGGACGTATTAGATTTATTTCGCGTCCGCCTTTAGTGCAGAATGAGCCAAGTCTGTTAGAGTACAGTCGACGAAACTGTTGGTGATCCACTTCTAAATATATTTTATTTTATAGTCCGTCCATTATTATATGAATATAATTTTGAACTTTATTGCTTTACAATAAAATATCAACAAAAAATACACATTTAACTTTAAAACAATAAAAAAAACTTTAACATCAAGAATATCATGCCTATTTAGTTAGTGGATTACCGAAATGACTATACACATGACTATACCTACAGTATACCATTATTTGATGCCTACTCGCTTAGCGATTTATATCATTACAAACTCGCCAAGCGGGTAGTTCACGTCGCGAATGTGACGAAATCATATAAAAGTTTACTTAATGAGAGCTATATGCAATGTACATGCAATATTAGTAGGTAACATTTGATGTTTGAAAAATGCATTTGTTGAAAGACTTGAATCAATGTTAATTTTGATATAAAAATTATGGAAAGTATTTTCTATTGGCACTATTGTGTATACATTGAAGAATTTAAACACTGCCCTAAAATAAGACTTAAAAAGTTAATTTTAAAGCTCAATTTTCGATTTTACCTACATATCAATTTCCAATACCAGTGTATATTTTAAAACTAGTGCCATGTAATGTTTACTAAATGTAATCAAAATTAATAATCATATTGAGTTTTTTTGTGAAGTATTAACGTTTTCCTACTTATGTTTTAATATACTAGGATATTTTAATTTTGTATACGCACTAATGATATTATGGAAATGTATATAACTAACCTGTGATATACCAATCCGTCCAATTTAATGTAGATGTACTACAATGTATTAATAAAGATTTATTACAAGAAATATTTGTTTTATTCATATCACTACATACATAGTATAAAATGAAGTCGCTTTCCGGGTCTGTCTGTCTGTTTGTCCGCTAACTCCTTCTAAACCACGCAACGGATTTTGATGCGGTTTTCACTGAATTAGATAAATTTCCCAGGACGGTTTATATAATACATCCATGCTATATATACAGACCATATAAAAAGTCAATGTTTCGTAAACACATAGAATTTTTTGCGCTTCCTTTGCTAACGCTAACTAAACTTTACGAGATATATCAAAATTATGTACATACTACGGAATTGTGTATCTTAAAAATAAAGATAAGATAGATAAAATTTATTTATTGGAACAAATATGAAATGTAATAAAGTGTGCACGAAAATAGCCACATTAGTTGTATAACTGTGTCGCAGCCATAAATATCCACAAAAAACTCCGCGATGGTATATGTCTATATCCTATGGATAACCCACAGTAACCATTTTTATGCGATTGACATTTTTTTTTTGGTGGGAGTTACTTTCGAAGTTATTTTGACCCATATAATATAAATCCTTAGCTAATTAAATAAGTTAGTTACGACGGGCATTTAATGTAGATAAAGTTTGCTATTTACAGAAAATCATTATCATTTATATATTAAAAGATATCACAGATTTAAAATTAGCAAGAAACAGTATTCGCGATACCGTGAAAGGGCGGGCTAAGAGAGGCGCGGGCCTGCAACCCGCTCGACACCACACGACATTGCACCCATGCGAAGCCGGAGCAGGTCGCTAGTATTAAATAAATAAAAGTCATTTCTGTTACTTAAAGTTTGTATTTGAGTAACAAGTTGCACTGAAAAACTATACCTAGTAAATGTTCATTTCATTACATTTTAGAAAACTTTGTGAATCAATCGAAGCCACGATTACCTCTCTCAATACCATCTTAAAATATATGTATATCTATCACATTTCCAATTTTAAAGGTAACTCGCGTGGCCCGATCAATGTTACAAAATATCTTTTAACTGAGAAACATGACGCAACCGAGAGTAGGACTTATACTGTCCAATGTATTGGATGTACTGTTAAAACGATGGTGTTATTATAAAATGTAATAACATCCAATCAATGGACATAATGATGGCGAGAAATAAATAAGTAGCATCTCTAGTGTGAAATGTGTAGTGAAATAGGACAAAGCAAGCTTGCAATCACGTCTTGCCCATAACTTTATTGTAGATACACAAAAGGAAGTAAGTTGTACCTTTACTCTAACCACACAACAGTCTTTAAATATCACGTCCAATTAGTTTATTGCACAGACTACGGAGGACATATTCTCGCTAACAAAAAACTGTGTCTATGGAGTCGGCCACCTCTCACGCACACTTTAGTTGGCTATTCCGCGCAAAATTAGACTCTGTCGCCGTTTATACAGAGTCGATTACTAATGTGTGCTTGCCGGCTTGTGCGTACAGCGTGGTGGCCGACTTGAGTGACACAGTTTTTTGTTAGCGAGAATATATCCGACTTGTTTAAATATCTGTGGTTTATTGTAACAGATTTCTACACAAGAGCAACATTGACACTATGGCTACCGATACCGGGATATAAAAACAGCTCGCCATATTCACATTAGATTCAAATAAGTTTAGTCATTCCGTAACAAAATAACGTTCTTTACAAATATGCACAATGCTGATAAAAAAGTATTCATAAATATTTCGTTATAATCACTGGGGATGTTGAAGATTTTGTCGGATTATGTTTGAATGTGTTCAGTCTACGCCATCTTGTTGGCTAACGCGAGGTGAAGGCAGGAGAGTTGCGACGTCCACTTGTCGAGGGCGGAGTACCGAGCGGCGCCGCGCGCGCTGCTCTGTAGCTCTAGCACCGAGTTCACTTGGTCTATGCGACCGCTTATTGTGCTGGAAACGAACAAAATCATTGTAAGATACTGCCCGACTGGATGACCTTACGTAAGTACAGTTTTACCCAACTTATATGGCGCGTCGTGAATCTTCGTTCGCACAGAAAAAAAAGTATGGCCCCGAAGATTGACGAAAGAATGCTTAAAACTTATAATCAACCTTAGATCACTACTATAAGGTTCATAATACAGTGCAGCTGTTAGTTCCGTCACACTCGCAAGTCACGCCCCTCCGCACGGCGCGCGCTAACATGGCGGCAGCTGCCGACCAATAGCGTTTCCCGCGCTTTGAAAATGTATCTTCTGCGTAGGTACATCGGTAAGCCATATTAATTGGGTACTACTGTAACTATTATGTTATAATCCCACAATCCCAAATTCCCACTTATCTGGCCCGGTGAGAGAGGCGCTGTTATCGCATTTGGTGGAGCAAACAAAACTGGCAGACGGGTTGACATTTCAAACGGACGTCGTTAGTTCCTCTTTTGGCCACCGGGCCAGATAAGTTTGTCGCACTATACTTACGTACGAAATTACGTAAAACATAAAAAATTAAGGAGTTGGTATGATAAGAGTTTAAACGGAACTTGGTGAAGCTAATTCTATACTTTTTTTATACAACGCAGTTGGTAAACAAGCATACGGCCTTCCTAATAGTAAGCGGTTACCGTAGTCATATGGACGCTTGCAATACACACGGCATCACTCACGCGTTGCCGACCCGCGCCCCCTCCCCTATGGGCTCCGGCAACCTTACTCACGCGCAGGCAGTGGCGTAACAATAGGGTGGCAGGGCTGGCAAAATGCCACGGGCCCCCGACCCAAGAGGGCCTCGGCCCAAGAGGCCGCGAGCTCAAAAATATTTTTTTACATTATTCTTGAGTATTTTATTTTATTTGAAAAGTATATTTTTATAAGTTTTGCTTAAAATCCAAAAATAATATAATAATATTCTTTTAAATAAATATCTTATTGAAATTAAATTGTTATTTTTATTTCATTGTAAGTGTATGCAGGTTTCCTCACGATGTTGTTCCTTCACCGAAAAGCTAGCAAATAGATGATTAATGCATTGAGATATTATTTTCTATGGATGTGAAGTCTCCAATACGCATTCGGCTAGCGTGGGGACTACAGACCATTCCCTCTCGCCTAAGAGAGGAGGCCTATGAATATTAGTGGGACATATACAACGTGTAATTGAGTACGCTGAAAATCTCGAAGTTTATTAAAATTAAACTGAGTACATGACAATTTTTACTGATAGGGCCCCATCAAAAGAATTTTCCACGGGCCCCAGATGGTATAGTTACGCCACTGCGCGCTGGAACACAACATTGTTATTTGGCTGCGGTATTCTGTAAGGTGGACGTACTTCCCCAGTCGAGCTGCTCTTTGAGCGAATAAACGCTACCTACTCTATCTCTCTAAAACACTCCTCCTCGCTATATTTAATTTAATGCCAATATAAAATTTTATTAATCCAAATAATTATGGCTAGTACAATCTTTACTGCTAAAGCGACAAGATTATAGTTACATCAAAACCTCAAAGGTGAAGGTGCATGGGGCGAATTGATAGTTTTATAGCTATTTTTAAAATTAAAGCAACCTATATCAATATAAGACTAAAAAACATGAAAATTTAACTATATACGGTATGGATACGACAATACGACATTAAATGAAACCAAGTACTCATAAATACGATCAACTTGTAGTATGGGACGAACTTCGAAATCGAAAAAAAAAACAGCTTTTCATACAAAAGGTACATATCTATATAGTCGGCAAAAATGTATGAAGAGCTGTAATTCTTTTTGCGATTTCGAAGTTGGTCCCATAGTAAAAGTTTATCGTATTTATGAGTACTTTACGTGGTTTCATTTAATGTCGTATTGTCGTATCCACCCCGTATAGTGCGAAGTGATTTTCAACACTATTTTATAGACACACCGGTGCCGATTCTGGTGTAAATCGCACTAAACTAATTTTAGTCACGTTACATCTCTTTCTGACAAGCATTATTGAAAAAGGATAGAACATATTTAAAGCTGTCAAATTAATTTTTGCCGTCAACATTTGCGGGTATTTAGACGTAACCGCGACTAAATTAACATTGAAAACAAGCATTGAACTAATTTAACAGGACTAAATTTCTTACATCCTTTTCTTATGCTCTTTGTTAGAAAGAGACATAGTGACATTAAAATTAGTTTAGTTGTGGACAACAGAATTAGGGCCATTAGCTAACAAGATGCTCGTCTATCAATAAATAAATAAATATGTACAATACTCACTTGTCCAATATACACGTGACGAGCAGGTTCTCGACCTCCTTCTCATCAATGTTCAACTCTTTCGATATGAAGGGTATGTGGATCCGGGTGTAGGGGCCGATGAGCTTGATCAGCACCTGCGTCCGGATGTTGCGGAGCAGGTCCTCTATGTGCTCCCGGATGAACGGGTCGTCCATTATGTTGTTCCTGTACAACATTATTATAATCTTATGTAGTATCCACTGATATGGCTTACCGATGTACCTGCGCAGAAGATACATTTTCAAAACGCGGGAAATGCTATTGGTCGGCAGCTGCCGCCTTGTGTGCTTAGGGGCGTGACTTGCGAGTGAGACGGAACTAACAGCTGCAGTGAATTATGAACCTTATAGTAGTGATCTAAGGTTGCTTGTAAGTTTTAAGTATTCTTTCGTTAATCTTCGCGGCCATACTTTCTTTTCTGTGCGAACGAAGATTCACGACGCGCCATATAAGTTGGGTACTACTGTACACGGGTTAATTTTCAACCTCCAGCCAAATTTTTAGGGGTTAATGTACTCATTTATGAACAACTTTTACAATGGGACACCTCAGAAATCTTGAAAAAGTACTACTCATACAAAAGTTCAACACTGTATGATCAAAATGTATGAGGATAAGTATTTTTTTCGATATTTCAGAGTTGTATGTAGTTATAGCCTATTCAGAAGTTATTGTACGGTCAGCGTCAAAAGTTGATTAGCATTTTAGTACCATTTCGTAATAATCTATTGAGTTTGACATTCTCTTGACAGTTCATATGAAAACTTTGAATTTCTTAATGTGACACGCACGGTACTAAAGTGATCAGCTACTTTTGACGCTGACTGTACTCAACATTATGAAGTTTTACTGAACCAACACTAAATTCTCTAAAATAAAGCTCGCTAAATAAGAGTCGCTATTTGTATATCTGTCTGTGCGCTTATTTATATTAAACTACGCAATAGATCTTACTATGGATTTATACAAAATTAGCTGTCCCCAGTTTCACGCGCGTTCCCGGGATAAAAAGCCTATGTCCTTTTCCATACCATAGGCTATCTGCATGGCAAATTTCATGATGATCCGTTGAGTAGTCGAGGCGTGAAGGCGTAACAAACAAACTCACTTTCGCATTTATAATATTATATAGTTAGGAGTAACAGTAAGTAATGAAGTACCTGTTATGTTTCAATATGGACTCGAATTCATTAATGTCGTTGTTCTGGTAGGCCATCACAAGGTTGGTCATGGCGAGTATTTCCGGGTCGTTCTTGTAAGGCTTCGCTTCCTGCGAGTCGAATGGGTTGATGCCTGATTTCATTAGCCTGCAATTATCATAACTTACATGAGTCTAGAGCTCGAAAAAATTTAAAAAGCTTTTTTTTTTCTTTTTATGAAGCCGAGCATTGGGCGCATTGGCTCATAAACCGTCTTATTAATAAATAAAGTGTAAGTCAAGTATAGTTAAACCTAGGATTAAAATATATCCGTCACTTTCTAATGTCATATAGACAAAAAGGGATCAGGCTATTTTAATACCTGGTTATTACAAGATAGATAAGGTGTAAGTCAGCACCTTATTTATTAATAATGGGGAAAAAGTCTATTCATTTTAGTTTTTACGTTCCCCAGGGTCGAAGTTAGTTTTACGACGTAAGGCGCCGATCCCACAGAGAGAGTTCTAGAGTTCAGAGTTCTGCGTTCCGCGTTCAGAGATCTAATTTCCGCGTTAACTACTGTACACACACATCGAGCGAGCAGTCTAGAGTTCTAAAGTAAATGGGCAAATTCGTATGCAGTAGCCAGCAATAATTTCTTAATTATTTAATAATAATTATCTAGGATTAGAGAGTAGTATATAAAATTACATAGTACTGACATGTTAGCTAAAACCAGGTACTTGAGGCAGGTGGTTCTCCTTGGGCTGCCGGACTCGTCGTAGTTCTTGAACGCCTCGAAGAAGTCCGTGTGCGCCTTCTCGAACTCGCCCTCGCGCAGGTGCATCTTACCACCGCATTCTAACAACACACATATTCATTTTATAGTCTTTACAGGTAATAGGGATGTTTACTGGGTAAAAAAAAAAATGTGTCCGTCAGATTATCAAAAAATTTTGGACACGTATTTTTTGCTTTACCAAATCTTAAAAAAATTACAAAGATACAGCGCCTCAAAGTTCGGGGGGCACGTGACGTCACTTTTGAGTCAAAAGTGTACCACAAAGTGACGTCATGCGGAACTTCAACACACACATTCATATCTTCGTATTTTTGTTGATAAAAGCAAAAATACGTCTTATATTTTTTGATAATGTAAATGACCAACTAAATAGAATATTTCATGAATCTAGCCTATCATAAATTTTCCATCCGTAGCTGTGGCCCGTATGTACTATACCTCTAATAACTCCCATGATAAGTGGATGCGGTATCGCAGACTTTATGTGCAGTGATTGTTCATACAGTGCCTTTAGTTTCTTGTTGTTTTTCTGTGCCGTGTACATCTGGATCTCCAATGCATATATTTCTAAGAGTTGGGTACCTTTCTTCAAATCGTCCTCCCCTTCGTCAGTCTGAAAATCAACCAAATCAGGAATTTTATTATTATTTTATTATATTGGTTAGCTATGTGAGGTTAATTGGATTACCGCTTAATTTTTTCATTGAAAATGGTGCTGATTCTATTGTAAATCACACTGAACTAATTTTAACATGCTTAGGTATATCTTTTTTATTAATTATTTGAAAAAAAAAAAAAGCCAGACATAGTCAGATTGTCCAAAAAATATTTAAAAAATGTAACTTTGCTGAGTTTCTTGCCGGATTTCTCACAGTTGAAGGCCGAGTTCCGAACCGGTGGTAACTTCAGTAAATGTGACTTTCATAAGTGCCCTTCTGGGACCTAAATTCAATAATTGGCTAAATCACAACACATCTCTTTTTTACAAACATTATTGAAAAAGGATAGAATATACTTAAAGATGTCAAATTAGTTTGCCGTTTTCATTTGCGTGTAAAGAAACAAATCATAACCAATTTTGATGGCGACTATATTTATGTTTAAAACAATGAATCGGACTAACTTAACAGGTTTTTTTGTTACATCCTTTTCTTATGTTCTTTGTTAAACAGAGATATAGAGAGACTAAATTAGTTTAGTTGTAAACAATAGAATCAGCACCATTAATTGCATGTAATATAAGGCGGAAAAATCAAATTAATTGTATAAGTCATCTTACCTGGCAACTCTGATGCAGCTGTTTCAATATTTTGGCTAATTTATTAAAGTCTCCTCTATCATAGTATAGTTTCCCTAGCTTCGTGTTGGTCTTGAACCACAGCCGGTCGTTCTTGGCGTCCTTCAGGGCTTCCAGGGTGGTCTCATAGAAGTCTTGAAGTAACTCCATCTGAAGGTATGATTATATGGACATTATTGTACTAAGGGAAATCCTAACTTTGCAAGGGAAACATTCTCTTGTTTAAATAAATTTTAATAATAGCATTTAAAAGAGCTTGACATTACAAAGGTATATAAAAGAAAGTCAATTTAGTAACAAGACTGGCTGAACCGATTTTCATGATCTTTGATTTGTTGGATTTGTCTCCGACACAAATAGCAGAATAACAAAATAAAAAGGGTAGAACGTAATCGCGCCGGGAAGTTATTTTAAAATAATTTTAACGAGCTGGTAAGTGTGGAGTCTATCTAACCTGACTAGCATGCTGAAAGTCGTGGGTTCGAGTCTCACCTAGGACAAACATTTATGTGTATGTCTGTTTGAAGTCTTGGTCTATGTAATTAACAAGTCATATATTATTATTTGTATAGCAGTTATCTGGTTTCCATAGATGCTGCTGTTTCTGCTTGGTTTGGGATCAGAAGACAAAGTGTGAACAAAGTCTTTTATAACAGCGTTAAGCTGATGCAAAAAAAATAACTACAAAAGAAGCCTTATCTAATAAAAATCAATAAAAAGTAATACGTACAGAATAAAAACTTACATTTCTAGAAGTAGAGATATAATCTAGAATGGAGTTGATGGACTTCTCAGAGTGATTCCTTGTGACAGCACTCTTGATGTATGTGAGAAGCTGCTTGTACCGTGCCATCATCTCTGTGAAATTACCCTGAAACCATGACATTACATTTATCATTTGATTACAAATAAGTCTTGAGAAATATGGCTTAAGTATGGGAGGGGAAAAGGAGAACACTTTGCTTTGCCTCAAAGCTCTATTTTTATTTATATATTGTAGCCCTTTATTCTGAATTGTGTCAAAGCTCTATTACCAAGGGCCAAATTCAACAATTATTTTGTGACTAGAACAAGATACAAAAGCTGCAAATTCGGCAAATATTTGGCGTTTTGTGCAAGAAGACATAGTTTAAATAAAGAATAGTAACATATTTTTTTAAATCTTAGATTGGAGGCTTCAGTACATTCTGGTTGACAATGGCAACCTCATGGGATAAACATTAGTGTATTGGTTTTTCCAAGGGAGTATAGCATGGGGTCAAGAAGGGTGTGAAGATATTTTTGCTGTGTCGCCAACACGCAAGTGATTCCCCTGATGTTGCAAGCATCAATAGGCTACGGTACCTGCTTACCATCAGGCGGGCCGTATGCTTGTCTGGTACCTTAGTGGTATAAAAAAAAACATACAGACCATTTCAAAAGTCTTTTCTCTTTTATTTAATCCTTTCTATTCAGGAAATCTCAAGTGTAAATCTCTATTAATTATTCCTTTCTATTATGTACTTAACACCAAAAAGTTAAGTAACAAACTTACTAATTTAAAATTAATCTTAATCATCTGTTTCAGTGCTTTGAAGCCCCATTCGCCCTTGTCACCTCCCTCCAGCTCCAGGACCTTCTGGAAGCTGAGGAGTGCGGCTTTGGGCTCATCCTCTTTCAGGGCCTTACTGTTGTAGTACTGGTTCTCTAAGTCTACATCTGGTTCTGAGTTACTGTCTTCCGAGTATTCCTGGAAATTTTAAAAATTACAGACATCCTGATTTAGTAAAAAAAAACATGCCAGTAACCATGGGTTATATGCTACAGAGTTTAATCTAGCTGCAAAAAAAAATTAAGATTCTTTTGCAGCCATTGTGCGGCAAATGCTACTGTGACGTATAAGACACAAGGTTTATTATTATCTGTCATTTAATTTCTGTTCCATATAGATTTTAAATCTAGCCAGATCTAATTTCGCTGGTTGTCACCGTTTATAGGTTAAGAATTCTAATAATTTATAAAGGTTAATTCATATCATTCTGGGAGAGGCCTCTGCCACTGATATGATTGATATCATGCAATACTGATGGAAGACTGAAACAGGCTGATGATGATGATATCTTTTGTCAAAGTAAATTGTGCAGTTAGTATTTGGAGATCATTACAAAATAAACAGTTTGTATGAATGAGCTACAAAAAAATAATAGTAAATAAATAACTAATTCCATCCATATTCTGGCCAAGTAGACATACTCATGACCAGGTAGGATACCTAACCAACTTCTCCAGCCAGCGCAAAAACCCATAATGGCCCTGATTCTGTTGTTCACAACTAAACTAATTTTAATGTCACTATGTCTCTTTCTAACAAAGAACATGAGAAAAGGATGTAAGAAATTTAGTCCTGTCAAATTAGTCCAATGCATGTTTTCAATATAAATTTAGTCGCCATCTATCGCGGTTACGCCTAAATTTGACAACTTAAAATATGTTCTGTCCTTTTTCAATAATGTTCGTAAGAAAGAGATGAGATGTAACTAAAATTAGTTTAGTGCGATTTACAACAGAATCGGGACCAATGTTATCTGTTATCATTTCAGGCTGAATAGAAGTTACTAAGGTCTTTTTGTGTGTAGTTAAGTGGCTAATTCCGATTATATGATTCTTATACTCAAGAGCTGTGAACAAATGTGTGGTATAACAGTTAATTCTGTATGTGCAAAAAGCTGTGGCTGTACATACTGATGAGTATTCTCGTTTTTTTTTTTCAAATACTAGAGATAAATTTTTATATATTCATTGGTATGATAGACTAACAAGCATGCATTCATATAAGAAAACGTTGGACTGATAGAAAACTATAACTGTATAAATGCTTTACACATTCCCAATACAGGGTTACAAGACCTCAGATGTTTTCGCAAGTCATATTCTGCATAAGTTATCCAAAACATAGCCTAAATCGAGATGAGCTCGAGATGACTACAACAACGGTAAAGATATAGAAGGTAACAAACCAAGCCATAGTCCTCCTCTTCTTCGCACATGTAATCATCGTCGTTATCTGACATTTTTAATAATATTCTCTTTGTATATTAGTACAACGCTTTCAAAATGTAATTATTTCAATATAATTTCGTTCTTGGCTCCGTTTCGAGAGCATCAAATAATTGACTGACAGTACTGTGACACTGACACTTGTTTGCAGCAGTCCTGCCAACTCTTATAACCGAAAAGGAGCCGGCAGCCACTCGAAAAAGCGCTAGATCGAGCTAAACTAGCAGTTGGGGCAAAAAAACCTATATTCAGCGCAAAGTTCATACTGAAAATAAACAAACGATAATGTGAGCTACCTGCCATCGATTTCTTTACAATTATGTCACATGATTTGGCATTATTGACATAAAACAATTTGAAAGTAAACAAATTTTTATATAGGATTGATAGGTGGAATTGTTCTGTGTTACGTTAGCTCCAGATGCACAATTCAAGTCCATAGCGAACATGCAAATGGCACTTATTGTGTCCAAGCCTACAGAGTTTCACTTTCGATATCAGTATTAGAGTGCGGTTGTTAACTGGTAATTAAAAATCATAAATTTTAGAAAATTATTCAAAACAACCGCTAGATTTAGCGCTAGGCGCTAAAAGGAGCTATAGCCCAAAAAAGCGCTAGATTTGGCTCCGAAAGCGCAAAGTCAGCAGCCTGGTTTGCATGTTCTTCTTCCACAGTCTTCTTCTTATTTTTAAGTTTGGCAACCAAGTTGAAATTATGAATTATTTCTGCCAGTGTCGAGTTAAATTTAATTTCCAGTCACAATAAATTACTTTCACATGTAGTCTTGATGTAGTCCTCAGTTAGTCACCGTGCATAAAAGTCATGTTTTATTACAATGGTGGTCATTGTACTAAAACTCTTCACGGACTTTTTGAGACAGCTTGAAAAGTCACGATACACATAATTCATTTCATTTCACTTCACTGTTGTACATGGATTGATATTTATTGGATAAAATACCACCGATAATATGCAATAAAACTCAAAATACACGAATTTATGAAAAAAAATGAAAACTCAGCGTCACTTTGCAAGTACCCGCCAAAAAGTCCGACTAAATGTTATAACGAAGCGAAAGTCAATCCAAGCAATTGGGGGTCTACTACGAAAAACGAAAGAATTTTCTTCGTTTGCCGGACGGATACTTCGCCTACCATAAGTTTCCTACGCTAACGTAATCTACCTACACTCGCTAGCGACTACGGTGAAACATTTTGTACAGATGCGAATCGCGGTGACCGTTCACCTCGTTACCGACCTCGTCGTCGAGGTCACGCGCCGCGACCCTCTACTCAGTCTCGTCCCCTTGTTGTTGCTCGACAAGCGGCCCGAGCCGCCAATAATAATCCGCTCCCCTCTAATTAGTCGTAACTCGTTTGAAGTCCATCCCCTCCCCTCGGTAACAGCCCTGAGCGGAGGCTGGGCCCCAACTGGGGCACCCTCAGGCCATGTTACCAACTTAAACCGGTTTAGAGCTTGCTCACCGAACTTGTCCGCGTAAGGGTACTAAGGCAAAATTTTGGGCCCTTCATGTCCCTTCAAAAAAATAAAAATATTCACCGTCACAACCGTAGTCGCTAGCGAGTGTAGATTACTTTAGCGTAGGAAACTCATGGTAGAGGTACTATTCCAAAATTGGGGAATCGATTGCCCGTATCACACAATATTATATAGATGACACATCGAAGTAAAAGAGACGAGTAAATATAATGCGCGCTAACCAGCACAGTTTTAACAAGCCACTCGCGGACATTGGATTGTTTAAATCACTCGAGGAAAATGTAACTTCATAGTGAAAGAATTTTCTGTAGTGGAGTAATTCCGTCTTCCATCTAATGGTGCCTTCTCACGGCGCGTTGTAGCCCGAGCCGCGCCGCGCCCCGCGCCGTGTGAAGGCAACGGCTCGGCGCGACTCGGGCATGCGCGTCCAATGCTCGGCGCGACTCGGCCTGGCGCGTCCAATTTGGTCGCTTCACACGGCGCGTGGTGGGACGAGCCGCGCCGCGCTGCGCCGCGCCACGCGCCGTGTGAAGGCCATGCTCGGCGCGACTTGGGCTGGCGCGTCCGATCCGTAAAAAAACGCTACCACTTTAACTGCGTGTAAAGTCGGCGAGATCGAATAGGCCTGTTTTGACAGCACATTTACATCAATGTGTCAAAAAGAGACAAAAATAGTGCGACTAGAGACTCGATACAAAATGGTTTGGATTTTAAATAAAATACTGACATTTAAAATCAAAAAGTCATTTATTCAGTTTAGGCCCTGGTAAGGCACTTATGGACGTTAAGGGCGGTATGTAAGCTAAACGTCATAAACAGGGTTCGCTATTTTAGTGGTTTATGAATGAAAACATGAAAGAAATAGTAATATATGAACATAAACATAAAACCAAGATACTAATTAACAGATCCGTGTTGGCCTTTTTTTTTTAATTTGCTGCAATAACTAGCAAAAACATTACAAATATTACCAAAATCATAAAAATCGAGGTTTGCCTCTTTAGTGATACCATCAAATTTAGAATCCATTTTGTAAAAATTATGTATAACATCGAATCACAAATATACGTACAACAGATCCGTGGGGCCACATTTTCATTTTTTTGTTTAAAAATAATGTAATTTATTTATTTATAAGCATCAATTTTGCGACGCCATTTGTCCATACATTTTTCTATGAAATGTCAAGTGAAGCTTTATATACAAGACGCAATCGCGAAAGCAGTCAGTTCCCCCCAGTGTCCCAAGGTGACACCACGTCGCTTTTTATCGACACCGGAAATGACGTCATCCACATATCTGTATACATGGGCTTGTCAAAAAGAACATGATAAGTGCATTTTTATTTTTTACATTATTTGAGTTATGAAATCTGAAATACACCATGAAAATTTTTTTTATGGTCATCAGTATTCATTTCATGACATGTTGATACGCCCATAGTCTTTTTGAAAAAGTCCCGTATGCCAAAATATTTTCCTTGTTCTCCCTCTCAGCTATTGATTGCTTATTTTGTTTCTTGCTTATAGATAGACTAGTCTTATTCTTGTATTCTAGTATAAGTTTTTGTATCGCGCGAATTTTTACTTGAAGGTAAACCTTAATAATGTATCGTCGATGCTGAAAAGAAGGTTAGGATACGGCCATCGAAATAATATAAGTATTTTATTAGATTTCGCGTTCCGAACAAAGAAACCGTAGAGCTTGGCGACAGCGGGGGTAAGGTGGGGGCCTGTGCGAAGCGAGTGTGCAGTGGACTGACTGTTGCAGTGCTAAATCAAGCTGTGTCTAACCAAATTATAAAAACGATAGATAGATGCTTATAGATTATAGTTTTCTCGCGACTAAAATATCTTAAGCGCCCATGAATTTCATAGCGCCTACGCGTTTATTCAACGTGTCGTTCCTATAGAATTACACCGCAGTCGTGGCATTTAAATGAAGAAATATTTTTTCTATTGTGATATTACGATATTATTACCTATTTATTCACTTGAACAACAAATAAGTTTACTTACTTGCCTACTAAATTGTTATTTACGTCCAGGTTTACACTCAGGTTTGATTCGATTTCTTGTATTATTAACGCTGCTCCGTACGCGCCCATCTCACAGAAAAGAGTTCTAGAGTTCCGCGTTCACTACTTTACACACAGCGAGCGAGCAGTCTAGAGTTCTAAAGGTAAATGGGCAAATTTGCATGGAGCTTTTCCCTTTGGCGGCCAGCAATAATTTCTGTTTTCTATTAGGCAATAATATATTAACAAAAATATGAAAGCTTAATACTGTGGTGTATTTAGAAAAAAAAAAATATAGATTATTGAAGATTTAAGAAATAATTGGAGATATTATGAAATTGCAAGGTAGTTGCATTAAATGTAATTAGTATCCCGTACCAAAAGGTGTAATTATATACATACAGCAAGCAAAAGTTTGTTTACATTCTTTATCTCGTCTCATTGGCCTTACTTAAGTTTCATTTGTGGCCGCTCATGGGCCAGAATGCCCATTGCCTTTCTAACTTGTGTCACTTAATAAATAAGACAGTGATAGCTCAGACGTGTCACCTCAACTGCCAGCTTTAGATAATGGAACTCCGACAGAACTCGAGTTCTCTTGACCGACGAGTTCTCTGTGTGCAATGATGAAAGGCGCCGCATAGATTACAGTGAACGCGGAACTCAGAACTCGGAACTCAGAACTCTAGAACTCTTCCATGGGATCGGCGCCTAAAGGTGAACGGAACGCAGTTCAGTTCATTCGAACAGAGTGAATGTTTGGAACGCTGTATATATATATATACTAGCTATCGATAGATATCGATGGATTCGGCCATTTGTAAACAATTCACTGTTCTTATATATATTCTTTTACTATAAAGCTATCATTGTTACTAGATATATTCTTTGTAGGTTTTATTTTATTGAGCATAACTTGATAAGCCCCTTTGCAAATCTTTTCAATTTTAGTATTCTTATAATGGGTTCCCTATCAATCGCCGCTATACCGAATTTAACAAATGTTCGTTAGCTAATTATGAAATATGCAGTACTGAATTGGTCATAGCAGGATAAATGCTACGGCCTACGTTGAATGGCCTGCTTTCGCATATACTAATAATTATGGGAAAATAATTAGGGATGTTACTGTTATGCTGAAATCGTATATTTATCGGTATATTTCGCTGCATGGCCAATATTATAATAATCATTGAAAACGATTTCTTGACATACTTAAATAACGCTGCGTGACAAATATAAATGTAATATAGAAAGGCTTCCAAATCTTTTAAAAGAGTAATAAATTCGTGAAATATATCTGCGCGACCATATCTTCTAATCTGAGAGCTAAATCCGCAGATAAACCATTAAAGTAGACAACCTGAACCAAAGGTCCTTGATTACATTTGCTACAGGCCTCGCACTGGCTTAATTAGGCACGGTAAATGAAAGCTATATTGGCTACTAGCTATCTCCCGTGGTTTCCTGCGGTTCCGTTATGAAAAGTAGGCTAACAAATGTGAATTAAAATATTGTTATAGCATTTGAGGATAATGTAGCTTCCTATTACAACTCGAGTGGCTTCCTATCCACCTTCGCCCGAATACACACATATTATCACTCTTATACACTGATTTATTTAATCCTAAAACCCCTCACTATCTCATGGAACGCTTCGAGTACTACACCTCTTATCATCATCTTCTTCATAGTTCCTTGGAACTGTACCTCCAAACTCCCAGTCACACTTCTCACTTCTTACTCTTATTCCCAATCTTTTACTATCCAAGCTGTACGTCTCTGGAACTCTCTCCCTCAGACTATAAGACGGGCCCCGACGTTAGACTCTTTTAAATCTCTTGTTATTTCACACTATCACACGCTATAAACTTCCTCATTTCCTGCCTTCCTTTCTATTTTACTAGAGTTGTTCTTTTCACGTTATGAAAGTGTATTCTTATCTGTTACTCCTATCATATTCTCATATACCCAAAGGTTGACTGGAAGAAATCGCTTAAGCGATAAGACCGCTTGTTTTGTATCACTTCTTCTTGTATAATGTTTCGTTTTCTATTATATGGTGTACAAATAAAGCATATTTATTTTATCTTATTAGTGAAATAATGTTCAGAATCGGATTAGTAATTTCAAAGCCTCGTACATGCCTCTTTATATAATACTAGCTGTCCTCCGTGGTTTCACCTGCGTTCCCTTGATAAAAGTAGCCTATACCCTTCTCTATACCATAAGTTGTCACGACGCGATGTAGGCTTGGCTATCAGCTCTACTATCAGCCTACGACCGGAGCATTCAAAATAGTTGATAAAGCAGTTGAAGAAGATGAAACTGATGACTGTCTTCCATAAAGTTTATTGCGTAAAAATAAAGAACCCAGCTGGGTTCTAGTATGATAATTCTTTATATTATTGATGCACTGGTAAACGAACTGTATTAATGTATTACTAGGATATATTATTTCACTTTAAAAACATGTCCACACAAATTGCGTCTCAGTACTGATTGAAATGAATGAATGTCTGATGGGACATTCTTCAATTATGAGAATTAAAAATATTGAAAATTCGAATTCGAAAATTTGATCATTTGAAAATTTTAAACATTTAAAAATTAGAATAATATGTACTAAATAGTATTTTTGACCAGAAGCAATAATTGAAATAGCCAAATCTCAATACGATGGCTTCAGTGGTTTAGGCGTGAAAGCGTAAGCAAACAAAAACAAATGGGCCAGTTGGTGCAGTTGATTATGATTCCACTTATAGCGCTGCAGGTCGTGGGTTTGATTCCCACCCAGGACATGCATTTGTGTGCATGAACATGTCTGTATGTCCTGAATCTGGGTGTAATTATGTACATTATGTTATTTATATATTTACAAACAAAAAGATGTCCATAGTACAAGCTCAGCTTAGTTTGGGATCAGATGACCGTATGTGAGGAATATCCCAGGATGTTTATTTTATTTATTTATTATTTAAACTTATTATTTATTACTAAACTTATTACCATTTATTATTATTACTACTTATTAATTCTTAAACAAACAGAGTTACTATGGATTAGTACCTACCTCTTCAAAAAAAGTTAACATAAGTACCCACAAAGTACTAATATAAAGCATCGCACTGAATTTCCTTTGCTTATAAGTAGTGAATCCATGCTGTTTAATAATTATGTAAACTTTGGTCGTGCCTATTTAAATAAGCCACTAGAAAAGGTATTTAAATAGAAAATTAAATATTATATTACTCAATAATATTGGAATTTTATCGGCTGGTACCACGTTATGCGGTACGTACCTAACTTGACGCAACGTCATGTTTGGATCTGATGCATGTGTGCGTGCCTGTAACACAACTGCAAAGTAACAAATGAATGCTGGTTTTCGCGCGCGATCTAGCCTACATACTACCCTTAAGTATGTACATACAGTTGAATCTACCACCGGATTATTATCAAAAACCGTTAAAAGGAGAATGGGCGAAATGGTCTAGGGTGCGGCCACTGCCGAAACCATTGTCAATCGATAGGTTTTATTATAACGAACAAAACATATTTAAGTACCAAACCTGTAACTCATTTAGTTTAAGAGCTAGTTAAACTTTTAATTACTGTTTTAACGGTATATAATGATAATAGTGTTATTAATTACTAGCTATCTCCCGCGGTTTCTCCGATAAAAATTACCCTATAATACTCTTGGATAATGTAGTTTCCCATTAGTGAAAGATTTTTTCGAATCCGACTGGTAGTTCCAGAGATTAGCTCGTTTAAACAAACAAAATAACTCGTCTGCTTTATTATTACTATTTGTATAGATACCTATAGAATAATGTTTCTGCCTTTGAAATACCTGTATTTCTAACTTCAGAGTGCTATAACAGAGGTTGATACCCCTAATCAAAGCGATAGCTGCCATACGCGTCATAACTCTGAACAGGTGATGCTTGTGGGGGCTGGTTTACTTAAATTTGCTATTTATTTACTTGTTGTTGTCGGTTTGGTGGTGCTCTTCTTCAAGAAAGGCGATAAGGCCCTATTGAAGAACTACCGACCGATATCCCTCCTAAGCCACGTTTATAAGCTGTTTTCAAGAGTCATTACGAATCGTCTCGCACGTAGGTTTAACGACTTCCAGCCTCCCGAACAAGCCGGTTTCCGTAAAGGCTTTAGCACCATAGACCACATACATACACTCCGCCAGATTATACAGAAGACTGAGGAGTATAATCGGCCATTATGCCTGGCGTATGTGGACTATGAGAAAGCCTTTGATTCAGTCGAGACATGGGCGGTGTTACAGAGTCTACAGCGATGCCAAATCGACTATCGCTATATCGAAGTGTTGAAGTGCTTGTACAGCAAAGCCACCATGTCAATTCGGGTCCAGGACGAGAGTACGAAACCGATCCAGTTGCAGAAGGGTGTTAGACAGGGTGACGTTATTTCCCCGAAACTCTTCACCACTGCAATGGAGGATGTATTCAAGCTCTTGGACTGGAAGGGATATGTCATTAACATCAATGGCGAACACATCACTCACCTTCGATTTGCCGACGATATAGTCATAATGGCAGAATCGCTGGAAGCTTTGAACAACAGGTTTTGTTTCTCAACAGGTAGGCCTCAAAATGAATATGGACAAGACAAAAATTATGTCTAATGTTCATATTCCGCCAATGCCGGTAGTTGTTGGGAGCACTGTCCTCGAAGTTGTAGACGAGTATGTTTACCTAAGACAAATTGTCCAACTAGGTAGGTCAATCGAAGAATCCAACTCGGCTGGGCAGCGTTCGGGAAGCTACGGCATATCTTCACGTCCAAAATACCTCAGAGTCTGAAGACAAAGGTCTTCAATCAGTGCGTGTTACCAGTGATGACATACGGGACAGAGACGTGGTCTTTCACTGCTGGCCGTATAAATAAACTCAGAGTCACTCAGCGAGCTATGGAACTTTTATTCAAATACTTTACGAATTCCTGTTCATAATAGGGTTTGTTTGTGGGTTTATGAAGGATACAAAAAATCACATTTCATAAGTGGCCGACCTAGACCAAACTCCATACATTTTTGCCCATTGTCCTTTATAATACTTCATCTTGTGTATATGTTTATAATTACTACATTACAGTGTGTTCTACCACCGATCTAGTGACCGAAAAATAAATATAAATGGCTTATGTAGGCTAAGCCTTAAGAGATACATAAAAATGATGTAGTACGGAATTGCGTATCTTAAAAATATCAACAAAAATGTCGGTGATTGTATATGTCTATATCCTACGGATAGCCCACAGTAACCATTTTTATGCGATTCAGATATAATTTTTTTCTTGGTTATACTTTCGAAGTCATTTTGAGCAATATCATATAAACCTTATCTAATTAAATACGTTGGTTACGTTGGGAATTTAATGTATATACAATTTTCTCTTTAGAGTAAATCATTATCATTCATATTTTGGAAGATATCACAAATATACCAAAAAACCAAAATTCGCGATACCGTGGCCGGGTGGCGGGCGGTGCGGCGCGCGTGTAATAAACACATGTGTATATACATTGCACCCATGCGAAGCCGGGCGGATCGTAAGTGTAGTATAACAATAAATATATTATGGACTACTGTCCTCCTGCTGAGGCGTACGGCGCGGGCGTATCTCCGCCAGCACTTGTCGCAAAGTGCCAGTAAGATCACCCAGCTCTTCCCGTAGTGCACCAGTAAACTCCCTTATCTCCTGCCTGATAGCTGCTAGCTGTGCTATTTTACGTTCCTCAAGACGCACAAACTGGGAGCACACATCAGGTTGGCGAAACCTATATCGGGTGCGTCTTGCGGCAGGATTTCCTGTGGAGGTAAATAGTCTTAAATTATTTGATATTTTATTGATAAGCAGCTTGGTAGCTGATGTCTATATCACACTGTGTCTAGTCACTTCGCATTTCATAGATCACTTTTGAAGTTTTTTAGTTTTGTCCAATAGGGTATTTATGGGTATTTCATCATCATCATCATCATCAGCCTATAATGTCCCACTGCTGAGCACAGGCCTCCTTTCACAAATTAGAGTGAAAGGGAATGGGCAATACTCCACCACGCATGCCCACTGCGGATTGGTAGAGGTAAGCTAGTGGTCAACCTACTGTTGGCATTTTTCAAGCTGCCTAGGAGGCATCCAACTAGCTTAACGACTATCACAATTAAGTGATAACCGGGACCAACGACTTTACGTGCCTTCCGAAGCACGGAAACGCTCGATTTGAAATACCACTAGGCGGTCACCCATCCAGGTAACGACCACGACGGTGGTAGCTTAACTTTGCCGATCGATTAAGAACGACTAATCATGCTACAACACGAGCGCTTCTTCGTACAATTACATCTAGGGTATTTCATCGTACAATAATATCCAGGTATTTGACGACATTTGAAATCAACAACTATAAATTAAATGTCAAAAACGATGGAATTTTGTATGAAATACAGGTATACATATAACGTCATAATTTTCGACGTCAACTGATCTACTCTTATTGGTTTAACTGGTAAAAATAATCATAAAAAGCATTTGCAGATTCTGCATTCTTTCCGGCCGCCATTTTTTTTTATGGCAGCGCCCTATAAATCCTATTTGCAGCGATTGGGGACAATCATACGAACAAAAAATACGAGGGTGTCTATGTCCTAAAACGTCATGTTACAGAGTTATTTGCAAAAAAACATTGAAGTTTGACAAATTCTATAACCATGATAAATTACAATTTAAATTATTGTATGCATTCTATGGTGCTAGAATAGTTAGATTGATTTATTATTTAAAAAAATGCCATCTGATAATTATGCCAAGCTCTGAACAAAAATCTTCGAACCCTTTACAACATATTTGATGTTTCAGTGCATTTTACATGTTTTATACACTGGATAGTGTTTTATCATTTATTTTTTACCCTGTCAAATAGCCTATTGTCTACATTGTTTTTAAAAGACTTAATTGATGTAGCAGATACTTCGTCATCAGGTAGTCGGTCCAATTCAAGACTCTTTTGATTGGTGTGGAGTGTTTTGTCTTAGATGGTGCATATCTAAATTTATACTGATGCCTGCAGGATTTAATGCACACATTTATCACAAATATGTCATGTAAGCGAGGAACGTTATAATTTCTCAAGAGGGAATTGTATGTTTCAATGAGGTCGCCACAAAGGCATCTTCAACAAATAGTTACACATTATATACTTTATATATAGGACAGAACAAAAATAAATGCGTAACCAGCACCGTTAACCACAGACTAAGATAAATTTTAACAATGTGAGAAAGTGATCCAATTGAGCTAATTAAAAGCTAGACTAATCAATTTGTCATTGAATACTTATATCTTAAGAATTAAGTGCCATGTCACATTATGCCATTAACAGTTTTCATTTAAACAGTCAAAAGGATGTATGAGAAGTTACTAAATCTGACTGTAAATGTATAAACTACTTACGAGAAGCAGACTGGGGGGGTATTTCATCAAATCTCTGTGCCGCCCCTATAATCCCCACAACCTTTTTCTCCATCTCTGTTAGCACTGGGGCTGCTGGCGAACTACCTCCAGTCTCGATGACTGATCGGCGGCATACTGCAGCAGCTTTTTTGGCAAGGTATTTTCTATCTGCCCATACCTATAAACATAATAACAATAGACATAAGTTAACAACACAAAACCATGTAAACATGCATTTAGTAGGGTGGACACCATAAATAAAGTAGAAACACATACCTTTTGCCATTGTCTTACGGACTTACTGGCCCCATCGAGTCTATTCAATTGGGCAGTTAAATCTGCCCACAAACAGTGCGATCGGGACCGTCCGTCTGTACCCTTGCCTTTCATGTAGCCTTTCGCTAACTCTGGATGGTCCTGCAGGAACTGTAGGAGCATCTCAATCTGCTCGTGTGTGGCAGACATGTCTAAGAGAGCAAACACATTATTCGAGTACATAAATAAAATTGTTGTTACAAAAACGTAACACATTAGGTAATTATTGTTGACGTCCATATTCACCAATGCAAGTGTACTCACCAATTTTATAATTAATTAATATTACTCTTTCTAATTCTAATTTCTTACTTTTCCTATGTCTTTTGTATAATTTAACACTTTTTCAAATCCCAACTTATTTATCACTCGTTCCGTCAAACTTTACTACCGCCATAGATAGATGATACACTATAACTAGTGCTGCTACTGGTGGTCCGCAAAGATGTCTATGGATCCGAAACGTAGTTGCGGAATCCGTTACCTTGTGTTTTGGAGTAGGGTAAACAGTCTTTCATTCATGTTTCGTTTCGTCCGCAATAACGTATTTGATGTTTTGTAGTAGACTCCCCAATCATGTTAATCAGTTTTCCACTGAGTAGAACCGCCTTTATAGGGATCCGTAGCCAAATGGCAAAAAACGGAACCCTTATTGATTCGTCATGTCTGTCTGTCTGTCCGTCCGTATGTCACAGCCACTTTTTTCCGAAACTATAAGAAATATACTGTTGAAACTTGGTAAGTAGATGTATTATGTGAACCGCATTAAGATTTTCACACAAAAATAGAAAAAAACAAAAAAATTTGGAGGTTCCCCAAACCTAGATCTGAAACTCAAAAACTCAACAATTTTTCATCAATCCCATAAGTGTATATCTATGGATAGGTCTTCAAATCTATAATTTTTTTCTAAACTGAATAGTTTGCGCGAGAGACACTTCCAAAGTAGTAAGTTAGGATATGTTGGACATTATAATCATTATACTCATAACAACTGTGAAATACCATGTTCTTACAAAATAAATAATCTGAATCTGAAATAATCTGAATCTAAAATGTGTCCCCCCCCCGTTACTTGCTGCTACGGAACCCTTCATGGGCGAATCCGACTCGCACTTAGCCGCTTTATTTTCAACTGTTCAACAATTTCTAAACAATTAACTTCATTGCATTTTACATATTACGTAAAATGAATAGTAAATGAGCGATGCTTCTCATGATATGTAGGTAATCGGATTTTACGGCCTTGCTGTGGCGCTGACGTCAGTCAGCCAGAAACAGATGTTGAAAACCCAAAACACAAACACCTCACTAGTTACTTTTCATTGGTTACCACTGGGCCCAACCAATAGCAAAGCTTAGTTATTTTAGCGGGATAAATTGTTATATTCCTTTTTTACAAAATAACATTATTAAGTTGCTTTTATATAAAACAACATATTAAAGAAATCTTTGACAGAATTTTAAAATTTTACAAAGTATAAAATAAAGTAATACAATTAGAAAACAATAATTCAAGCTTTTTAATTTTCTTAAAAATCTAATGGTTCATTGACCCGTATAACAACACATCCGGTAAAATTCCGAATGTAAGTATGGACACATTAGATATAAATCATTTTACTTATAATTTTAATTAATTTTATACTTAAATCTTTTGTATTATTGTTTTTAGTATATTTTTAAACTCTGTTCTATGTTTAATATCATTTACATAATTCATAATAATATTTAAATTAAACAAATTTTATGTAATTAGGTTGCACTATTTCGATCGGAATGCTCCGATTGTTTCCCGCCAAAAGAATCAGCTGTGTGTTGAATTCAATTATATCTCGTCGCATTTGGTTGAATTGAAGTCGGACAATTCAATAGCAAGCAACTACTACCTGCCTTCATATAATTGAACACATTGAACAGGTGTCCACCCTTTATATTGAGGCTTTGTTTATTTATCATCCGTTTATTTAGAAATTAATACATAAAATGTCTACATTTACCGACAAGGAAAACCTCCTCAATGGAATCAACAACGTACAAATAAAGGTTAGTTTTTTGTGGCACGATTTACATTGTCAGTGTAATTTTCAAGAGTCTTTTGATTTATTGTTGTGTATTATAGTCTCCAGTTAAAAATAATGTATTGGCGGCGCGTAACGGCAACGTACACGTAGAGAAAATGGACTTAGAAAAAGAGGAGGAATCACCAGCATTCGACCCACAGAAAGAGCCTCTGCTGAGGGAGAACCCCCGCAGATTCGTCATATTCCCCATCCAGTACCCTGACATCTGGCAAATGTATAAGAAAGCTGAAGCCTCGTTCTGGACTGTGGAAGAAGTCGATCTATCAAAGGTAAGATAACCTAAATTCGTGATTCTATAAATATCTAATTACTGGGTGGGCCACATCGTTAGCATTGCTGTTAGTTAGAACACTCGATTATAGTTTTAAAACAGTTAGGTATTTTGTTAATAACTTCAATTTTGGCTGCTTTTTGTAAAGAAATAAACATTTATGCTGCATTTTATCATGCTTTAAATAAATGTATGAAAAAAAAAAACAATATTGTTTTGTATGGAAATAAAATACAACAAATTTAATCTCTAGGATTTATCAGACTGGGATAGTCTTAAAGACTGTGAGAGGCACTTCATCAAGCACGTCCTGGCCTTCTTTGCTGCATCAGATGGAATTGTCAATGAGAACCTGGTTGAACGCTTCTCACAAGAAGTGCAAGTGACTGAAGCAAGATGCTTCTATGGATTCCAGATTGCTATGGAAAATGTACATTCTGAAATGTACTCATTACTTATTGACACATATATTCGAGATCCCAAGGAGAGGTAAGATAAAAATAAACAATTCTAGCATGTTTTTATTGCATTAATGGTTAAGTCCTTTTCTGTGTAAATTCTTTGAAAGATTTAAATTATAAATAGGTAGTTATATTACTCATGGAATGAGGAAAATTGTTATGGTAACCTGAAATAATCTACCAACATGGTTAGTCATCAAAAACAGGACATGTATGTTTGTATTGCACTTGTTAAATTACACAAGGTTCATAGATAACATTAACATTGTTTATGTGAATTATGAACAATGTTACTGTATGCCCTTTGTTTTTATGCATCATTATCAGAAGTTATGATAAAAAAAAATGTTTATCAAACGGAAATGACTTATCTACCATTAAAAATGCTTATGCTTACATTCTGTTTATTAGGAGTTTATTAAATAGAAACTGAAAGTAATGGCTTCTAAAAACAGTTAAAATGCTTTGGCCATGCTTATTGGTATCTACACAATCCACATGTGATCATAATGCTAATGTAAACAGTAAACTATTCCATGAATCATCATTCATATGGAATTAACACTTCATTGACTACCTACTTACTATGAAAATATCTAGATGAATTAATGCTGCACATAGTTTCTCTGGAGGAATGTCATACATAACTATCTATATACTTATCATTTATGTATTTACTATGAATTTCTTCTAATGGAAAAATGCTATCTACCCAGGGACTACTTGTTCAATGCCGTTGAAACCATGCCATGTGTTAAGAAGAAGGCTGACTGGGCACTTCAGTGGATAGCCAGCAAGACTGCGACATTTGGCGAGCGCATTGTTGCCTTCGCTGCGGTCGAGGGTATATTCTTCTCTGGCAGTTTCGCGTCGATATTCTGGATGAAGAAACGTGGTCTGATGCCTGGCTTGACGTTCAGCAATGAACTTATATCTAGAGATGAGGTTTGTATTCCTATTAGCTTTTGATATGATTTTTCCCTCGGTTACGCCTGTTGTTAGAGGTTTGTATTCCTATTAGCTTTTGATATGATTTTTCCCTCGGTTACGCCTGTTGTTACTGGCGCCCTATAAATACTTCCAACTTTTGTGGTTGTTTTGTTACTTCATAAATTAGGTTAAGCTGAAATTTTTCTAGGCCTAATCATTATCAGTAATGTGAGTTTCCTCACGTACAATTTTATCTGGTTTATCGCCCATGCATATCTGAATTGATAACAGCTTTGATATCACTGTTTATGGCTAAAAGCTTTTGAAAGTTTAAGAAAAGGTTAAATGAAAAGGTTTAAACAGTTACTCAATATTTCACGATTTTGTTTCTCTGTTTTATTCAGGGCCTACATACAGACTTTGCGTGCCTCATGTTCAAGCATTTAGTCCAGAAGCCAAGCAAGGAGTGCGTTCTGGCTGTTATAAAGGATGCAGTCGTCATTGAACAGGAATTCCTCACAGACGCTCTTCCAGTCAGGCTATTGGGCATGAACTGTGAACTGATGTCGGACTACATCGAGTTTGTAGCTGACAGACTACTTGTTGACCTAATTGGAGAAAAGGTTGGTTTTATAGTTTTTCCTAATTGTACTCGGATTTTATTTCTGTTGTCAATTGTCAATTTTATTGATAAATGTTCATCTCTTTGTTACAGTTCTACAATACAAAGAATCCTTTCGACTTCATGAATCTCATATCCCTGGAAGGCAAGACAAACTTCTTTGAGAAGAAAGTTGGAGAGTACCAAAAGTGGGGGGTGATGTCCAACCGAATGGACAATGTCTTTACACTTGATGCTGAATTTTGAACATTCAGATTGAGAAAATGGGCCCAAGGGAGAAGTCTCATTGACTGACAGTATTATAAATTCCAATCAAATATTTACTGGTAACTTTTTGAAAAAGTTACTTGTTAAGTACTTACTAATAATTAAGAGGAATGCAAAAAAAGATGAATGAAAACCTGCCTGATTGACATTGAGTTTAAGCTGTTTAAGGGATCATTAGGAAAATGTCCCGTTCATAATTCAATAAAGAAGAAAATATATGCTGACCGTAGCAAAAATGATCATGGAACATAATTTTTCCAGTATTCTTTGCCTCTAAAACAATTTTTACTAATGATCCAAAGTGTACCTAGATAACTTTCTAAGCTAGAAATCTATTTTTAATATATTTTTAAGATTTTGTATTTTACGATATTTTGCTGGTAGTGAAATTAATTTCGACATTCTTTTTGACATGTTTTCTTATTCTAAGATAAAGTGTTATGATGTTGCAATTGTTGAGTAAATAATGGTAACTTGTGTGATAGTAATGGTAATAAAGTTAAGTATAAATAAAGATATTTTCATTAAGAAATTTAATGTTTTTAATTCTTTGCCATGCTTAGAAATAATACACATTTATAACGATCACATATTTTTATTAAAAATTATAATTATTTAATGTATTTTATGATCATTTGGGAACTCAATCCATAGAGTAAATGAATATCTTTTATTTCTATGCATTAAGTCTCCAAATGTACCTACAAGGAATGAAAATGATAAATAGGAATAAGTCACATAACACTTGCACAAACCCAAGTCACACAAATACACATAATTTGGTGTTTTAATGAAACAATTATGTGATTGATTTAATTATGAACCTTATTTAATATTCCTAGTTATACGATACTTCGGTAATATGTGGAGATTATTATCTTCGCATCAATTTATAGTTTGTTTCAATTTGCAGTTAATTAGGTTCAATTTACGTTTTGGTGCAATGTGAATTGAGCCTATACAACTTGTCTAAAACAATTGCTACCTACTACTGTACTCGGATGAATAAGGTAGTTAATATTCTCCACATAAGACCAGTGAGATAATTTAACGCGACGCCTTGTCTTGCACGAGACGCCTCAGCAGACGATGTCCGGAGAGGAAAGTGAGCGCTCCCAGCGGCAGCAGGTAGCGCATCGTGTCGAACATCGACAGTTGTAGCCAGAGCACGCCGTATAGACCGAGGGATGCTGTGGAAGTATATATAATATTAGACATTTAACAGATATATTACATTTACAAGAGTATTCAGGCCATGTCGTGTACATGTTCAAAATTAGGGGAATATCTGAATTATACTTTAATATGACAGGTGCGAATTTTGGCTACATGAAACGATTTTTTTTTGATACTATGACGTCTACTAGTAGTCACAAGTTTGTAATAAATAATCATAATATCTGTTTTTCAATATAGGTTTTATTATAATACGCCAACTGACTGCGGCGGGTTCCTGCCAATTAGGCAAGAAACTGCCACATAAGGTCACACTTTTAGACCTGCGACAACTTGCTGTGGATTTATGATGAAGCGCCATCTCCTGTCACTAACGAGTGACCGCTGGGTTGTAAGTAATAGGTATCAATAAAATTTATATAGAATCACACTCAGTTCCTCTACCATGAGTCTTCTACACTAACGTAATCTACGGTTGCTAGCGACTACGGTGAAACATTTTTGACGGGCCAGTTGGCGCAGTTGGTTAAGATTCACCCTACGCGCCGCAGGTCGTTGGTTCGATTCCCACACAGGACATGCATTTGTGTGCATGAACATATCTGTATGTCATGAGTCTGGGTGTAATTATGTAAATTAAGTATGTATTTACAAAACAAACAGTAGTACATGTATTATATCAGTTATCTGGTTTCCATAGTACAAGCTCTGCTTAGTTTGGGATCAGATGACCGTGTGTGAGAAATGTCCTAGGATATTTATTTATTTTGTACTAGCTGAACTTATTTATTTTGTACTATCCCGGGAACGCGCGGTTTCACCCGCGTTCCCGGGATAAAAAGTAGCCTATGTCCTTCTCCATACCATAGGCTATATGCATGCCAAATTTCATCGCGATCGGTTCAGCGGTTTAAGCGGGAAAGCGTAACAGACAGACAGACAGAGTTACTTTCGCATTTATAATATTAGTTAGGATGAAATGCTTCCAAAAGTATCCACTAGAGGCGGTGCTCGTTATACAAAATATTCACCGTAGTCGCTAGCGTGTGTAGATTACGTTAGTGTAGAAAACTCAAGGTAGAGGTACAGAAGTCGCTAGGTAGCGATGAAAAAAAATAAAGATTAAGCTTTAGTATAAAAAAAACTTATGTAATAAAATAAAAGTGCATTTATCACATCACAAGTTAATGCCCAAAATAAGGCCCGATATTGATTAAAATATGCGATTTCTAGTATTGCACCAGAGTAAAGGCAGCAACAAGTGGCTCTGTGTGATAGAGCTAGCGCATCAATGCTTCTCATTGGATGTCTCCGATGTGCGAACAAATTAGAACTTTATATTTATTTTTTATATATATATTTTTTATGTTTAAATTTTAAATATCAGTAGTTACTAGTTTTTAAAATTTAAACATAAACGGGACCTCTTACAAACTGCGGGACTGTAGAGATAAGACTTGAACTATTCCTAGGGTTATCGCTTTGAAGACAAATAATATCACACTCAATTACAGATTATTTTTAAATTGACAGACAATGGTGCCGATTCTGTTGTAAATCGCACTAAACTAATTTTAGTCACATCTCATCTCTTTCTTACGAACTTTATTGAAAAAGGATAGAACATATTTTAAGTTGTGAAATTAATCTTTGCCGTCTTATTTTGCATGTATTTAGGCGTAACTGCGATAGATGGCGACTACATTTATATTGAACAAAGAAACAAGCATTGGACTAATTTGACAGGACTAAATTTCTTACATCCTTTTGTTATGTTCTTTGTTAGAGAGACACAGTGACATTAAAATCAGTTTAGTTGTGAACAACAGAATCAGGGCCATTTTCACGTTAATGTCTTCCAACTACAGGGACTGAAGAATAAGAGCTCCATCTCTCAAGCTGAGTGTGTATAGGGTTACCATCCGTCCGGATTAGTCCGGACTTTTAGTCTCTAGTCTGGACTTTGTCCGGCTCTAATTAGCAACAAGTAATCACATATTCGTTTAGTTAGTAGGTAGTTAGCGACGAATACTTCAGCTTTCATATTATTAATGGTGACCATGTTAACAAGCCTGAATTTTTTCCTCAGTTTGCTTGTATTCCATAATTATTTTCATGGCTTATTAGGGCATAACTTAATTAACTGGGTATTTGAATTGATTAAGCTAAGCAGAGGTCATTAGAACAAAAAGAAACTGATACATAACTTGAAATTGAGTACATGCGGCTACTTGAAACAGAGTTAATTTCGGTCACAGATATCAAATTAAGTTTTTTTAAATGATAAATGGGTTATCGTTTTGCTGTCTAATAACCCGAGATGGCGATATGACGAGGCTGAAGATGTAGCACGCTTACCCAGTAAGTATTACACGTATTTTTTAATATGGAATAATAATAGTAATTTCAAATAGTTTTATCACAACTCAGATAATACAAAAATAACAAATTATTTAGAGCAGCTACTGGATAAAAAATGCTTCAGTTTAATTTTTACAGTTAAAATCCGAAATTTTACCTTTTAGTGCTCGAATATTATCTACTTTCGAAATCCGTATTAGTTCAAGAACAGTAGACAGAAGTTTATACAGAGTTAGTAGTTTGATGAGATATTTTTTCCAACTGCCCGTTTTAGGGTTCCGTAACCAAAGGGTGCCAAGGGGACCCTATTACTCCGTCTGTCTGTCAGTGGACTGTATCTCATGCACCGTAAAAGGGAGACAGTTGAAATTTTCATAGAATTTGTATTTCTATTGCCGCTATAACAACAAATGGGATGTGATTTCTGTGATGTTGACAGTCTTACATCTTGCCAACCTCTTTTTAACAAGCACAATTTACTCACAGTCCCTTCTTTATACATTTTCGAAATGTGCAGTTTTGTAAAATCTCATCCACTCTTGTTTACGAAAATGACGAGAATATGTAATTTTAATTCTAGATATCCCAATAAACTTGTATTGCCAAAAATGAAAACGACGCGGCTGTACTACAGAAACATTTATCCAAAGGCCATAAAAATATATTAAGCTCCTAGACGACCTAAAATGTACCCTCAAATTTATTTAAAAACAAATTTAAAAAAAAGCTGGTTCAACAATATTTCTATTCTATCATCATCATCATTATCAGCCTATAATGTCCCACTACTGAGCACAGGCCTCCTTTCACAAATGAGGGTGAAATGCAATGGGCAAATACTCCACCACGCATGCCCACTGCAGATCGGTGGAGGTAGACTAGTGGTAAAAATATTTATTTCAGGGCAGGGTAAGGCAGGGTTCCGGATATTATATTGTTAGTAAACTTATGCTAAGTACAAATACAATTTTCTGATTCTATAACAATTTATTTCGTTTTTACTAGCCCCACGGCATATATAGCATTTGACAATGAAAATAACATTATATACTCTGATTAAACCAACATATACAATAAAAAAAAGTATTTATTTCTCCCACAATAAGTTACAACAATAATATATAGGTACATTAAGATAATAAAATACTTAAATTGCGGGAGACTGGTGCCTAAACTAGGCAGGGCCTGTAGTTCAGGACACCAGGTAAAACTAAAGCATAAAACTGGTCGATAAAATAGAAAAAAACATTTAATGGGAAAATCAAAGGCGTGCGTCACACACAAAAATTGTAATATACCAAACTTGTATAACATAAGCAATGATTTCACTGCATACAATTTGTGATATAGGAATATTGAATTTTAATTTAACAGTAAGCTGATGTACTTTACAGCAGTCAGTCATGACACATAACCTAATTGATCAAGTGACCCATGATGTATATATAGGAACTGCCAATGGCATAATATTACAACTTTGAGAGTGAAAGAGAAAGAAAAGGAATTAAACACATCACCTACAAGAGCTGTGTGACTTATATCAGCATATGCTGAAGCGTGAGACGGCGCAGCGTCAATCGCCGTGAAAGGAAGAGCACATTATTAAAAGAAAATAATTAATATAATGTTAACGATTTAACAATAATGAATTATTTTGAAATAAAAAAACATGATGGTTTTAGTTTCAGCCAAGGGTTAAGTTGTATATTGTGGCTGGGAAATACTGCACTCTCGTGGACAATCTATGTAGTCTCCCGGTTCTCGAGCTCAACTAATTATTTTCTGGTTCTGGTCTTCATCCAATTAGGACCATTGACCATTAGGGTACAGTGGGGTCGCTTAGACAGTTTCCAGCAAATGGTAATACAATAAACAATTTATTTCGTTTTTGCTAGCTCTACGGCATTGCATTTGATAATGAAAATAACATTATTTACTCTGATGACACGAACATATACAGACTAAAACTGTTTGATAAAATAGAGGAAAAATTTAATGAGAAAATTTAATCATCATCAACGGCGTGCGTCTCCGCACACAAAAATTATACAAAAATTTTAATATACCAAACTTGTTAAGCAATGATTGCACTGCAATTTGCGTAATATTGAATTTAAATTTAAAAGGATTTATAGGAGTCACTCATGACACTCAACCTAATTGATCAAGATACACATGATGTATTCATAGGGACTGCGAATGGCCTAATGTCACAACTATGAGAGTGAAAATGAAAGAATTTTATTCTAGAAATAATACAAATTCATTGTATCAAATATGTTAAGCAATGCAATTTGTGTAATAGGAATATTGAATTTAATAGTGAGCCTTGGTACATTACAGGAGTCAGCCATGACACCTAAAATAATTTATCAGGAGACTCATGATGTATACATAGGAACTGCGAATGGCATTTGTCGTGTTGAGTAAAAAAGAAAGAAAAGGTATTAAACACATCACATACAAGAGCTTTGTGAGGCTAAAAGGCCACCTATATCAGCTTATGCTGAAGCGCGAGACGGCGCAGCGTCAATCGCCGTGAAAGAGTGATCACATAATTAAAGGAAAGAAAAATAATGTTAACGATTTAACAATAATGAATTATTTTGAAATATAACAACATGCTGGTTGCTGTTTCAGCCAAGGGTTAAGTTATACCACCGTGACTGGGAAATACTCCACTCTCGTGGACAAAGACACCTAACCTAACTGATCAAGTGACCCATGATGTATACATAGGAACTGCGAATGGCTTGAGAGTGAAAAGTTTATATTGGCCTCGCACAAAAACTAAAGCATTATATTAAGCACAATTAAGAGCTTTGTGAGATCAAAAAGGCACCTATATCGGCTTAAGCTGAAGCTTGAGACGGCGCAGCGTCAATCGCCGTGAAAAAGTGAGCACATAATTCAACAATAATGAATTATTTTGAAATAAAACAACACGCTGGTTGTAGTGTCAGCCAAGAGTCAAGTTGTATACTGTGGCTAGGAAATACTGCACTCTTGTGGACATTCTATGTAGTCGAAGCGGTCCCAGTTTTCATCCGCTTTAGTCTCCCGGTTCTCGAGCCGCTTGTCGAAGTCTCCCGCTTCTCGAGATCATCTTCTTATTTCTCGGTTCTCGAGCGTCTTCATCCAATTAGGACCATTGAGGTACAGTGGGGTCCCGTAGGGAGATTCCAGTAATGATAACATAGTAACACTGACTTTACAGCTACTGTGAGATTAATATAATTCTCAAATATTTAAATAATTTAAAGTTCGCAAGGTAGTTTTCAAGGCGACTCTTTGACTGCGGATTAATAGAGATGCTCTGTGCACGTTGTAAAGTGCGAGAGAGCCGAATTCTGGCCGAGAAGTGAATGGTCTAGTCTAGCGGTGTCGGATATAAGAAGACGAATTCGTTATCAAGTGAGCGATAGCGGGACGGTCATAGGGCGCACACTGTATTATACAGGATAGATACGACTATAAATGAAACCACGTAAAATACTCATAAATACGAACATCTTATACTATGGGAACAACTTCGAAATCGCAACAAAAAAAACAGGTGTTTCATACATATCGAAGTTGGTCCCATAGTAAAATCTATTCGTATTGTGGTTTCACTGATTGCCGTATCTACCCTGTATAAATAATAATAACAATGTCTGTATCATTGTTTATACATTTGTGATTAAGATAATTTGAACGTAGTTTATTTTAATTGGTTTAAAGTTGATATCAATACATTACGTTAACTAATAACATCAATTCAAATATTTTCCTTAGTTATAAAGTTTTGTGTATCGCTATAAAATACAAGTCCTACACTGACAATGCGGTAATTCCTGGTTTTGCATCTGTTAATTTGTGTCACACAAAGTTCTCAACTCTATGTTACTGCGACATTAATATAAGTAGCAGAAGTTAATAAAATAAAGTTTTAGGGCGATGATAGCTCAGTGGTAGTGACTTCGGATGCCGAGACGAAGGTCCCGGGTTCGAATACTATAATGAGCTTGAGCTTTCGGTGAAGGAAAACATCGTGAGGAAACCATAGCACGGTGGTAGCCTATACTTTGTAGTACCCGCCTGGCTGGCTTCCACCCTCAAGTTGAAAATCTGTCGCCAAGCACCTATCGGTGTGTTCCGATAGCTGCAATTGAGAGCCAGTTCCTTCTAGGATTTGTGCGCTTACAACCTTCGACCACATCATCACTTACCATGGTGAGATTGCGATCAAACACAGGTCTATAAACAGTAAAAAATAAAAAGTTTTTTTTATACTACTAAGGTAACTACGGCCCATCTAATAAGCAGTTACCGTAGCATCTCTTCACACCTTTCTTGAAGAACCACATGCACTGCTCCACTAAATCATGGTGAGGAGCTCATTTCACAACCTTCCCCGGTATAGAGAATAAAAAATACAATAGTATAAGATACCCAGCGGTTATGGGTACTACACTACCTAGCTCTGGCAACCTTACTCACCGCAGGAATACACACAAAAGTTATTTGGCCTTTTTCTACTACTTAGGAGATACTATCGGGAAGCCCCGAATTTTGAAAGGGAGAAACCACAGATATACCTACCTAGAAAACGCAAGAGTGCCTACTTTGCGTGCCCTTACTTAACGTGTAACTTGGCTTAACGTTGCCACTATCGCACTTATATTGCATCGGTGTGCAGTAGTACCCAATTGATATGGCGCGTCGTGAATCTTCGTTCGCACAGAAAAGAAAGTATGGCCCCGAAGATTAACGAAAGAATGCTTAAAACTTACAATCAACCTTAGATCACTACTATAACTTTCATAATATACTGCAGCTGTTAGTTCTGTCTCACTCGCAAGTCACGCCCCTCCGCACGGCGCGCGCTAACATGGCGGCAGCTGCCGACCAATAGCGTTTCCCGCGCTATGAAAATGTATCTTCTGCGCAGGTACATCGGTAAGCCATATTAGTTGGGTACTACTGTACTAGAATTGATTTGGATTTTCACGTCTTTAAATAGTGCTTGTGACGTCATAGTAGGTAGACAAAAAATGGCACGCTTGGTTTTCATACAGATCGTGATATTAATGGTGGTGTTTTATCCAATAATGATCAATCCATGTGTACCAGTGAAGTGAATATACTATGTGTATTGTGATTTTTCAAGTTGTCTCAAAGTCCGTTAAAGTTCTAGTACAATGGCTACCAATTTACTAAAACACGACTTTTATGGACGGTGACTGTCTGAGGACTATATGTGAAAGTGATTTATTGTGACTGGAAATCCTGACTAATATTATAACAGGTGGAGATTTCGAGATGGCATATTTTCGAAACCTATGTTGGGTTAGTCATGCTGAAAAACTTTTACTATGGGATCAATGGTGAAGTCTCCACCCAGTACATATAATATAACTCGACACTGGCAGAAATAAGTCCTAATTTGGTTGTCAAACTTCAAAGTGAGACACAACGTACCTCCAAGCGAGAGATGGAACAGCAGCGCGCTAAGTGATAGCGGCAGGTTCCCAAAGTTGATGCCGATGCGCGCCCACAGCACCAGCAGCAGCAGCAGCGGCGCGGCGGCCGCAGCGGCGAACACGTCCGACACCAGCCGCGCCGGCACCGCCTCCGGCACGCGGAACGTGTGTCTTATCTCCGGCAGTGGGCCGCGGGTGGCCTGCTTCGACTTTACTGCTTCACCTGGACGTAATAGTACATTATGATACATGTGTGCAAAGTTGGTTATTACAGACGAGGCGATAAGGAAGCCGAGAGTTTACCACTTTACAATCGAGTGTGTTGAAAAATGTTAACGATACGTGTATATTTTTACAAAAATATATTATACTCCTTTGCAAAAAAATGGGCGGTTTTGATTTTTCTAGATTATTGGTAATTATTTAGTTCTAAAGCGGTTTTAATAGCGATAAGGACACCGAGAGTGTAATGATCAATGCACACGCGTGTCATAAGATGTTTTTCAACACACTTGCGAGGAAAAAACAGACTTATATGATTTTTTTATAATCATCAACCACACAATGAGAACGTTCCCAAATATGGCATGCAGGTTTTTTTTTAAAGCGATTCACTGTCTTGAATTCTTGCCTGTTTGAGTTGATGCGTGAATCGGGCCGCTGTACGGTAGTAGTTACTTCCTAGACCGGTTATAAAAGAGCATAGCTTACCCAGAGCATGTTCGTTTCCGAAGTTGAAGTAGACTTCGCCAAGAGACCAAGCGATGGGGTTAGAGACTGCGCTGTCTCCCAGGAACACACTCAGCGAGTAGGAGCCCGACACGCTGTTCAGGTGCTTGGCGATGTTGCCCACGTTCTGTACATCATTATAAATAAATAAATATCCTGGGACACTCCTCACACACGGTTATCTGATCCCAAACTAAGCAGAGCTTATACTACGGAAACCAGATAACTGATATAATACATATACTACTTTTTTGTTTGTAAATACATACTTAATATTCATAGTTACACACAGACACAGGACATACAGACATGTTCATGCACACAAATGCATGTGCAGTGTGGGAATCGACCAACGACCTGCGGCGCGATAGGTGGAATCTTAATCACAGTCTTAACCAACCGCGCCAGCCGGCTCGTCAAATTGAATTGATTTACTGTATGTATTTTTTTTAAATGGTAGATTTCATTTTATAAGCTCTGGTTAGTTTCGGATCAGATGGCCATGTCTCAAGACTGTCCAATGAAAAAAAAGTTGCTTAGGCGGAGATTTTGGTTGTATCAATTTTGTTTGCAAATTTTGTGTGAAAAATATTAATTCTATGTGTATTCTTCTAGTTACTTTTTAGTTAATTTCTTTTTTTTTATCTGCACTCTTTATCCTCCAACTAATGTTATCAGCTATTATTCATCGTAAACTCACCAATTCAACCTTATACGCCTTGGTGTTGTCAGGCTCTGCGACGAATATGGTCTCGTCCTCGTCTGAGGCGCTGGCAACCCTCACAAATGCTTGCTGCACCAACACTGGCTTGTTCCACTTGTCACGCACTGTCAGCTTCAGTGTTACCCTGTACAATTTACATACTCTTTGTCAAAGCTATTGATTCAGTTCAGATAATAACAGGAAATCCATGAAGCTACTGAAGTTACCACTGGTTTGTCCCGATAGAAGATACGGGCAAAAAATCTGCACGGAAGATAATTTTTTTAATATTTTGTGGACAATCTGACGTCATTACAACTGTTCAACTATTCGAAAAATATAATTTAAAACACAACAATATATTAAACTAGCTGTCCCACGCGGTTTCACACGCGTTCCCGTGTAAAAGCCTATGTCCTTCTCCATACCATAGGCTATCAGCATCCCAAATATCATGATGATCCGTTGAGTAGTAGAGGCACAGTATTACCATCTTACAGTAGGAAATCGCCTTTGATGTTGCGCCGTGCCGCCGTTCGTATGAGTACCAACGTTGTCACGAGCAAATACGCAAGGGTTGTCACAAAAAAGATAATAAAATAATTATATTGTTATGATAATGTCATCATTTATTTATGAGTAATAAACATTCACATGTCTAGCACTGGACTTATCTAAGCGCACGGCAGTGCGCACGCCAAGTTCCTACACCACCGCCGCACGTATTAGTCAGACTTTCCATGAGTGCGTGCGAAGATCTATTTGAATAAATGATCCCACCAAAACATAAATGTGAAAATTGGAGCCAAGTTCAATATTATGATATGATTTTTAGATTATGATATATGATAATTATGATGTAATCGTCACTTCACCGACGAAAGCGATTACGCTTAATACCGTCTCGTGTGTACCTACCAATGCACACGTGTGTCATACGACGTCTTTCAAAACAATTGCGAGAAAAAAAAAACTTGGATTTATGAAGTTGATTTTTTGATATGGAAAATGGCGCGTATTTTATTTTTTCGCGCGCCGCATTAGCTTTGCGCCCGCAGGTCGAAGCAAGGGTGAACAAAATCGACATACAGCCTATGTTTAAAATATAATAAAGCGAATACTTTCGTATTTATAACATGACTTATTGTGAATTGTGAATAATTGTTTTGACTTGTTTTTTTTTAATTCAATGGGTTTGCGTTTGGCCACTGACCCGCCCACGAGGGACGATGACGAAGCCTAAGATGGAACATGCTTACCCAGAAGAAACCTATTCGCTCTGTCCTTGAAAGGCATCTGGCCTAGATTGTAAGAGTCGGGAAACACAGACGCCGGAAGCCACTACCTTGCTGTACGCATTATAAATGTGAATGCAAAATGCTGTGTCCGTATTTTCGGTATGACTACAACGTACTGCTGAAAATTTTCCCGGCGTCTAGTGCTTCGGTGTAAAAAAATTACAGTTTAAAAAAACACGCTTTAAAAAGCCCTGCACTAAAAAGTGTTAAATAATTATAAAATTGAACCTAAATATATTCCCTGTCCATCCCGTAAGGGCCTAAATGTAAGCAATTTTGTAATTAAGTTCAATATTTGAATGAAAAGTGTGTGGCGCTTTTCCTTTAGGTAGATACTATTTACTACGACAAGGTACTTACTAAAATGTTAAGCTACTTCTGCGTTCGTTGACTGAACACGCAGAATAAATTATATAGGTCTAACTACAACAGTATAATTTAAATCAGTTAGTAGGTGGGAACTCATCTTACGAAATTATAGGAATAAATTACCTCGCGTCACGGGGAAATCTATGAAATTTTAAATCTCTATTATATTTCGTCGTTGATTTACAGCCGTATACAGAACAGTTTGTCTGCGACATTATAATATAGGTACACTGAACCCTGAGCACTGAACAGTACCTACAACATTCACAAACAAGAACGCGTCAGCCTTTCTCGGACGATCGAGCCAACTAAGCGGTGTTAGCTTGGCGCGGCCGGGCCGTCCCGACACCCCGCGAGTTCCCCTCCGTTGCTCTGCGTAAGTACATTCGTTGCGCAACTGTATGTGGTAAAACTGTGGTAGAGGCGTGAATGCGTAACAAACAAACAAACTCACTATCGCATTTATAATTTTAGTTAGGATGAGCAATATTTGTATACTATACGTAAATATGTTTTGAGATCGCGAAAACAGCTCAACGATTTCGATGAAATTTGCTATATAGAGGTTTAAAGGGCGAAAAATCTAGCTAAAACATAAAAAAGTGTTTCACGCAGATAGTGAGATCAGTAATTTCACTGCAGCATGAACATAAGCGATACAGTAGTCAAAGCGTTAGAATTCAGTCTCGTGAGTTCGATCCCAGTTAAATCTTTTGTATTTTTTTGACATTTCATTTTATTTTCTCTTTATGGTCCAACTAAAGCTCGGTCACCCAGTTACTAATAACCTAAACAAGTTCATAATAATTATAGTGATTTAATACTGCCCTTCGTACAATCATAAGCGCTAAGGGAACACCTAATCCTACTAATATTACAAATGCGAAAGTTTGTGAGATGAAATTTGGCACACAGAATACGTTCTGGAGTCACACATAGGATAAATTATATGCCTGGAAAACATACGATCTCTCCGGAATGCGGGTCAAACCGCGCGGGACAGCTAGTAACATCAATAAATTTGACTTTTACTTACTTCTGCAAATGATCAGCCTGCAATTTCTCGGTCAACTTATTGGGGTATGCCACAGTTGTGATTTTGGGGCTGGTTGTTCCATCTACATCACCGATTCCAACTTCTATTGAGGTCACCTGAATCTCTCCCAGTACCGCTATATTTACGCTAGTACTCTTACTGCCAGCGCTTAGGGCAATCTTGTACATGCCATATTGAGCCTTGATCTTGCTTAGATTAAGGACGAAAGTCGTGGGTTCATTCGGTTTGGGAGTCAAGGGTTGTTTGGAGAGTACTACTACGTCATCAGCGAGTCTCGTTCCCGATTGGGCGACGACTTCCTCTGGTTTCAAACCGCGGACTGGACGACCAATTAAGTCAGTGATAGAAAACTCGACGGTATCAGATTCTGATGTTATATACTTCTTGCCTTTGATCGTGATGCTGATTGGGGATGGCTGATGAAAAAAAAAGTATAGTTAGGAGCTAGTACGTAAAAATAAATAATATTCATAGGCTTTATGAATAGAAATAAACAGATTTTATTCATCTATTTTTAGTTCTTTTTGCCATGGAAAAATAGAAGGAGCACAAAGTTATTTGGCTGCGGTATTCTGTAAGGTGAAGGTATTTCCCCAATCGAGCTGCTTTTTGAGCGAATAAACGCTACGCTCTACCTCTCTTAAAATATGATTGTTCTATACAAGATGTCCCAAGAATTGTTGTCCAGTGGAAGTACTAAAGTCCAAAAGAGCATCCTTAGAGATACCTGAATGACACCTAAGTTATGCGATTGTCCGTAGTGTTCAAGTTATGAATATTTTGTTATTTAAGTGGTTTATTGAAAGTGTGAAGTGTGAAATTTTAAAAGTACAAGAACATGTTTTAACAATACAACGAATTTTATATTATTTTTTTATATTAAAATTATGTGACCCTTTATTACTATTAATATCTATTGTTTTCATCTTGTATACCGAACAAATATATCATCTTGTAATATGGTATAGTACATTATACAGGTCGTTGTTTTGGTCAGCGACGAGCAACTCAGGGTCGATAATACAATAGATAGTGGTGCTAAAAAAAATATAAAAAAAATACTTTATTTTTTTTTAATAATAAAATTTTTTTTTTTTTTTTTGAAAATCATGTAATAAGCTAAAGTGTAGACATAATACTCAACGGGAGTGCGAGGGAGTAAAGGGGTGGGGCGATGGCGGCTTGTGCCTAGCTCTAGTCGGTGCACGTGCCTAGTAACCATACTTTGCGGTAATTTTATTTCAAATTGAATAAGGTATTTCTCAACATATTTACAGTATTTAGTGGAATTAAGTCCATTTTTGGGGAATATATATTTTGTACTACCGCTCCTGGGTCGCTTGTCGCCGACCAAAACAACACCCTGTATAAGATAATTGTACCTGATCGTCTGCGAGTGCGGTGGCAGCGTCTAACAACAGGGCGGCTCCACGCGGGGTATTTACAGAGCGGCGCGACACCAGGTACTCTGCGAACTTGTACCGAGATGACTCTGTCAGTGGAGACGGCTTCTTTTGAGCTTTGTATGTTCTGCAACAAATTAATATGAATTATTAATTCAATTTCAAATATATTTTCATTTTTTTAAATAATAATAATAATAAATAAAATAACAAAACGAAGATTGATATTGATCGTGCATCAAATGTTGATGAAGGTGAACATTGACTGTTTTCATGGGAAATTTCTATCTACTTATGAAGTCAATACACATTAAAAAACCATTAAAAGTATTTAGTACAGTATAGTAGTAGCTCAGAGTATATAAATACTACGTACAACAGAGAGACAGCGCCCATACTTCAAAAGTTACCACCATAACTCGCGCAAGTACAGCGCCGGTGGCGAGATTGGGGTACTAATTCCTATTCTGGGTGTCTAAGTGACTACAGCAATGTTTGTTTTTCAGTAAATGACAACAGATGACACTGCTGAAAGAATTTAATTTTAAAGAACATTGGGCACATTTTTTTTTTTGTTTTTGTGTAAGTGAGGTAGAGCGTAGCATTTACTCGCACATAGGCTTTTTCCCAAACTACTCCATACTTTTGTTCAAAAAAGATAAGAATTCCATACATTAAGTCCTAAACTAATCCAAAGAATTATTATTATGTTATTCAATTCTAAAAATACTGATTTTAAGTTGCATCTTACTCCACGGGTAGTACAAAATATATATTCCCCAAAAATGGACTTAATTCCATTAAATACTGTAAATATGTTGAGAAATACCTTATTCAATTTGAAATAAAAATTACCGCAAAGTATGGTTACTAGGCACGTGCACAGACTAGAGCTAGGCGCAAGCCGCCATCGTCCCACCCCTTTACTCCCTCGTACTCCCGTTGAGTATTATGTCTACACTTTAGCTTATTACATGATTTTCAAAATTTTATTTTTTTTATTTTTATTTAAAAAAAAAAGTTTTTTTTTTATATATTTTTTTGCACCAGTATCATTTGTATTTTCGACCCTGAGTCGCTCGTCGCTGACCAACGACCTGTATTGTACTAGCTTCCGCCCCGTGGTTTCACCCGCGTTCCCGAGGGATATATTATTTTCCTGGGATAAAAAGAATTCTATGTATATGTTAATCCAGAATACATTCTATCTGTATACCAAATTTCATCCAAATCCGTTCAGATGAATGAATCTAAGCTTGTTTTAAAAAGAGTAATTACAGATTCTATTTCCGGCTCTTCTCAGCAAATGTAACCTTCCGAACCGGTAGTATTAGAGTCAGACTTTCCATAATTGCCTGTGAAGGTCTATTTGAATAAATGATTTTGAATTTTGAATTTTGAGATGTTGACGCATGCTTGAGGGACTAACATCCAAACCCACAAAATTTCGCGTTTATAATATTTGTGAGATGAGATTAGAGTGACTAGATTTACTCGCTTTTCCCGAACTCTGTCTCTGTTCTCTAGTCACTCAAAAATAAAATTTTATTCAAATATAATAATAGGATAACATAAGCTTGAAAGAGTTCTCTCTAATACCTCCAACAAAATTGGTAAAAAATCCTGGTCCCATTTTTTCCCAAGTTTAAAATATATATACAGGATATCCGAACGGGCGTCGAGCGCCACTCGTGTAATCTACACTAATAGTGTTAGTGTAGAGGATTTAGATAATTTTGCTAGCAGTGGAAAAAATAGGTGACCAAGCGACTGACACACACTCATTTATTTTCTTACTGATATATTACAATAGTTTTTATAAACAAAAAAATACAATAGAAAATACCATAAATTAATCTAAAAAAGTAGTTTTCAACAGTTAGTGTGGATGTTAATAGAGATAATCTACAAAAATACAAATCTTTTTTGTATTTTTGTTTGTAATGAATAAACTCAAAAACTAATGGAACGATTTAAAAAAATCTTTCACCAGTCGAATCATATTGTCATATCACTGAGTGACATAGGATATATATTTTTTAAATTGGGAACCCTGCGAAATTTCCAAAAGACCTAGCTTGAAACTGCAAAATGAAAATATAGTCATTTATATTTGCACACGAATTTCCGATCACTGGTGAGAATATTCCATTTTGTTCGTACGCCTACTTGAGGGCGCCAGGGTATTGCTTGCACACGGGCGCTATATAGGCTAGAGCCGGCCCTGATTAGGGAACGATTAAAAATATGTCAAGATACCAATTTGTAAATCTACTATAAGTTTAGCGAGCGAAGCGTCTCCGTTTCAGCTTGGACAAAAATGCTTTTGTATGTATGTCCAGTCGCATTTCTCAACCGATTCTCCAGAAATTTTGTGAGCAGGGTCACTGATTTACGAATGGCTTTAATCCTTTTGTCCATATAAAAGACTTATTAATTAAGTTGTTCTTATATTATCTTTATTTTGTTGAATAAATGAAACCACGATAACTTTTCCAGCACTAGATACAGACTTAACCCCATAAAAACAAATTAAATACAATTGGGAAGAAACTGCCCATTGTACTTTAAAAAAAAACGTAGTAGATTTCAAAATATTTAGACTATATTTATTTACCGTTGAAGTCTCTGCTTATTAGAAACAGGTGATTATTAGATTTATTTTATTATTATTTGATTGTTTTGGTTTTAGACGATGAAATGAAATAAAAATAATCGACGCTTAGGCCATCTCTGTAAGGTCGAAAGATTTAAATAAAATTACATAAATTGCAAATATTAAAAATACGAGTTTTAAACATTAATTCAATTAAATTATGTAAATAATTATGATCAAATTCTATTTCCTTGCAATAAATCTCAATAAAAAGTAATTTAATAGCGTTTTGACTAAAAATTAATCTTCAATCAGTCCATACTAGGGCATGAATCTCGGAATCTCGTAATATCGGAATCTCGGACCTTTTTTTCCGATATTACAATATCGGAATTGAGTGATCCAATATCGTAATATCGGAATCAGATATTTTTATCTATTTAAGTTTTTAAATAAAGCATTTAAGCGCGCCACAAGGTATGGTCGCCTAGAGCTATAAAATTAACGTATCGTACTTCAATTTTGTCTACCAGTGTTCAAAATGAGCGTATTTTTTCAACAAAATACGAAGTACATTATCCATAAAAACGCTTGACGCTTTGTTTTTAGGAACATATTAGCAAGAAAAACGAGCGTTTAAAAAACAAACATACAATGGTGCTGATTCTGTTGTTTACAACAAAACTAATTTAGTCTTACTATATGTCTTTCTTCTGGCGCGCAAGCCACTTCGTCAGAGCGGTCAGACCTGAACAAGCAGATTGCGAAGATGGTACGTCCAATACGCGCCAAATTCAACAGGCAATAGAGCGAAACCGAGGGTCCAAAGTATTCACTCAGCAGCTTGGAAGGAGCCACCTGACGAAGCTGACGACGCATCATGGCAATATACCGCATTTTCAAAGCCGGAGATTTTCGCTGAGATTGAAGACTTCTATAGCCAGCTGTACGCTTCACATGCCCCTCAGACGCAGCATGACATTCACGATTCCAGAGCCACCCTGACTCGACAATATACCCCGATACTGGGATATAGATACGGGGATAAAGTAGCTTCCTATAAGTGAAAAAGAAAACGAATCCGACCAGTAGTTCCACAGATTAGCCAGTTTAACCAAACAAAAAAACTCTTCCACTTTATAATATTAGTATAGATAGATAATTAGTGCAGTTTATAAGGAATATGTGCAATTTATAAGGAATATGTGCAATTTATAATAAAAAAGTCTAATTCCGATATTAATATCGGAATTCCGATATTGAGATCCAATATCGGAAATCAATATCGGAATTGAAAATCCTTCCGATATTACATGCCCTAGTCCATACGATGTTTGTAGCGACATCTTTACGTGTGAATTCTACACTAATTATAAAATGTATGTGATTGACCAGACATGGTAGTAGTATATATTTAAATTTTAAGGAACATATTAGAAATGTAACTCAAAAACTTTGAAAATTTACCTATATTCTTAAAAACTTAAGACACAACACAAATTGGACATTGATTAAAACAGTATACATATCCCTTTGTCAATCCGTGTTATCGTATTGCATTTCAGTATGGGGTGGCTCATGTAAAACATATATGCTTGAGGTACACACGGCCACAGATCAAGCTCGACACCCTATATAACCATAACTACGCTACAGTCAATATACAAATACTCTAGAAAGGGATAGTGCAGGCAGACGTGGCAGGGCGGTGGTAGCGGCATGGGGGAGAGGGGAGGGGGCGGTGTTAGCGGCACTTGCGCCGGCGCCGGCCCCGGGCGGTGTTGTGCTTGGCGCTTACACACACAGGCGCATTTTTTTTTGCATTGTTTGGACTATTGTTTACTTTTGCAAGTTTTCTGTATTGGTTGCGTATTAGTATTTTGTATTGATGATTATTTTTTAATGCAAATATTTAAATCTATGTGATAGGTATCTATTTTCATTTTAAGTAGGTAACTCATATTTTTATGTTTAGTTAGTCACAAATTGCATATACTATTAAATAACTAGGTTTAATTGTTAATTCCTCCCAAAGACTGATTCATTTCTAAGTCATGATTATAATGATCTAATTACACAAATATATTATAGTAGCTTTCCCCACGGTATCAGCCGTGTTCCCGGGATAAAATGTAGCCTATTTCTTTCTTCATACTATAGGCTAACTGCGTGCCAAATTTCATAGCGATCGGTTGAGTAGTTAAGGCGTGAAAGCGTAACAAACAAACTCACAAGTTAGGAAGTATGGATTGATGTTCTTGCTCACATATTTAAATTGTGTTATTATTATTGTAATTTTTCATATTTGTTACTAATGTTGACTCTTGAGTTAACCCGTTGGTTCTCGCGAGGGACGCGTGTCCTATTATAACAATTGATGTCATTGCTATATTTTTAACCGCGAGCCAACCGCTTAACTTATGTTAGATTAGCTATGTTATTTTTTATAGTTATCTATATTTGATTGTTAATTCAGCTTCAGCCTAGCGATCGTTCGGAGACAGCTGTCATGCTATCAATAAAATGGACCCATCCCATTTTATTACTCTGAACCTTATCGATGTGAAAGTAAGATCGAATGCTTAGGACATTATAAATAAATGTTTAGAATTAATTTGTAATTTCAACGGATTCTATGTCATAAAATAATTAATTTTAACCCTAACTCTAAATCTGTGAGTTTGACTCTTTTCATTCAGGCACTCAGCTATATATTTTCTCTAAACGGTTTGGCACTACCTATGTCATCATATCAGCACAAAGATGTCCACTGCTGAACATAGGCCTCCCCCATAGACTTCCACAATAAACGGTTTTGGGCCGCTTGCATCCAGCAGCGCCCAGTGACTCTGACCGTCGTCGGACCCCCCTAAAAAGGAAGCTAAAGCAATTTTGGTAAAGGAATTATTTTTTCAAAAATAAAAGTAGCTAAGTTACTCGTTATAACGTCAGCTATAAACCGGAACAGACAGACAAAAATGTTTAAAAATTCAATCCGATTTTATTCAATAAAAGTTGAACTCACATAAAAGCTTGTTGCAATGCAATACCTGTGGCAATACTCTTTAAAAATTGGAATGTCCAATATAAAAGAATATTTAAATCAAAAGCACTAAGGAGTATTGATATCAACTTCGATGCAAATCACCCCTAAAATAACTTTCTACCCCTTTTTAACCCCGTAGGCGATGAGTTTCAATAAAATACGAAACATATCTTCCATCAATTCTGTTAAAGAATGTTTACCTATGCAAAAATTAAAGTAGATTGAACTAAGGAATCACGTTGTCCCATACAAACTTTGCCTCCGTTTTTCACCTCCTTAGGGGTAGAATTTCAGAAAATCCTTTCTTATCGGATGCCTACGTCATACAAAGAACACACGCTCCAAGTTTCAGGTCTCTACGATCAGCGGTTTAGGCTGCGCGTTGATCCATCAGCCAGTCATTCAGAAAAAAGCATTTTATATGTATAGATAAAACCTTATAAATACATAAAGATACAGTTTCTGAATAATCGTCGTTTTTGCAAACACGAACAAATAAAGATTGAAAATTATGGATATACCTAATTACTAAGCTGTCGCGGTTTGCCCCGCGTTCCCAATGTAAGAAGTAAGTAATATATAATAATACTCGGGGATAATGTAGTTTCTTATTAGTGAAATAATTTTTCACATCCGATTGGTAATTCCAGAGATTAGCGTTGAAAAAAAAAACAAACAAAAACAATCTTCAGCTTTATTATATTACTATAGATATTAGTCTCTCTCGCCAAGAAAACAATGTTTTTTATTTTGTCTGTGTAATTTAAAAGCTGTGATATTATCTAAAAGTATTTATTTAAAAAATATGATGTAAAGGGCACATTTAATCTACATTAAATGCATAAGATAACGAAAATATTTAACTGGATAAGGATCAATACTATATTGGTCAAAATCGCTTAGAAAATAACCTTTTAAATATGAATATTTTTTAAACATAAAAATGGTTACTATATTTCAACTTCAGGCCTTGGTATATGACACCGCGGATTTTTCTGAAGACAATTTGAAGACCTATAATTATCTAGGATATCATTTTGTTCTATCATCAATAGTTTCCGCAGCGCACGCGATATTAGGGATTTTAAAGGTATTTTACCTTGGGTTATATTATTAGAGTTTTCATAGGGAACCCTATTTTTTGAAAATAAAATATACTTAGCGTATACTATTGCTCATGAATCTGGCTATCGTATACAAAAAAAAACGAATCTAACTGGTAGTTCCAGAGATTAGTGCGTTTAAACCAACAAAAATCTCTTCCACTTTATTACATTTACTAGCTGTCCCCCGCGGTTTTACCTGCGTTCTCGGGATAAAAAGTAGCCTGTAAATGTAGAATACTTGGGGATAATTTATCGCTTCCTATTAGTGAAATCATTTTTCGAACCCGACTGATTATTGATTATTAATTATTGATGTTCCAGAGATTAGCCCGTTTCAACAAACTTACAAAAAACTCTTCCGCTTTATTATATTATTATAATATAGTGCGTATCTCATATATCGTAATTGGTAAGTCTCGCTCGTCACGCAAACAACAAATTTCAATACTATATTGGTCAAAATCGCTTAGCAAATAACGTTTTAAATATGAATATTTTTTATTCATTTTTAAAACAGAAATGGTTACTGTATGTCAACCATGGGAGATAGGTATATACCACCTGAAACTGTTTTGTGGATATTTTGAAGACCTACAATTCCCTAAAACATTATTTTGTTCTGTCATCAATTGTTTTCGCAGCGCACGCGATATTACGATCATACGTCTTGTATACACCTTGGGTTATATTATTAGAGTTTTCATAGGGAATCCTATTTTTGAAAATAAAATATACTTAGCATATAGTATACGCTAAGTATTATTAGATTATTGGAGATTACGTAGGAATCCCTATTAAAAAAATATATATATAGCCTATACTATTCCTCATGAATTTGGCTATCGTATACAAAAAAAAATTTTCAGATCGGACTGGTAGTTCTAGAGATTAGCGCGTTTAAACAAACAAACAAAAAACTCTTCCGCTCTATTATATTATTACTAGCTGTTCCCCGCGGTTTCACCCGAGTTTCCGGGATAAAAGTTACTCTTTAATACTCGGGGATAATGTGGCTTCCTATTAGTAAAAGAATTTTTCAAATCCTACTGGTAGTTCCAGAGATTAGCCCATTTTAATAAACAAAAATAACTCTTCCGCTTCATTATATTATTATAGTATAGATATAGATATTAGTATAGGTGCATAGGCGCAGCGCAAATTGAAAACAATCTTATAACACAAATTATTACGAGACGAGCTCGAACCTGTTTTTACAATTTACTATACATCATACGTATAGGTATAGTATGGATGTATTGCTACGTACGGTTCCTGCGCGTGAGTGGGACGAAATAACAAAAATATATCGCGCTTACTCGCTCGATTCTCACCGTCCTACCTCAAATAGTCCAAAGTCCAATCAGTATAGGTTGATGTGGCGTTGTGTGTACAAAGAGCCCAAAGAATGATACTGAAGGTAGCCCTTTTTAAACCTAGACTATTCCCTACTTCATGTTTGTATAAAGAAGCAAAGGTTTTAACAGTTAGACAACTTTACATACTAATGACCATCTTAAAAAAACACGGCAGTATATGTTTGTCATCTATTAGAGATAAGGACGTCACTAGAAGACACCATGAGGTGTGCAAGACTCTGGCAGTAAGAACATCTTTTGCTCAAAAGTTTTACAATTACAGAGCAGATTTACTTTATAAAAAAGCTAACAAATTACATTCTATAGCTAAGCTACATAAAATGGAATGTAGAAATAAAATTAGAGACTGGCTTTTGGAATTGGACTACCAAGAAACAGAAAAAATATTATACTGGGACTCCTAATTTATCTATTTGATATACGCAGGATATTTACATACACATGCAACCACACACACAGACACACACACACACACCAACACGCCCCCACGACACACACACGCACATTAATTTATCTTTTTCTTATTTATATTCTTTTGTATAAACCAACTTCATTTATTTATTTTTTTGATAAAACATGTACAAAAGTCTTATTTTAGGAAGTTGTTAGTACCTCTCATTATAAAATGTTTAACTAACTTAACTAGAACCTACCAAGAGGGGGAGCCAGGAGACTCATAGCACAGGGAAACCTAGTTTGAGCTCCTGTCTCCCACAGTTAAATGTATTTACCTTGTTATATTTTAAAAAATATTGTTCTTTTGTTTATATGTGGGAGTGAATAAATAATTTATTATTATTATTATATTATAGTTTAGTGCTTTCAGTAATAAAGTTATGCTAATTAAAATTCTGGGATGGTTAAATAATCAAGTTTTATTACTTTTCCATGTCTAATTTCAATTAGTTTTTCTTTTTTTCACTAGCAATGGATCAACTTTTTGACCTTGAAATGGGGAAACCAACGACTGAAACTGCAGGGTTCAGCTAGTGTAGAATAAATCTAGATATTTCGTGTAATTGTAAACATCAACAGTCCACAAACCTGGTAATGGTAGTAAGCAACAGCGAAGTGATAGGCAGGCCTCCTTCAAAGTGCAGCGCCTTGGCGTCACTCTCGTCGGCCGCGAGCAGCACTCCTTCAGCATGTGTGGTTGTCCATGCACCACAACCCATATGCTCACAGAGTGCGAAAACATAGCCATAGCTGAAATAATTGTTAGTTTTAGTGATTGGGAACAGGTTAAGAAAATGAGTTTGTTTCTTTTATTTTATTTAATTTTCAAAGATTATTAAAATAATTGTCTATTATTGAAGACAACAGTTAGGTATTAACCCTTCGCGCGCCTTGTACAGACCGTCTGTGTTTAAGGGGAACCGCGGCCATTGTGCGCGAAATGCCACTGTGACGTATAAGACACAAGGTTTAATATTAACTGTCATTTAGTTACTGTTCCATATAAATTTTAACTCTAGCAGGTCTTTCTTGTCTGGTTGTGCGCACAACCAGTTAATGATAGTAATAAATTATTGTTGTAATTTATTATTTTAATATGCAGTCTCTCCTTGTTTTTTTCTCCTCAGGCCTTTAGGAGGCCTTCTTACTTACCCTTTCTTGTTCTTCCATTGAAACTCAAAATATTGAATAAAAACTTACTTGGCTGGAGAATCATCCTTCTTCAGCAGCTGAATAAGATTCTTCAGTCCATCTTCCTTATCATACACAGAGCCTTTACCCAAAGCCTTTAATGCGTACACAGCATAGTACAGCTCTGGGATTGTTACGTCTTTCTTGTCAAGCACTTGTGTAGGTGCTGAGAGAATGTCAGGCTTCAGGGAGTTGAGGCAGCCGGAAAGTGCTGCCGCATTTGTGAGGTAGTATATTTGCTCAATGTTTTTGAGATCATATTTGAAGTTCTTGATGGTCTGTAATGATATAATTTCGTTAGAATATTTGAATCTTATTGGATAATATATGCAAATATAAAACCATTATTATTTGGTAATGTGTAATAAATTTATTTATTTATTTATATTTTTGGCCCAACAGCTTACAAAATTATGTAGTAGTATTCATGTAGTATTAAATGGTCAATACCATTCAATCATTGATAATTAAAATAAGTTTGACCACCTAGAATGGTGTAACCATACATATGTTAAATAACTATGCAGTAGTGAAACTTTGATGTGCACGTGAATTGATGAACAAAACCTCAGCACCTGCATGACAATGTTGACAGGTATCAATAAATTTTGTGAACTTTGGATAAATTCAAAGGATTTTCACTACAATAATTTTCCATTATTTATTTTACTTATGTTGTATGTAACTCACACTCTGATTCCAACTAGATCCTGGCATCATAATATATATTTTTTCCCTTTTCTATGTTAATATCAGTTCTAATTAGTTGAATTATGATATGAAAGAAACATACATTAGAACCAAAGACTGGCCTGAGTCAGTAGTTGTTACAACATTCATACAACTAGCTTTTCAACATGGTTTCCCTATAATGTGAATGAGTTTCTTATTCCCTTGCTGAACCCCTAAACAACTAAGTTTCTAGCAGTAATATGTTTTAAATATATAATTAAAGCATTTACCTCACAAACATCGGGTATCTTAGCATTCAATTGCTTGAGACCTTTGATAGCATGGTACAGTGCATTGATATCTTTGCTCTTTACATTCTCCTCGAAGATGTTCTGCAGCCGCTTCACATCAATCGTGCCTTGTAATACATTTGCATTGCTTATGGCTATCACACTTAGAAATATGAATAATGCTGTAAAAAAACATCCAGATATAAAATATTTGCCATTTTAGGGTATAAGTTTCCGATGAGGCTAAATGTATCGCATGATAGTAATGTGTAAGCTCAGTTTGTTGGGCCGGCAATTGTATACGAAAACTCTGACGTGTCCTTATCAATCGGCTTGGATTTATACACTAGACATTATTTGAATTATATGTTTTTGTATGATAAGAGACCATAAAAGAGGTCAGTAATTCTATTTACAGTAGCATACAGTGCTATAATTGCCTTCACAGTTGAAAACCCTTAAAAATTGGTTATCTCACCAAGCCACGCTAGGGTTACTATTGTTGTATGAAAAAACATTATACATACCACGGAAATACATTTTAATGCTACAAGAAGTCAGAGTATCCTCTGATCTTATTTTCAATTAATTTATTATTGCTTTGGATGCCTATTTTGTCTAAATCTCTTCGATATTCGATCGCCGGTTTAGCTTGACATTGTTGGCGTTTGACAGAAAGTGATCAACGTAGCAATAAATGTTGCTAGCACTGAAAACCTTTAATACCAACTGCTTAAAAATTGGTAAGTAATTTTAATTGTTTTATTTTCTCTTCTGATTAATATTGGTGCAAATATAGAAGCACGTAGCCAGATAGTTAGTAAAGTAATATTTATAATGAAACAGAGCTCTATTATCAAAATATGATACAATTACCAGAAAAACGATAAAAAATATCGACTAAAAATACAAACTATACATGCACTTTTCGGCATCACTATTACTATTGCAAGGCTGCATTCCGAATTACCGCTGTAATCGCTGTAATCGATTTGAGCGTGCTTAAACCCGTACCGAATTGAATAATGACAGTTAACGATGTTCCGTGAAACGTCATAGATGACGTCATGACATGCGCCATCTTGCGCTCACACCGACCATGCCCTAAACTGATATCACCGTGAGCGCTGTCAAAAGTGACGGCAAAAATCTGATAAGATTCTTGGTTTTCTATTTGGCAAAGATACTTTTTATGATTTTATGAGATAAAAATAATAAATAAAGCAGATATTCCTTTTTGCGAGTCAACTTATAAAAGATATAAGGAGTCCTAGCGCATTGATAATTCACATTTTAATTAAATTCTCAAATGTTCTGTTTTGAATACTGTGAGCGCGATAACGGGCGTTCCGAATTGTTGATAGTTCTCAGCTGTCATAAGCGTGATATCTAATTCGGTACGCAAATTATTGCTGTGATCGCTGTGATCGATATTATCCATTTCGGAATGTACCCCAAGTGTCAGAAAATTTGACAGGAGACCATCTGCCATTTTCATTCCAAAATTAAAATTTTGGATTGTTCTGCTTGCTTCAGCTGTTTGTATTAAAATTTAACGAAATGGCCAGTGCAGCCGGTAAAGTTCCAGCGCTAATTAACAGTAAGTACTACTCTACTATCAGTCATACCTAGTTGCCCATAATTTACTTCATAAAATGTATGTATTGTTGGTTCTTATCGTTATGTAATTCATATTTGTTCAAAAAATATTGACGGTAATCAAAAATATATGACTTATCAATAATTCCTGTAGTAAAATACTTAACAAATCGAATTTAAATTTGTTCCAGTCATTAGTACTAACATTAACCTTGAAAATTAAATAATGTAATTGGAGGTTATATTCACAAAATTCTTTGAAAATTTCCAGCGGCGCTTGCCGCAGCCCGACCAAAGTTCGGCATCTTCATGCAATATGCGCGAGTGGAGCTGGCCCCACCAAAATTGAGCGAGATCCCCCAAATCAGGGCAGGTATCGCCAAACTGCTATCAAGCGCCAAGTCTGGTGCATGGAAGCAGCAGACAGTCAAGCAAGCAACACTGAATGTACTTGTTGGTGCCGAAGTAATCTTCTGGTTCTATGTTGGAGAGTGCATCGGTAAACGCCACATTGTCGGTTATAATGTTTAATTTAAAATGTAAGTGCAACTGTAGATAATGTATGTTCGGTGAAATAAATTATTAAATCCATTGTTTTGTTTATTATGTGAATGTAGTCATATTCAGGATAGTTAGCTAAAATATAGATCCTTGTATCCATGGGCTCATATTATTAAAATTACTGTTTGAATATTAACTTAAGGTATGTAGGTTATTGTACAAATATTTTCACCACTTTTTCAATGAACTGTGTCCTCAAGTCTCTTCATGTGACACAAGAGACACCCAGCAAAAATTGTATCAGAGATACATATTAAAATATAGCTATTTGTATTTAACATTTATTTAATTGATTTGACCTAAATGCCTAATTTTATATACCTACCTATAATTTATAAAGATACACCTTACATTTTATTAGTTGATAGTATAATATGTAGATCCAGATGTACCCCCCTGAACATAATCCTGCTGGCACCCATGCCTGAGACGGTTATCTATGTTTCACAGTGATTAATTTGGATCTTACAGCAAAGCAATAAGGTTAATTTTCTAACCACTAATATTTTTCACAAATATGCTATATTTACGAATTATAATAAGTAACGTAGTATTTATATACTCTGAGATAAGTAGCAGAACCCTTTATAGATGTCTAAGATACGGAAAGTAAGGTTCTAAAATAATAGGTTTTGAATAAAAATACCAAATTAAAATCTACAACTATATTAACTAATTAAATAAATTACAATGGTGCACACTGCTCCATAAACCTATACGGGTTGCTGGCACTGGTGAACTTGAGTTCTGTCTCTACCTCTGGTGGGCCTCGCAGCCAGAGTCTGTCCCTATAGTAGCTTGCACATGTCATGTATTCCTTATCACTGTATCGTCCCACTTCAATAGGAACAAATGGATCTAAGTGCTCGAAACCCTGAAAGCATTCATAAATGTCTTAGAACTAGATTTATAATAAAAAATCACAAAACTATCACTAAAATCTATATTTGACTAGATTCAGCCTCTCAGTTTAATACCTGAGGAATCTTATGTTTTCCCGGAATAAAAGTATCCTACATGTTATTCCAGGGTATGATCTATCTATGTGCCAAGTTTCATTCAATACAGTGCAGCCATTTGTGTGTGATTGGGTAACAAACATCTAAACATCCATGGGAAATACGAAACACTGTGCATTAGACTGACTATTCATAAGTGCCTGTGAAGGCCTGTTTGAATGAATAAATTATTTCATTTCATTTGAAAAGTACAAAGTATCTGTCATTCAGTGGAGGATCCAGGATTCCTGTTTGGGTGGGACTGAGGGTAGCCTTTATCAAGATTTGTCAGGGGTGGAATTAGTTGCTTTTATAGGGGTTTGAGCCTCTTAGCCTGGATCCGCTAGTGCTAGTGAATGAACAGTCGTTTACCTTTTTATATAGTAGGTATCTGGGGAAGTAGCTCTCTTGGTGATCATCAGGCACGGCCAACTGATCCGCCGTTACTACAATTACGCCATTTGTCTGCATAACAAAAAACATATTAATTGAAAACTAAAGCATGCTAACGATTACTATGAAACAAGTGACATTCATACCCCTACCAATTGATCCACCTGCAACGGAATGTAGCAGTACGCCTATATTGCCTTGCCAGTGTTACAAAAAACTTGTGTAAGGTAGGTAATTTATGTTTGTATGAAAAAAATTTGGGTGTTCCTTCCGAACTTAGTTTTTATCAAAGTTTCTATAGAAAATCCAAAGAAATTTACCCAGTCATTCTTAGTGAGTTCCACAAATGATGTCGTAAGAGTAACCTCATCTGGCGTAACTTTCTTCTTGGTGGGAGTGTTCAGTCGCGTGAGAGGGTAGAAGAAACTGTTAAATCCATCTATTGCCACAAATGTTTTGCACCTGAGAAGAGGAAAAAAAACATGAAGAGGGTTGCACTTGTATGGCCCTAATTAAAAAGATCACCCTGCTCCCTACGTTAAGCCCTTATTTTTTTACTTGCTTTTCGCCCGCGCCTTCTCGCGTGGACTGTAAGATCGCGTAATCAACATTGAGAAATAATAAAAAGCCGTAATTACTTTGAAAATATGACCCATATTTTTTATTAAGTATATGGTACGAGAGCTACCAACGTTTTCGAGAAAGAACTTTAGCAAGGCTGATTTTTTTATATTTCCTTGCTCATAGAAGCCTGATTGAGATACACCAACTCTGACAGCCGGAAGTGGTTGCGTTTCCTTCTGCGCATCCTGTTTGTACTGGTGAAAATTTCGGAGTTTGAAACATTTTAACATTTTTTAAATTTTTTTCATCACTTTCTCCGTCCTCTTAGCAAATATTTTTTTTATTGGATGAGCGTTATGTGATTACTACTACGTGCAAGATGCTATTTTAGTTGTGAAAAAAAAAATTAAAACATTTTCAAAAAGCAGAAATCTTAATATCATAAAGTTATGCTAGAACGTAAAATTATTTTGCCAGGTGGAAATCTGGTTGCATAAGAGTATACATACCAATAGTGTTGATTCACGCGAGGGACGCGCATCCTAAATAACAATTCTTTTCGTTGTTATCATTTAACCGCGATCAAAAGATTAAGATCGGCTTAAGAATATATTGTGGTACTCGAATATCTGTTTAGATTACCTTCGACCAAGAAGTATGAGGATTCCATCACTGCCTAAAAATAGACAACAAACTGCTTTGTCAGAGAAAGTCATGACAATTAACGAATGCCTACAAGCACGTCTATAAGAATTGGCTTATATAATATATCAGTTTATATTAAGATTTATTACATATTCAGATTCTTCATTATCAAGCTCGTCAAAGCCCAAATCAGAGACATTAAATAATAATAAATAAATAATTATAAATATCCTGGGACATTCCTCATACACGGTCAATAATATAAAGAATATTCTGAATGAGCTATTTATTCGGTAACAATTGAAATAAAGACACATAAACAACTTGGTAATAAAAATCAAAATATTTTAGTTTCGTTATAAAATAAAATAAAATGCATTTATTTTCAGACAACAGGGTCCATAGATTGTTAGTAAATACACAAAAAATAGCTAAGTTAGTACACATTTTAAACAACAACAGAAAAAGAACGACAGGCAGTTTATGAAGCATAACGCATGACGTGCAGCTTCATAAACCTGCCTAAAGTAGGCCCATCTGCCCTCACAGCAAACACGTTCAGAATGATGTTGGTGCTCCCTCTCACCCTGTTTAAAATAGAGGCTACGTGTTTGCGCATTATGGCGAAAAAATCGACCGTATGCGCATCTGCAAACATGCCTGAAGCACTACAGTAAGGAGGAAGCCTCAACAGCAGAGTGTTGTATGCTTTTTGGGTATAATTAGCCAATAGGCTGCTGGAATAAAAATTTGGCAATATGCCTTAAAGAGTTGGATCTTGACATTGACTGAGCTACCAGCAAACGTACGAGCCAGCATATTTTCCCGCACTGCCAACGCTCTGCGCTCCCTTTCTATATCACAATCATCTTTGAGGTCTTCAGTCACAATAAAACTTTTTGCCATAGTGTATTGTTGTAGTGTATGTGTAGTGCCATTTAGGGTTACTGGAGGGATATATGACGGACTTATATTTCTACCCCTAAACACCAACAATTCACTCTTGCTTGAGTTATATTTTAAACCATGATCCTCAGCATAAGCTTCACATATGAATAATGGTTTTCTAATACTACCAATCGTAGGAACCAGCAGCACCATGTCATCGGCATAGCTTATGTTATTTACACAATTACCAGATGGTAAATCACTGATCAGAGAGCTCATTTTGGCTGTCATATAGATATGAGCACTCTGATTAGTTGATCTACATAAATATTGATTAACCTTGGCGATGTCAGACCTCCACATTCCAGTTTGTATGGATCAGACATTGCATTAAACCATTTAACATAATTTATCTGACTGAGGTTATGAATTATTATTAAAATTATAATGAGACTGTCTAGAAAAATGTTGACTACCCCTGAGGCGTCACTTGGTTGTCAATATGACAATGAAATTTCTTTGTTTAAATTGTTTAGACACCAGAAATAAACCAATGCTAACTTGGAATTTAGGAAATTTGCGTTTTTTTCTGCCAAATTGTTTATCTTAAGGATATTTTTTATCAAATTAAAAAAGAAATAATCAAAGCAGTTCCAAGAAATGGCACAGCACTAAGTAAATTCACTTTTAGCGCTCGCCCGCTATATTACGCTAATTGAGTTAAAAGCCTTGCTATTATAATCTTAAGGCCCCAATGCCACGAAGAGATATATCAGCAAAAGACAGCAAGAAAACATTTTAATGTAGAAAACTCTCGTGAATGCATGTTTCCTGGACCTTTCTAAAGCTTTTGATCTAGCATCATATAATATCCTGTGGGATAAGCTTAGGAAGGGACTGACATCGCCAAGGTTATTCAATATTTATGTAGATCAACTGATCAGTGATTTACCATCTGGTAATTGTGTAAATAACATGAGCTATGCAGATGACATGGTGCTTAACCATGACATGCCATGGTTTATTGTGACTGAAGACCTTAAAGATGATTGCATCGACCATAATAAGGTCAAGGTATCAAGGAGGGTAAATTCATTATATTATTATTCATTATAATAGTGGATGGATGTCCGAAAAGAAGTCCGAATAAGAGATAGATGAATTGTGTGAAAGATGAAATTAGTAAGAAAGGAGGAAATGCAGATATAATGGTCGAATTGAAGCAGCGCTAAAATTGCACCGACTCCATATAATTAGGAACAGGGTAAGAAAACAACGAATTAAATAAAGTAAAAGTATATTAAAAAGTAAAAACCATCGTGTCATATAAATGGAAAAAATAATGAGGAGAAGAAGCGACGCAAGAAACTCCTCATGGGCCCGACATTTTTATTGTTGTAATTTAACAATTAAATTATAACTTTAATTAATAAATTAAAAGTTTTAGTAACGGGTGAAATAGCAACTGCACTTAGAGGTGTGCACAGGGGGGCTAAAAAGGAAGCTAAAGCAATAATGCTACGGAATCCATTTTTTCGATTCTCTTTTAGGTAAAATAGTTACTCATTATGTTCAATTCAATTAATTAAAAGACTCGGAATTGATGAATTACTTAAATTCTGCTGTAAATTCGAAAAAATGAATTGCGTTAGCAATATTGCTTAGCTTCCTTTTTAGGGGGCTAGGTCGAGTGCTTGCGATAGACTGCCTCCTCTAAATACTACACGCAAACTTTTATTAACTTTGCTATTGATTTTATGGTCAGTGTTGCCACTTAATCAATCTTTCTAAAGATCCAAATAAGTCGGACCAACTATTCAGCTTCCCGATACATAACTTCCTAACTAATATTATAATTGCGAAAGTGAATTTGTTTGTTTGTTACGCCTAGAAGGAGTTACGCTACTTTTTATCCGGGGAACACGGGTGAAACCGCGGGGGACAACTAGTACAAAATATTTTCGGAGATTTCTCAGTTTAAGTGTATTTCGAATCGTCGATAGATTCAACTGTAACGTTCATAAGTGCCTTATCAGGGCCTAACCTGAATAAATAACTTTTTTATTTGGATTTTGAAAATAAAGTTATCTTATTCTTTCCTTCAAATGGCTCTGGTTTAAAATAAACTTTTTCGAGTTAGCATTTTGTTCATTGCTGCTATCGATTGGGTCTCTAATTCCATTTCCGGTACTTGCTTTCCGTGTGCTGAACTGATCTTAAATTAGTCTTTGTACCCTTATGCAACCAGATTTCCGTCTGGCAAGGTTTGTTTTAGGTTCATTGATAGCATAACTATATAATGTTAAAATTTCAGCTTTTAGAAAATGATTTAGAAGAAAATATGTCATTCACAAGATTCACAACTAAAATAGCATCTGGCACGTAGGTAGCAACCACATAACGCTCTGTTGATTTAAGTTTAGGTTTCTAAAAGGCTGTAGAAAATGGTGAATTAAAAATTATTCGTGCTAAAATGGTTTAATGGGTTAAAAATCCGAATTTTTCACTAGTACAAATAGGATGCGCAAAAGGAAACGCAACCACTTCCAGCTGCCAGACTTGGCGCATCTCTATCAGGTTTTAATGCGCAAGAATATATCAAAAATCCAGCCTTGCTAAAGTTCTTTTTTTCGCGACGTTGCTAGCTCTTATACCAATATATTTCATCAAAACGATTACATAATTGTATGCCTAACTTCAGTGCTATACTGACTACAAATGAAAGTTTGGGTTTACGTAATGGCTGACCTTAGATAAAACGTGGCACATAAAGAGAACTTATCCTGGAATAACATAAAACATTTTATACCAGACAAAAAAAACCTTCGGGAAGACAAATAAAACTACATACACTTTAGCGTCAGACAGTGCCTTGATCTCCTCGACAAGAGCTTGGACGACGTCGCACGCGTACTTGACGCGGTTGATGCCGTGCTCCACGAGAACTGACAGCGGAGCACCCGCATCAGTCTTCTCACGTTTACTCCAGATGTATTCTTTTGATAGTTTCAACTGGAAAACATAGGTAAAAAAAAAAATTGGTAAGTCGACACAGTAATATAATAAGGTTCATGTTACTTAGGACATCTGGCAGTCAAAAGATTAAGGAATATTTAATGATATATCATAATGTTGAGCCGTCTAATGAGTTATCTGTCAATTTATAGCGAAAAGTATTAATATTTATATGCTTTAAAACACAGTATTTATATAAGATTCTTCTTCCTAAAATTCAATAGGTCTTGAAATACCTACAATTGAAAACAGCTCATTAATAAAGGTTGTTATATATACTAGCTGTTCAACGTGGATTTACCCGCATTCACGCGAAAAAAAAGTAGGCTATTATACTCAGGGATAATGTAGCTTCCTATTAGTGAAAGATTTTTTTGAATCAGACTGGTAGGTCTAGAGAATAGCCCATTTAAAAATCAAAAAAACTCTTCTGCTTTATTATATTAAGTGTAGATTTCCATTTTGGAAACATAGTACTCCATTTTTTTAGGTGAGATAAGTAGTACCAGAATAAGTACTTGATATTAGAATCTGTGTTCATATAGACTTATCAGAGGAATAGTTTGTCTTATGCAATTAAGTAAATAATCTACACCAATACTCACATCTGTGTTCTTCAATAAAGCTTGGTTCTGACTCTTAAAATGTATCAGCCATGAAGCAGCATCCAGGGGCAGATCGACGTAGCCCTCGCGCGACTGTGAGTTCGACATCTCCTTGTGACGAGTTACTCTTCGAAGCCACTCTGACACTGATTACATAATTAATTATTTATTAAAGATGGTTTAATTTTAAAAGACCATAATAGTATTCTTAAGATATGCACATATTGTAGTTAGCAAGGTGGATCTGCTTTAAATTACTGTGAAAGGAAAATTAAATTCACATCAAGTTCCAAATCTATCAACAAACAAGCGCCTTATGGTGAGATCTGGCAGCTGCTCTTAAGAGCCAGGTCCCATTAATGCTTTGTTACCACTTTAGGAAACATCATCACTTTCAATGAGAGTTACTGGCTTCCAATCTGACAGATGAGGGGGATTCCTATGAATAGTAACAGTTGGAACTGCCTAGAACATAATAATAACTTACCCCATGGAACATGCACTATCAGGTATCCTTGTTCATGAGCAAAATGCAGCAGGTGAGCTAATGTCAGTGATTTGCCAACACCTTTCTCTCCATCTGATTTTTTGGTTCAGGAATTTATTATTTTATAGTCTGTGGACAGTGTGAGTGATACACTATGTAATTTTTTTTTTTCATACCACTAAGTGGCAAACAAGCGTACGGCCTGTCTGATGGTAAGCAGTTACCATAGCCTAGGAATGCTTGCAACACCAGGCCTATCACTTGCGCATTGCCGAACCTGCAGAAATAAATAATTGATAAATAATGAAAGAGAGATTGATATGAAGACAAACACATATCCTAGGCTGTGGAGATAGGTAAATATAAATTGTACCATCCTGTCGTTCAAAAGACCCTGTCACCATCCAAAAGACCCTGTAGATTTTATCCTATAAAACATAACAAATACCTCATCCATCACACTATTATTATAAAGGTGAAAGTACTTGACAACAACACAACAGTGCTTCACAAACAAGTAGTCTAATATGCTAGCCGTCATACTCAGGATACATCTCTCCTACTTGCATGGAAATCAATGCATGCTACTGAAAAAAACCCTGAGTAATGCTTAAAAAGGATACAAAGCACATATCTGATAGTAGGCTGGTTCATATCTGTCGATTTAATACAGTCCATAAGATCTAGAGCTGGCTGTCGCACCATTATGGCTGCTTCTGTGAAGGTCTTAGTTTGTTTGCTGAAGCTCTTGGGGAAGCCTCCATGACCAAACAGCTGTTTGCACATGTCTGGGTTCAGTGTGTAGAATAAACCTACCTGTTTATCATTGTGTTGTGCCTGGAATTATGTAAATGATATTCGATTTAGAATTTAGATGCTGTGAGAAATAGTATATTATTTATACGTCTATTTATGCCAATTAAAATTAATAAATAAGTAAATAGACTTACATGTAGGTATTAGCTTACTACTGAATCTCTTTTTATTAAACTACACGCATAATCTCCCAAAATCTTAAAAAAAAGAAGTTAGATACCGAAGAATCCATACTCACAGGTGAAGCTTCTGAGGTTCTAAAATTAACCGCTTGGGAATACCGCCGACAAAGTTGTCTTAAATTACGCGACAGCATATTGATTAAATAATTAAAATAAATTATATTTGATACTTTTCCTAAGAATATTTCGAAACCATAACATAACCTTAAAATTTAACTGTCTGTCACATTTAGCTTCGTTCAGAAACATAAAATAATTTACTGTCATGTGTCAAATTATTTATTTACGTTCAGAAACGTCTGCATTTAAAGAAGTAAATATGAGGGATCTTCACTCTACGTAAATATGTTTTTGTAGAAAAGTTCAAAGTTATTATAGTCTAGCTAGGGATTTTTAAAGATTTTCAATTGTTTATCATAGTTATTAATATCTAGATGGGTGGACGTAAAGAAACAACTGAAATAGTGATTAAAAAATATATGATTTTTATTTATATGCAATAAGTATGAAAACCCTTGATATACATTTCAGGTTTTATTTTGTAATCTCTTCTTTTTAAAGAGACTTACAGGTCTCTTATTACTGTCTACTTTATTATCACTTATATTTGCGTTTTCCACTATGTCTTTGATAACTATAGTCCTATTTTCTACAGGCTCTTCTTCAAACTGTATTTTACTTGATTCACTAGCAGTTTCATCTTCACTAGAGTTATTTTGCAACTGGGTTGGATGTCTATCAGTTTGTGATAACTTCTTGTTTTCATATTTTGATTTCTTTAGTATTGAAACAGTGCCATTATTAAAAAGATTAGGATAAGCTTCATAAATATCACTTGGTTTGAAAATACCTTTTTCTTGATTGTAAGGTTCATTATGTGGTTCCACTTCACTGTGTTTAAATGTGAGTTCTAAAGTCTCACTATCATGTTCATCAGCAAAAGATACACTTCTTTTAAGTTTGACAGCTTTAGTTGGTTCTTCTTGGTCTGTTTCTTCAATGTCTTCATTCTGAAGTATGTCATCTAATCTGTCCATTTCATCTTCAAGTTCATCAAGCTCATCCATTTCATCCAACTTTGATATTAAATCCTTTTCGCTTTTACTCTGAGACCATTCTCTATTTTTCATTTCTACAAGCTTATTTTCTAATTCATTCTGTTTATCTAACACTTGTTGTAATAAATCTAATTTGGAGTTTTGTTTTGATGTTTCATCATTCTCTGCAAATGTCACCCTCTTTTCAATTGCTTCATTTAAATCTACTTTTCTTTCTTTTTCAGTTATTTCTGCATCATCTTTTATGATAAAGGAATTATTACTATCTTCATCTGAATCCAGTGAATTTCTACTTGGTGCTTCATCTCTCATACTTAAATATTCCTCTTCCAACTCTTCTTGAATCTCAAGTTCTTCTAATCTGTTCCATAATTCTTCATCAGTAATATCATCTGTTTTCTGAGTTTCTTCTTTACCCTTGCCTTGTTTGTACTGTCTCACATTATCCCGATGCTTTTTTCTCCAAGCTTTGTCTTCTTCTTCGGAGTATACTTCAACAATTTCCTGGCCGCTGTCCTCAAACAAATTTTGCTTGTTAAATGACATTTGGTTTCTTAGATGATCCCTTTCTTTTTTATATATATTTAACTTTTCTTGTGCACCTGAAACGGAAATTGATATAAGTGATTTGTAAAAATACAAGTTCATATTTCATACAAAAATCTAGCTTACCCTTTATTCTATGTTGTCTGAGTATTTCTGCCTGTTTCAGAGAACATTTGGCGAAGTAATCGGCACCAAGTGAGACTGTCACCTCATTTGTGTGCTTCAGTTCACCTCTAAACAGTATCCTGCTGCCTATAGGCACAAGTATGGGGACTTTCAACTTTTCAGCATATACATTGAAGTCCAAATTCTTAAGGTTCTGTAGGTAATCTTCCCAGAAACGTACATTTCTATCATTTTCTAATATACTCTGAAAAGAATAGGGAATTTTCACCAAATTCTAATTGGATAATATGATAACATTTTAAATAAGTGGATTACCTTTTCATATAAACGATTGAGAAAATCCATTGTGCAGTTTTTGAACCTTCACGTAACTAATACATTCCTTATTGTCTACTCAAATCTATTAGGATTTATAAATATACGTAGTGATTACTTGTTCCGTGTTGTTTTCAACCAATCTTTAGCTGTATGTAAGTAAATTCAATACAAATTTATCAGAATACAAAGTTACTCTACTTTTAACCTCAAACGATGCAAAAGCAAAACAAACTCGCGGACAGGGTTGCCAGACGTTTTGAATCAGCGATCGTACGAATGGGTACATAAAAAGTCATATTCGAAGGCTGCTAAATAAAAATAGTACGTTTTCATAACTTTTATTTTATTATTTTTAATGCAAACAATCAATTAAAAACAAACAAAATTAAAAAGAGATTTTATCTCCGTAAAAAGTTTTTCTATTCATATTATATAACATAGCTGTCCACCGCGGTTTCACCCACGTTCCTAGGATAAAAAAGTTGCCTATAATACTCGGGGATAATGTAAGTTCCTATTACTGAAATAATTTTACGAATCCAACTGGTAGTTACAGAGATTAGCCCATTTAAACAAACAAAAATTATATTCCGCTTTATTATACTAGTATAGGTATACTATACGATTATATTTATATAGATTTCTCGTGTGGGAAAAAAAAACACGTTAATCGTTTAATAGGTATATTATTTTGCCAAAAGTGTACCGTTCAAAATTAAAAATCATTTATTCAAATAGACATTCGCAGGCACTTATAAAAAGTCTGACTTTAGTACCGGTTCGGAAGGTTGCATTTACTGAGAAGAGCCGGCAATAAACACAGCAATTACTCTTTTCAAAACAAGCTTAGATTCATTACATAATATTCTAATCGCACTGACAAATTGCGTGCACCGGCGCAAGATCTCATTACTGAGCCTATATGGGATCTTTGTTTGAATAAGATTGTCGCTGATATTCATGGGCTATGGTGACGCTTACTATCAGAAATGCATCATTTAATTTTGCTCGAAGGTATAAACAAAACTGAAAAAAGTCGTATGATTTACGTATGATTTCTGTCTTTTGATCGTATGTACATGCAAAATAAGAAGATTCCCCCTACACGGAAGGCTATTGGAAAAAATAAACTAAAATAAAGACACCAACCTCCAGGCTCTGTCAGTGAAAAACGAAAATATTGAATAACCTAATTATAATTACAACTTCTCTGACTGCAGTCTGTAGTGACAGGCGTGGTGTGAGGAAAGTAAACAGAACTTAGCGGTATCTAACGATAATAATATCGTTGGAGCAGTCCGCTAAAAATTAAGAACTAGATATTTGGACCAGGATTGTACCTTTTTAGAGCTCTTCGTTCCTTATCAAGGTCTCGTACGTACGATTTTCCACATATCATCCGGCAGCACTGATTAGCTGTATGTCAGTGTCAGCCAGTGCTGCCAACTTTGCGCTTTCGGCGCCAGATCTAGCGCTTTTTTGCGTGTACAGCTCGTTTTAGCGCCTAGCGCAAAATCTGGTGCTTGTGTCGAAAGCTGACGCAGTCCGACTATCTGCTACATTTGGAGCAAACGAAATCGTATTACAGGCTAATAAAGAAGTTCCCAGAATCAGATTATGATGAAATTACAATTACATTCTCTTCGTTTTATGAAAAAATAAAAATGGTTGTTTATTTTGATATTTATGTATCTCTGTCGTGCTAACTCATGCGAAATATTATAAAAAAATGCATCGTAGTCACATCAATGTAATGGGTGTTAAGTTTCAGTTTGAATTTGGTGCTGAATATAGGGTTTTTTCCCAACTGCTGTCTATTTTTGTCATTTATTTATCGTGTAAACACAATTTACCTCGATCTAGCGCTTTTTCGAGGGACTGGCAGCTCCTTTTCGGTTAGAAGAGTTGGCAGCACTGGGTCAGCTGTCATGTCAATGTCAAAAACATACGGTCGATACGTGTTCGTGGAACTTCGTAAATAAATAATTACGAGAAAAACGAATGAAAAATATATAAAACACGCAAATTAATGATAATAAGCCTGTAAAATGGACGAGATTAAGTCTATCCTACATGAACTGTATGTGTTTTCGGAATGGAAGCCAGAACCGGAGTATATAGTGAGTATATTAAGAAAATATGTTAATGTTAATACATTTTGTTTAGAAACTACCTTACGAATGATCACATTATATGAAGAATAGTAAATTAATAAATATCCTGGGACATTCCTCACACACGGTCATCTGAGCCCAAACTAAGCAGAGCTTGTACTATGGAAACCAGATAACGGATAATACATATAAGTACTACTTTTTGTTTGTACCAGTTGCTACACCCAGAATGTTTGTTTTTTTTAGCAAAAACCAGACAGTATTCTCCCTGAAAACATATCTGCTCTTTGGCGATGGGTGAAATTCTTCGGGCCCAAGAAAAGTCTTATTGATAGCATAACTGCGTGAGTATTCTCTTTGCACTTAACAACTTCCTAGGAAATAATATTTTGTTGCTTACACTCCCACAATACTCCGCACACAATACTCACACAAACTAATCTTAGAAATGTAGCAAGAAGAATTTCATTATCATGTTTAAAGGTTTTTGCACTAGTGCAATGTTTTGGGGCCTGGTGGTCTGTAACACAGTATTTTCCTAGCTCAGACACCAGTCCTACACAATTCAGTTTTTGTATCTTATGTTTATTGTAAGTACAATTTGTAATATTTTGTGAGGAAAATAAATTATATTATTATTATTATTCTGTCCAAAGAAAATTCAGACTGTTGCTTTTTAATTCTTTGTATAGTCTCGCTTATCTTGATAACCAAATATTATCCCTGATGGGTTTATCTGATTAACTTGGTATCTCGGGAAGTATTCAGCCCATCTAGAAAGCAGGTGAAACCAAGAAAATATGAACCTATAACCGTATAACTATTTATCAAGGAACAGAAATCACCGTTAATCATCCAAAATTATACCATTACTACTTGATATTAGCACATATCTTCTCAAATTATCATTGTTATCTTGGTATATACTTATTTTTTCTTCTTTGTCCCTGCCAACATTTAGTTGTTATTTTTTCAGTCACAAAGAGCATCAACAAAAATGGCGCATAGCTCTGGGGGATGAGGGTAAAGTAATAGCAGTACTCACTGACACCATATTGGAGATCAGAACTAAAAGATCTGATTATGCCACTATTGCAGCAAGAACTACAGGTATGTATATGTTTTTCTAATCCATTATTAATCCCCGGGATAAAAAGTAGCCTAGGTCCTTGTCCATACCATAGGCTATCTGCATGCAAAATTTCATCGTGATTGGTTGAGTAGCTTGGGCATGAAAGCATAACAAACAAACAAACTCACTTTCGCATTAATAATATCAGCTAGGATGACATATCTAACTAAACATAGCTTTAAGTTTAAGTAAGTAATGTTAAACATATTGGTTTTGATTATTTTAGTAAGCCGTGATGCCTACCCTCAGTGGCGGAAACTGGTTTGGAGTCCAGACTGCTCATTTGTAGTAATCGCGTATGGTAATGGTGTGGTCAGCTTCTTTGATTTGACTGCTTCAAACCTGTTCAACATTCCTATTGTAAGTACATTTGGCATTATTTGCAACTTTGTTGGTAGTAATCACTTGTTCCCAAAATTCTACATTTTATTGGAGAGTACATTACTAGACTTCAATTTCATACTCCCAATGCACATATCCTCTGAAAATTCGGTGGATATTAAAGCCTGCTCTTATTTGAGTTGGATTGACAATAGGCCCGCTGATGTTTGAAGTGTGCAAGCATGCTGATTAAAGGAGATACAGAGAGGGACAAAGCTATACATATATAATTTAATCAATAATCACACTGATTTCGTGTTTTAAGGATTGTTCTAGACCTGGTGGTCTGGAGTGTACAGACAACACACATGCTGTCGCTGATATAATATTTATGCCGCTTCGTGTGAAGAATAACAAATGGTAAGTTATCCATAATATCCCTAATTTCTTACTATTATTAGAAATTAATAACTCGATTGGTTTTTAGTAATAATATTTTAATGCCGTAGATTTGGTCCTTCTGAATTAATAAATAAAAGCGAAAGTGAGTCTAGTTTATAGATAACTAGCTGTCCCTTGCGGTTTCACCCGCGTTCCTGGGATGAAAAGATGCCTATGTCCTTCTCCATAGGCTATCTGCATGCCAAATTTCATCGCGATCGGTCAGCGGTTTAGGCGAGAAAGCGTAACAAACAAACAAACGGAGTTACTTACGCATAGAGATATAGTATGGATTTAGCAAACCGATTTTGATGAATATTGGCAGAAGGGTAGCTAGAAACTAACTAACTAGAAAAAGGTTATTACTATCCTCTGAATGTGGGTAAAATCGGACACAGCTAGTCTCTCATATTACTTCGGCTCATTCAATTACATCCCTTAGTACAGACTATTCCTTCGAAAGCCATTCTCGATGTTTTATTTCTATCAAATGCACTGAAAATCAACAGAAATGTCCATAAAGGGTGATAAAGTGGCCGACGATGTAGCATGCTTGTCCAAAAGATCATAATTTACGCTGCGAGCAAGAACATTTCAATTTTGTTCGTTGACAAGGGAAATAAGACTATGGACTTTATTATAAAAAAGAAACAAAACAATACAATGACTTATTGTTTCCAGGAATTGGGAGGTTCTAGTAGTGACATATGATGGTAAGCTGCGCGGGTACCTCGTGTCACAAACGGATGGGTTCAAGCTCCATCACTCGTTCAGATTCCCTGGTGGAGTCGGTGCCGTAGCATACTGTAATACGCATTCTACGCTTTACGTAGCCGGTGTTCCTCGTGGGATTGGAAAGGTATGTTATAGTTCCACAATAAATAACAATAGATGAGTAAAGAGGTTATAAGTTTAGAACATCATAATCTTGAATTACATTATCCATCTTTCAAATTGAAAATATCTTATTTTGACCAATTCTTGTATTAAAACCTACAACACCTACATTTATCCGATAGTTTATTCGATCAATTGTTCCAGGAGCCGTCGTCGCCCCTAAGCGCAGGTATAACAGCGTGGCGCATACTGAACGACGACCCCTTCTACAAGCTGTCCGTTGTCTCGGACCAGTTGGAAGCGCAACTCGCCAACGAAAGGTTCAACTTGTACATACCGTTCCTGTCCTCTAAGCATTTGGTAAGTTGATTATTTACAGCTGATCTAAGTTAGTTATTTTTAGGATTTGCTAAAATAAAGAATTTTATTAGTTCATTAATAGAGTAGAATGGAAGAAGCGCTGAACAAGCAGAGCTGGCAGATGATGATCATTGAACACGAATTAATGCAAAGCTCTTTATGCGATAGCTGAACTAGTTGCGCTCTGCGGTTTCACCCGCGTACCCGAGAGATATCCTACCCTACGTTAAGTTTACTTAAATTTTATGCATCTTTTTTAATTGTTTAGTCCTTAAGAACCTTCTCCACAGTATTAGAAAACTTTTAAAAAAGATGGATAAAATCGGTAATGTCATTCTCAAGCTATGGCGTGACCAAGATTCTTGATATTGATTTATTATTGGATAAAATCAAAGTAGATATTTTATGTTTTACAGAGACGTGGCTTAAACCAGAAACTATGATTTTTAATATCAAAAACTTTTTAGTTGCCAGTATATTCAATAGGTCGTCCGCAGTAGGCGGTGGCTCAATTATTCTTTTGAATAATGACTTGAAATTCAAGGAACGTAAAGACATTTGTAGTCTCTCAGTTGAGCGTGTTTGTGAGGTGTCTTGTGCAGAGTTAGAAAGCTATATAATTGTTTGCGTGTATAGGCCACCAGCGTCAAATTTCTCATTGTTCTGCTCTATAATAGAAGATATACTTCACAAATTATTAAATTCTAGCAAATCAATAGTTTTATGCGGTGATTTTAATATTGATATTCTTACCAACTCAACTGAAAAAAATAATTTTGTTGCTTTGCTTAAATCATATAACTTAGATTTGTTGTTTAATGAGCCAACACGGTCAACCGCCACTTCGTCTACTTGCATAGATAATATAGTAAGTAATTGTAGTATATTAGGTAAATCAATTATAAGTGGTGTCCGTTCTGATCATATGGCTCAGGTTGTTGAATTGCCCTACAAATTGAAAATTTCTAAGGTAATTAAAGAAATTAGACCTACTACAAAGGTAAGACTGAATAATTTTAAAAATAATTTGGATAAGAAACTAAATAGTGAGATTTATAGTAGTAATGACCCCAATGTCTTGTATAATGGTTTATTGTCTAGTATTTGCAATGAATTTAATAAATCATGTCCTATTAAAAAAATTAAAGTAAACAGTAAACTGGAATTTAGTGATTGGGCCACTAAAGGAATTAGGAAAAGTAGGGATACGCTGTATGAACTTTATCATTTAAAATCAAGCACTAGTGATGAGAACTTCCATAGCCACGTTAGAAATTTTTCAAAAATGTTTAAATTAGTGTGTATTCGAGCAAAATCGATATACTTAAGTAATAAAATAGGTAAAGCATCTAATAAAATCAAGACAGTCTGGAATGTTATTAATACGGAAACTGGTAAAATGAAAAATAAAAACGGACAGCCTTCGTTAAAAATTAATGATAAAATTGTATCAGATAAGTTAGAAGTAGCCACTGCGTTTGAACATTTTTTCTCAAGCATACCAGGGGTAACTACTCAAAGTCTCAACTCGTGTCCCGACATGGCTGAGGCTTTACTTGAACAACATATTCACGAATCATTCCCCAGTTTTAAATTTAGTTACGTTACTGCTAGTGATATCTTAAAATCATTTAATTCTCTTAATCTGAAATGCACCGAAGACTTATGGGGATTATCAGTAACGATTTTAAAATCAATAATAACAGTAATAGCACCTTTAATGTCGGATATTTTTAATGAATGCATTGATCAGGGTTCTTTTCCAGATTTAATGAAGTTAAGTAAAGTAGTGCCAATTTTCAAGTCCGGGTGTAAAGATAATCCTTCTGATTATAGACCAGTATCCGTACTTCCAGCACTTAGTAAAATCTTTGAAAAACTATTGCTTAATCAAATGTTAGGCCACTTTAATAAACATAAGATACTACATAGTCATCAGTTTGGTTTCACGAAGGGGAGATCTACTTCAGATGCGGCTGCAAAATTATTGAAACACATATATGAAGCTTGGGAAAATTCACAAGATGCAATTGGCATTTTTTGTGATCTATCCAAGGCCTTTGACTGCGTTGACCACCGTACTCTGCTCCTTAAGCTAAAATATTATGGTATTCGTGAGGCGGCTCATGATCTTGTTCTATCTTATTTAAGTAATCGCCAACAAAAGGTAGGAATTTGTGATACAACATCGAAGGGATCTTTAGTTAAAATGGGGGTACCCCAGGGTTCAATACTAGGTCCATTTCTATTTCTAGTGTATATTAATGATTTACCATCTGTTGTAAACGGTCTCTCAGATATAGTCTTGTTCGCTGACGATACTTCATTTATTTTCAAAGTAGATAGAAAAGACAAAGAACTTATTAAAGTAAATGATACCATGTTAATAGTCTCAAAATGGTTTGCTGTAAATAATTTGTTATTAAATTCTAGGAAAACTAAATGTTTAAGATTCTCCCTTCCAAATGTAGTGCAAGTAGACAGTCAGGTATTAGTAGATGGCATCAGTTTGGAATTAGTTAGTAAAACAGTATTTTTGGGTATCACATTGGATAATAAATTGCAATGGGGTCCTCAGATAGAATCATTAGCTGGTAAATTAAGTTCTGCTGCATTTGCTGTTAGGAAAATCAAACAATTGACGAATGTCGAGACGGCCAAATTAGTTTATTTTGCATACTTCCATAGCTTTTTATCTTACGGCGTATTACTTTGGGGATCTGCAGCAGATATTGAGACTATTTTTATATTACAAAAAAGAGCAATTCGTGCAATTTATAGTATGGGTGCTCGTGAATCATTAAAGGAATTATTTAAGGAAATAAACGTTATGACCGTACCATCACTTTATATCTATGAAAATATAATGTACATACGTAAAAACAAAGAAATGTATAAAACAAAAATGGAGACTCATAATATCAATACAAGACAAAAAGAGAAATTAGTTGTTCCGTATTTTAGACTAGCTAAAGTTCGTAAGTCATTTCTTGGCAATAGTGTGCGCTGTTATAACAAAATACCACTTGCGGTGACCAAGATGACTGATTTTAAATTTAAATCACATATAAAAAAAGTTCTGAAAGAAAGAGCTTATTATAAAGTAGCCGATTATATTGAAGATAAAGATGTCTGGAAGTAGGTAGCTGCACTCTGCACAAGTGCACCTTGCTCATACTTATACAAAAGCCAGTAGGTCAATAATTGTGTGTTTTGTATTTTTAAGGTTATTATTTTTTATTTATTTTCTTGTTCTTTTTTCGTCTGTATCTATGCTTAGGTATATCTTTTTTATTTTTAATTATTTGGAAAAAAAAAGCCAAACATAGTCAGATTGTCCAAAAAATATATAAAAAATGTAACCTTGCTGAGTTTCTTGCCGGATTCTTCTCAGTTGAAGGCCGAGTTCCGAACCGGTGGTAACTTCAGTAAATCTGACCTTCATAAGTGCCCTTCTGGGGCCTAAATTGAATAAATGGCTTTGACTTTGACTTTGACTTTGACTTTGACTTTGAAAGGGATTTGGGATTTATTTTTATATATATTGATTTAGATACAAATCCTTACATTTTTGGATACCACTCCAGGTAGTTTTTTTATGTCGGTAAACAAGCATACGGCCCGCCTGAACGTAGGCAGTTACCGTAGCCATATGGACGCTTGTATTACACGAGGTATCACGCGTTACCGATCCTTCCCCCTCCCCGAAGAGCTATGGCGACCTTACTCACGCGCAGAAACACAACATAAAGTTATTTGGGTGCGGTATTCTGTAAGGTGGAGGTTCTTCCGCAGTCGAGCTGCTCTTTGAGCGAATAAACGCTATGCTCTACCTCTCTAAGTATTTCTTGTTTCAACAGGCGTTTGTAATACAAATGGTGCTATCACCCGATAGCTCAAAGCTGGTCTGTTTGCACTGCAACGGCGATGTTTCAATATGGCGGCTCCCTCTGCTGAAGCTGTTGTACCGCTGGCCGCTCGCGATGCAGCCAGACCATGAACTACGGAACCCACTGGTCAGCGAGGACAAACCTGGGAAGAAGGACCTAGCTATGTACCACGCGGCTGATGTTTATTGGTGGACCAATGAGGTACGAGCTTGTACTATTATTGTTACAATAAGTTTCAATCATTTTCGAATTGAAAACGGTTCAATATAGCAGTTTTCTGATAACATTTTTCTGATTTAAACTTTCGGTATCTGCAAATACAAACAGTGATTTATTGGAAATGGAACCATGTTCGATTTTGGAATATTTCTACCGATTAAAAGGTTGTTTTAATCTGAATTTGATTGCAACAAAGTTACGTAATCCTGCACTAGTCTATAGAAAAATCATATATAAAATATCTAAGATACTAGAGGTATAGGTAAGCCACAAATATATGGCGTGCTGCTTCCCTTCTTCCTCCGATTTTCTGCAGCGTAGTTTATTTCTGAATTTATTGACCAATAATATTTTACCAGCATAACGTGTGTAAGGCAAGACGGTTCGCTCGAGCTCACGTTAAAAACATTTAATTTACATTATAGTTTATTCCGAGTTGTTTTCAGGAAATCATACTATCGCGATTCAGTGGCGCTGTCTCGGTGTGCAATGTAGAAAACATGATCAACATACTGGGAAAGAAACCAGAGTTCTTCCAAGGGGCTCCACAGGTAATTCAACCTTTGAAAATAATTATAAGTAGAAATCATAAGTATATACGCAAAGGGTTCATACTTTTGAAACTGTTTCGCGCGGACGGGTATATTATTCACCTAGGGCAGGAAAGTCAGAAATGTCTTTCTTATTTCCTGCCCAAGGTGTGTATATTATTTTTCTGCTCGACGGAGGCGCAAAGCGGCAACTTCATTTAGCGCAGCAGGACGAAAGTTGACAGTGTTTGGGGATCGAAGTTGCTCGCGTCCGTAGGTTTACCCTCGAGACCCTACACGTGATCCCTGGGTGGTGCTAAACGAGCAACAACTTCTGGTGGTAGGCTTCGGCCGCGGCTTGTCACCACCCTCCGAACTAAGCCACACCGCCAAGCGGCTGCCGTGTTCCGGTGTGTAGTTCGGGGAAGCCAATTGTGGGGTTGGGTCTAAGCAGTTGCGTTGCTCTAGTGAACCGGTCTCGACGATGTAGGTAATGTGTACGGGTAGTCTCGTCTTGGAGGGTAGCGGGATCCGAAGCACGGTTCTCCGCTGGCCGACCGCAGTTAGTAGGGGGCCCAAGTAGTAGGCCAGCCACCTACGAAAGGCTGCCCCGCCAACTCGCGAAAAATCCCGAGGTGCTCCATCGTGCCGGTTGGCGACCGGATGAGAGGACCCGATGGCCACTCTTGGGGGGGTTCGGGCGTCCCCGCAGTCTCCAGGCGAGCCTCCCATCAGTGCATCTTTCCTACGTTTGTCCCATGGTTCCTTTTGCAATGCCTCGCTTAACTGCCTTCCCCTCACCTATTCACTCCACATCACAACAATGTCCAAAGGTAAAAGAAAGAGTAGCGTTAAACAGCGGAAGCACGTCCTCTCACTCAAAGTGCACCTCTCAAATATTCGAGGTCTGCACTCCAATCTCGACGCCGTCCATCACCACCTTGAGACGGACAAGCCTAACCTACTTTTTCTCACGGAGACGCAAATCAGATGTCCTTCAGACGCGGCATACCTAAATTACCCAGGGTATACCCTGGAGCACAATTTCAAACCACGCGCTGGGGTCTGCGTGTATGCTCGCGATGACATCTGCTGTCGGCGTCTCCGGGGCCTTGAAAAACCAGGTTTTTCTGTCATGTGGATATTAGTGGGCACTGGTATAGAGCAAATCCTCTATGCCTGTGTCTACCGATCGCACAGCGGTGACCAGGAGACAATCGGGCTCTTTCAATACCTCGGCGAAACGGCGGACGTGATCCAGCGAAAATATCCGACCGCGCAGCTGGTCCTCCTGGGGGACTTTAACGCTCACCATCGTGAGTGGTTGTACCCATACCGGGAGACCGACCTTGCTGGGAGAGAGGCGTTGAAACTAGCACTTACGCTAAATCTCTCCCAGCTCGTTCGCGAAGCTACGCGCGTACCGGATGTTGCTGATCACACAGCCGACTGCTTGGACCTTCTGCTGACAACAGATCCTGACAGGTACTCAGTTTCGGTGAATGCCCCATTGGGAACCTCCGACCACTGTCTGGTGAAAGCTGTGTCGTCCTACTCTCCGCCTGACCCTTGCCCTAAAGGCACCAGGCGAGTTTGGTGATACAAGTCAGCAGATTGGGATGAGATGCGTTCTTTTCTTGCATCTTATCCTTGGCGGCGAACTTGCCTTACTTCCAATGACCCGTCCAGCTGTGCGAGTGCTATATCGGATGTGATATGTCGAGCAATGGAATACTATATCCCATTCTCCGACATATCACTCAATATCGAAACCCCCAAGTGGTACAATGCTGATTGTGCTTCTGCTGAGGCACGAAAACAGTCAGCTTACCGAATCTGGGCGGATTCTCGCGCTCGCAAAGCTCCTGACGTGGGCTTGAAGAAGAAAGCCTTTAACATCGCTGCCAAGTCCTGCAAAAAGGCACAGAAGAAGGCGCGTTTTGACCATGTTGGCCGGATCGGAAAAAAGCTATCTTCTTACCCCTCTGGGAGTAAAGCTTTCTGGTCCCTTGCCAAATCGGTCGAGACCAATTTCTGCCGCCCGTCGCTGCCGCCATTGCTGAAGCCTGATGGATCACTAGCTCACACTGCTGTAGAGAAGGCCAATTTGTTTGCCTCTCTATTTGCGGAGAATTCATGTCTAGACGCTGGTTTACAAACACCACCCCCACTACCCACTTGCAACTGCCAAATGCCGGACATCCGTATCCGGCAAAAGGAGGTTGTAAAGGTACTACGCGCTCTAGACGTGAATAAAGCCAGTGGTCCCGACGGCATTCCAGCCATTGTCCTGCGCAATTGTGCGCCCGAATTGTCTCCTGTCTTGACACGCCTGTTTCGCCTCTCACTTCGAATGGGTCATGTTCCGAAAGTCTGGAAGCTTGCTAACGTGCAACCTGTGCCTAAGAAGGGCAGCCGTGCCGATCCTACAAACTATCGACCGATTGCGATCACCTCCATACTCTGCAAGACTATGGAGCGTGTATTGAATCGGAGGCTCCTGGCATACCTTGAAGATAACGAACTCCTCAGTGACCGACAGTACGGTTTCCGCCAAAAACGGTCTACTGGGGATCTTCTTGTGTATGCCACACATCTTTGGAGCGAAGCCATTGAGAGACACGGGGAAGCAATTGCCGTTTCCCTCGATATATCTAAGGCTTTCGATAGGGTCTGGCACACCAGCCTTCTAAGCAAGCTTCCTTCATATGGAATTCCTGATGGCCTGTGCGCTTGGATTTCCGATTTCCTGAGTGAACGGTCTATACGAGTGGTCATAGACGGGTGCTCGTCGGACCTCTTGGCAATCAATGCCGGAGTTCCTCAGGGATCAGTTCTCTCTGCAACCTTATTTCTGCTGCATATCAACGATCTGCTAAAACCCGGTATCTTTGGGTACGCAGACGACAGCACTGTTGCAGAGAGATACGTTTCCAGCGCGCGAGCCACTAGTGACGAGATCCAATTGTTTCGGGAGGCCATGGTAGAGCGTTTGAACGTGACCTTGCAGGCAGTCTCTGATTGGGGCAAAGCCAATCTGGTCACATTTAACGCCACCAAGACACAGGCGTGTCTTTTCACCGCCAAACGGAGTCCTTACAACCAGGCTCCTACTTTCCAAAATATATCCTTGCCAATATGCGATCGCCTTGATCTCCTAGGCATAACATTAACAGCCAAAATAAACTTTGGCTGTTCTATTGAGTCGAAGGCAGAAACAGCCGCTAGACAGCTGGGTATCCTCTCTAAGGTCAAGCGGTACTTCACGCCTGGGCAATTGCTCCAACTTTATAAAGCACAAGTCCGGTCGTGCATGGAGTACTGCTGCCATCTTTGGGATGGATCAGCTAAGTACCAGCTTGAGGCCCTCGACTCAATAGATCGCCGAGCCAGGAGACTAATTGGAGATGAGTCTTTAATTAAGGCGAAACTCACGAGCCTTGACCATCGAAGAAAGGTTGCTTGCTTATCGGTTTTCTACAGGATATATTTTGGAGAGTGTGCGCAGGAATTGTTCAACCTTATTCCACCATCCCCATTTTTGCACCGAACCACAAGACGCCGGGAAAATTTTCACCCGTACGTTGTTGACATACCGAATATACGGACACAGCGTTTTGCATCCTCATTTTTAATGCGGACAGCAAGGCAGTGGAACTTGCTTCCGGCGTCTGTGTTTCCTGACGCTTACAATCTAGGTACTTTCAAGGCCAGAGTGAATAGGTTTCTTCTGGGTAAGCGTGTTTCATCTTAGGCTTCGTCATCGCCCCTTATGGGCGGGTCAGTGGCCAAACGCAAGCCCATCTAATTTAAAAAAAAAAAATAAAAAAAAAACTTTCTGCCCTGAGGGGAGAAAAAGATTTTTCTTCGGAGCCTAGCATACCCATCAGGCGGCAAATTGTGTTTTTTGAAAATGGCGGCGCAGGATGTCACCTTTCTAAGGTGACATTTTAAAACATAGACACCCTTATACTTTTTTGTTCGTATTAGTGTCCCCAATCGATGTATAAAGGTTTCATCCTGCGCCGCCATTTTCAAAAAACACAAAATGGCGCCCGTATGGTATGCCAAAATCGTCAAACCCTATTGTCTGTATACAGGTGACATGCGCTCACGAGGGTACTTTCATGGCGCTGGAGTGTGAATCCAATGTGTTGCCAGCTAAGAAATCACGCAGTGATGAGAGCGTGAGTATTAGCATAGATAATATTATACACTAGCATGCAACTTGCATGATTATATTCTTGAAATGGTTTGACGAGGGTTAAAACTTTGTCAAGTCTCAAGAATGATAGTGTTAATCGAAAATAAACCTTATGCTACAGGTCCAGATTCCAAATTCTATTGTTTCAATATCGACTCAAGACGTGACACTGTGGTGGCCACAGATAGACATCTAAATAGATGACGCGAGTGTATGTACTTCGCGTGTCAAAATCTGTGTAAAATGGGGCACAATGTTCTTCTTTTGAAACTGTTTCGCGCGGACAGGGAACTCGCATAAGGCAGTTGTCCCACCGCCGTCGAGTAAACGAGTAACTATTGACTATTTTCTCATTCATGAAACTTACAATAGATATAACATTCCGTGTAAACAAAAGAGATGCATATATTAATAGTGCTGACTATTAACACTGCCGGCAGGGACTCGTTCCACTAGTTTGTCACTGAGCGACAAGAGCTGTCAAAGATAATTCTCGCTTGACGGTCAGAATTCACGCAGAGAAACCAAATAGCAGTCATTTTCTGCCGCCGCGAGCGAGTGTCGCGAGTAATCGTCCGTCGCACTCGCACACTCGCTGATAGCCCAGCGATAAAACTATCGAAACTACACACTCGCTTCCCGCTGCTCGCCAACTCGTTTCTAGTTTTACTCGTTACTCGTTCATCGTCGGCGGTCGGACAAGTGCCTTAGGCTGCATGTCCACTAGAGTTGTGTAGCGAGCGATATGTTTGGCTGACAAATAGGATAGCTTCAACTCTTGTGATCAATCTTGTGATAGGTACAAAAAACGTTACACGCTTGGTTTTCATACGGATGGACGGAGGGACTTGCGTTATCTATTTAGATTTATGTCTGTGGTGATGGCCTATAATACCTGGAAGCTAGAAGGAATTAAAACAGAAGGCAATTAATAACATTATTCTTCTACAGATGGAAGTAGTAAAAATAGAGTACGACACAGAAGATACAATGATGGAGTTGACTAAAGAGCTATTTAAGTCTGTACTGTATGCTATCACGGATATAGAGACATTCCAGCCGAAGCCGCGGAGGATCACCGTCGTCTCCAGGGTGTACCGACTGCTGGGAGTCAAGAGCACCACTCCCACTGAGCTCTTCTCTAGAAAGGTACAGATATATCTGCCGTCTCTTTTTAACTATACATTTTTGCTTCGAAATATCCAGGTCTTCAAGGTGATAAAATGAAGTGAGAAGAAGTCAAACTTGCTTAAAGGTACAAAGTCAAAGTGGTGCATTTATGAAAGTCAAAGCTCAGTAGCGCGGTCAGTTAGTTTCGTTTTAATAATAATGGTCCTATAGTAGTACCCAACTGATATGGCTTACTGATGTACCTGCGCAGAAGATATATTTTCAAAGCGCGAGAAACGCTATTGGTCGGCAGCTGCCGCCATGTTAGCGCGCGCCGTGCGGAGGGGCGTCACTTGCGAGTGAGACGGAACTAACAGCTGCAGTGTATTATGAACCTTATAGTAGTGATCTAAGGTTGATTGTAAGTTTTAAGCATTCTTTTGTTAATCTTCGGGGCCATACTTTCTTTTCTGTGCGAACGAAGATTCGCGACGCGCCATATCAGTTGGAAAATATTGTACTAATATTATAAATCTGAGAGTTTGTATGGATGTGTAGATGTGATTTGTGAAACTGTTTGTTACTCTTTTACGCAAAAACTACTAAACGAACTTGGAAGAAATTTGGCACACAGAATATGTTCTGGATTACAGGTCTATTACCGAAGGCTGGCACGTTCAACACATTTACACGTTGCGCTTGAATAGTGTCTGTGAATAAGCGGAGGGGGAAACCTAGTAAGTATATTAATAATTTTAAGATAAATTATAATTTTCAGATCGAAGGCGGCAATTATAAGGAAGCACTAACGTTAGCAGAAACATTCAACTTGGACAGTGATCTAGTGTACCAACAGCAATGGCGGAAAAACCCCGTCTCCACTGATGCCATACAGAAATATTTGGTAAGTTATGAAGCGACATCTTTCGGCAACACAAAGAAGTTTATACACACACACTCACACACACACACACCCACACATCCACATGATGCGACGACCGTTTACTTTAGTTTGTAGTTTCTTTTATAGTTTCCTACCCACCAATAATTTTGTTAAATAATTTTAAGTTTTAATAGATATTCATAATTGGCAAATGTATCAGTAATATAAGTTCAATTTTTTTTAAATATTCTTTTGTTAAATTCTGTGTATTTAAATAAATAAAAAATAAATACGGGGAGTATTTATCGAGGAAAAATCTCTTTAGTCTACTAGTCATTGATTTTGAACAGTAAGGACCAATCACTGCATCGTATGTTCTTGACTTGGCCAATGAAAGCGCATGCGTCCTTGACTTAGCCAATCAGAGCGCGTTGTCGGTGGTGGGAAAATGGCGATGATCTAGTTCCGTACCTCAAAAGAAAAGAAAACCCATATTGGATCACTTTGTTGTCCGTCTGTCTGTCTGTCCGTCCTTCTTTCCGTCTGTCAAGCCCTTTTTCTCAGGAACGCGTGGAGGTAACAAGCTGAAATTAATATCAAATACTCAAGTCTGCAATCCCTTGGAGCAGTGAAAAAATCAAACTTCTAAGTCAACGTAATCAAAAGATACGGCCGTTTATGCCGAATATTTTGAAGACCGCAAGGGAATCAAAACCTATAGGGTACTTCCCGTTGACCCGTTAGCACAAGGAAGAAATCCGAAAACCGACCATTTGTAGTTACATCACATAAATAAATAATCGGAAAAAAGGGGAAAAATCTTCGAGACTCGATTCCCGTGATGGACGAACCACAAGTCTGTACGGAACCCTCGGTGCGCTAGTCCGACTCGCATTTTGCCGGTTTTTGTATCTGCGTATAGGTCTGTGTTTGACCGCAATCTCACCATGGTAAGTTATGATGTGGCTGAAGGCGGTAAGCACACAAAGCCTAGAAGGAACTGGCTTTCAAGGGCAGTTGTTGGAACACACTGATGGTGCTTGGCGACAGGTTTTCAACTTTTATAGTTCAGGTTTTTACTTAGAAAGCATTAAAAAGAGTCAATAAATGCTGAACTTAATTCGGTCCCGAACTATGACTTCAAAATCAGGCTTTCACGCAATTGAAACGGTTGATGAAAATTAGTTTACTGTATGCATGATTTTTTACTTATTCTTAGAGCAAAGTATCGAAGAAGATTTGGGCGGTACATCAGTGCGTGGATAGACTGCCGGAGACATTACCAGCCGCCAAGGAACTGCTACAGTTTGGATTGGAACTTACCAACGAAAGGATACTCAATGGTAATATCATGTATTTCTTAACTATATATCATTTCTTAACTATTCTTCTTTATATCTATTTAATAAAACTCTAGCACTGACCGTCTAGTAGACAACGCACAGTTTAAGCCTGTGGGCCAAGAAGCATTGGCGTAGGATTGGATTGGCATATAGGGGGAGGGGGGAGGTCTGGTCACGGCCTATCCTGAATTCAAAGTCAAAGCTATTTATTCAATTTAGGCGCCAGAAGGGTACTTATGAAGGTCACATTTACTGAAGTTACCACCGGTTCGGACTCGGCCTTCAACTGAGAGGAATCCGGCAAGAAACTCAGCAAGGGGAGGGGGAAAGGTCGGTCACGCGTTAGCGATGTGTCATGTATTGCAAGCCTCTGTATGGCTACGGTAATCGCTTGCCATCAGGCGGGCCGTATGCTTGTTACCCGACTTAGTCGTATAAAAAGTAAAAAAAAACAGTCCTTACAGAAATATCCATTTAATGGCTATTCATATTTATTTATATCTTTTTGTTTGTCTTATAAAGAAATCAACAAAGATCTATGTGAGGATATGTCGAAAGATCCTGATGATATAATTCTAGAAGATTTAAACGCGTATACTAGTGAATTGTTACGATGCAGACACGTGATGCTGTTTTATACGGAGAGACTCCGACTTTATGAGGTACGTACCTATAAATTTGGCCATACGTTTAGGTGTGAGTAAGAAAAAGATAGAATTGAATCCTAACTAATATTATAAATGCGAAAGTGAGTTTGTTTGTTACGCCTTCACGCCTCTACTACTCAACGGATCATTAAGAAATTTGGCATGCAGATAGCCTATGATATGGAGAAGGTCATAGGCTACTTTTTATCCCGGGAACGCGGGTAAAACCGCGGGGGACAGCTAGTTGTTTATAAAACGACGTCTTTAAAAGTAGAAGGCTCTATTTTTGTCATGTATGTTTTTGTTAAGTATATTGTATGTAAAGAATAGACTATGTGTTCCATAGATTTTTTCGCTCACTTCAATTACACAGTCGAATTAGAGTTCGTACATCGTCTCAAACTCACTTTGAAGTCGGTCGGTCTCTTGAATTCCATTTCATTCATGTTTTGTCTCGTGACGAGCATCTCATTTGCGAGTCGACGGGTTAAATTTTTTTTAAACCATTACACTAGTGACTCTGTGTGCTCTAAACCTCGCGAGTCTCGATAATTATATGATTTTTTTTCGTCGATTCCAAAAACTGACTCGACAAAAACTTCCATACAATAACAGAGCCTGCTTACAAAATTTCACGAGAGTTGAGAAATCCGACCTGTAGAGGAGAACAGCCGAAAATCTGGCATACGAAAGCATTTTAGTCCAAGCTGAAACGGAGACGCTTCGCTCGCTCGGTCAATTACGAGTATTACTAATCTGAAACCTAAATTAAATCTCCAGGCAATTTTAAAATGCGAGAAATCCACATACGTAAAAGACGAATACGACCGGCTCCGAAGCAACAGCATAGTTCATAGCTCCATGGAAATAGCAAAAGAGGGCCGCATAGAAGCGCTCACATGTCTATGGCCCCATATAGAAACCGTCACCATGCAGTTGGCAGTACTGGAGAAGTTGCCAGAGACAATAAACCCGATAGACTATCAGCATCTGTTGCCCACTAAACACCCGTTAGAGTGGTTTGAGAAGAAATCGCCTATAAAGATACCGCCTTCGGAACATGTGCATGATTGGTGCAGGAAGGAGATATTTAGGTACGTATTCTTGTTACGAACCATCATCATCTGCTCAAGGGCGGATACAGCCTTCAGGTCAGGGGGGGGTGGGGTAACACATATATATCCAGCTTTTTGGATGGGTTTCAAAATACACAATACCTACTATAGCTGTTACCCGCAGATTCACAAGAAAATAGAGTACATTAGTAAGAATTTTCAAAGTCGGTCCATTAGATGTAGTGATTACGTCCTACAGATAAGGGCCGCGCAGCGCGAAAAATTCATCACATTTTCATTACTCATGTGACCACATAACTTATTGACCACACAATCAAGGGTGTGATGCGTGCGAGTGATTTAGATTTTTAAACGAATTCAAAAAAGGTGGAGGTACTATCTACCCTGACAGGAAGAGCCTGTCATGGTAACAAAAATCCTTGAGGGGGTCATGGGGGTCATGACCCCCCCTGGATCCGCCCTTGCATCTGTCTGCCCTGTTCCCAATCATTTGGGGTCGGCGCAATATGTACGCTTCTTCCATTCATCTCTTCTATCCGTCATACCAGCATCGACTCCTTTCTTACACATATTATTTATAACACAATCCATCCATCTCTTTATCGGTCTTCCTCTTCCCGTATATCTATCCACTTTCATATTCATAACTCTTTTAGTGACGTGATTTTCATTTCTCCTCATAAAATGTCCATACCGATAAACGATTTCCTCTCAACTTTTCAGTCACTGGCGCTACTTTCAAGCTTCCCCTAATATATTCATTCCTTATCTTATCCATTCTTGTCACGTTTTGTTGTATTTTTTTACGAACCTTCATTGTTTTATTTATGTATCAGATGAAATTTGCGTATTTAATTGATATTGGGTCTTATACATTCATAACAGATCAATTTGGAGCTCCAACTGGTCAGAAGACACTACACCTGAGTTCGAAACGGCGGCGGACGAAGTATCATACATAATTGTCGACATACCGAAATGGTACGACAAGCGTGCGAGGGAGATAGAGGAACACAGCGGCCTTGTCTCGCACGCGCTCACGCTGGTTACCATAGCAACAGTCGGAGGTGGAGTTGGAAGCCTCGACCATATAATGTTCCATCTGTTGACTCTGGATACATTGATCTATGATATAAATGTTGAGGGGGTCACTCTTAAAGAGTTGCAGAATATGTCCATTCTGGAGACGTGTAGTTTGCTCATGGCGATGGTAAGTTTAGTATTATAAATACTTTCTCACTTTGGTTTAACAATGTAAATTGAATTTTTACATTGAATTAGTAAATAATTTGAACAAATTTAACTATGAATGGAGTCTGAAAACTTGGTAATAAAAAATATATTTTCAGATTTTATTTTCTACTACTACTCAGTAGGTGGGAGGACCTTCCCCAGTCGAATTAACGCTATGCTCTACCTCTCTTAAAATTATTTATTTTCTTTTTATGTCAATATATCATTTGCAATACAATAACCGGCATGAGTCGTGAGCACAACTGACAGCTGCGCAATAGTTAATTTTTAGGTCTGTTTGGCGGAATGAAGAATGCGGGGGGAGTGACAAGCTGCACACGATTGGTTCGTCAGTCGATGCTCGTCGTGTATTGGATCTCGCGTGTCATTTGGCAGAAAGCGTACATGCGCGAGCTTGCCCCCACAACTGCCTATCTGTGCTCATGACTCGTGCTTATGCCTTGGAGATTGCCGAAGAGTTGCCGGCGTGTTGCTTATTATAGCGCTGCAGGAAAACCAAAAGAAAACTTATTCCACACTCAATTGTCTGCAAAAGGAACGTCTGACTGAATAATTTATTATTATTCATGTATCTATTTGTTAACCTGCAGTCCACACCAGCAACCTTCGTATCGGATCTGAAGCAGTTCGTGATACCGTTTTTGAAACGGTTTGAGAATCTGTCGAAGCGAGCTGACACTTGTCTCAACGGGCTCACGGAGTACCTCGAGAGCATAAGTGTTGAAGATCTGTCTCCTATATTATTGGTAAGTCATCTTGCATTATAATTTCTCTCGATGTAGCCAGAATCGTCAAACATGACTTTTAACTTACTCCACAAATCATAAGTACTAACCGCTTGCTTAATGTGAGCTATATGCTCACGCGAAGGATCTATGGTCTAAACGAGCTTCGCCTTCGCTTTAGCGTCTTATGCCTTCTCCGCCGTACTTGCCTTTTCTGGTAATTTTTCAATGGTTGCCGCTATGCCTTCCAACACCAACACATTTTGGGCCTCAAAACACCAATCCTCGTTATTCTCACGGACGCGCAACTTTGGAACATTAGCTATATAGTTCGTCGCAGTGGCGTGCATTCCATATAGGCAAATAAGCAATGCTTACCTCATAAGATTCAATAATATGATATATTGATTCAATTAAACTACATAATCATTTTAAATAAAAATTCTAACCTAACATTCAACGCAAAATTTCAAACTTTTCCGCGCAGGCACTCGCGAGTTCGTGTAACAAATTCACGCACACTAATACGATTTCGGCATATGCATACACGCACACACACTTCTTTATGATAATACGACGAAAGCATAAATCACGTTTTTACTATGCGTAGCACACTGACATTTGACATTCGCGATTTATGGACCAAAAGTAACCATACCTACTCTGTTGTGAAACTAGTAACCCAGCCAAATTAAAAAAACTACAGTTTACCAACGTTAGAGCAACTCAAATATAACTTCGCAATTTATTTGTATTATTTTGTTTATGGTTTGGCTGGCATTGCATAGGGTTACCGTACTTTGACAAAATTAATCGATAGATTCAAATCGAAGTGACTGCTATCGATTAAAAAAAATATATACAAGGTCGATCCTTAGAAAATCAATATTTAGATTTTATATTATATTATGATATAAAATATATTTCTTAGTTAATTAGTAACAAAAAATATTTTTATAAATGCACTGTTTATTAGGTCACTAATAATAATTAAACGAATATCGTTATTCGATTAAACTTACACTGTCGAGATTTTTAGAAAAACAACGATTTAGACGCCCTCCCATCGATTTCGGCATTGATGAGAGAAAGAGAGTAACTTGTGCTAATTTATTCAAAAAAACTTTAATATTTAACATAATACTGCAAAAAATAATCGATTCGAAAATTCGAAATGGAATATTATGGTCTCGTTAAAATCAATTTCCGATCTTTTAATTTCGTGGCGATCTTAAGATCGATCCGTATCTCCAAAGAGGATTTAAAAGATCGAATATTGATTAAAAAATTGATCGATTCAACCGAGGCTGGAAACCCTAGTTTGGCCTTTTTTTTAATATTTGTTCATGACCATGGACACAAAGTCCTTCAGTCGCATACATTTTATTTATAACTTTCATATAGTCCGCACATTAACTTTTACATAGTCCGCATTATCAGTCACCGTTCAGTCGTGTTTTAGTAAAATGGTGGTCACTGTACTAAAACTTTTCACGAACTTACGAATCACGATACACATAATTCATTTCATTTCACTAGTGCACGTGGGGATTGATCTTTATTGGATAAAATACCACCGATAATATACAATAAAACTCTCCTAGTACTTGATTGCCTACCTCCTCCGAAAACCAATGCACGCCACTGGTTCGTCGTCATTATTAGGTAAAACGTACTTGTTACTTTCGTCTAATGAATATCGATTTTTTTAGAGTTTAGGCCCATAACCTAATAAAACACGTACATATATAATAGACTGTAATTTATTTAGTTTATAATACAGTCGTACATAGATGGCGCTAGTAGTCACATTATTTTGTTACATTCTAACATTTTAATTTCTTTTGGTGACATTTTTGGAAAGAACTTCGTATACACTTAAAATGTGAAGCAACTGGGCAACTCAAACCATCAAAAAAACATCAAATCATCAAAAAAAAAATACCAACAAGAAAAAAGGCTCAGTCATGTAAAGAAGAAACATTTTTTTTTTATACCAAGTTGCATACAAGCATACGGCCCGCCTGATGGTAAGCGGTTACCGTAGCCTATGTACGCTTGCAACACCAGGGGTAACACTCGCGCGTTGCCGACCCTGCAGAACTTTCTTCAGACCCTTTTTGAAGAACCCCATGCTGTACTCCATTAGGAAAACCACGGCGGGGAGCTCATTCCACAGTCTGAGCGTCTGCGGAAGGAAGCTCTGTTGAACCCGCACAGTTCGAAACAATTCTTGTTTCAATGTGTGGGGATGACTCCCTGTCGCTGGCGAGAGTTGCGATATTTTATATAGAAGACTGTTCCTGTAGTTAATGTTGGTAATTTCAATAGTTTTGTTCTTCATAAGGGCCAACATTAAATAAATGGCCCTGACTTTGAATCTCAGTACTCGCCATCAATTTGTCTATAAAACGTGGTAAATAATAATTTTTAGGTGCTCCAATCGCCAAGTGAGTTCGAACTGGACGTCCGTACACATTTAGAGCTGGCTGAGAGGTGTCTCTTCGCACACACTGGCACTGACCAGTTGGACAAGGCCTGTGATCTGCTCGACACTATATTGAAAGAAAGGTATGAATAGAGTAGTCACAATGTGTGTTAGTATTGTTGACTTAAATGTATATCGTCTAAATATATGTATACAAATATGAAATCCTTATGAATGATAATGTAAAAGAATAGGCATTTTATTCAGACCATTACATGCAAGGATCTCACAAAACAAGTCCCGTTATTTCACAACAGCTATCAACAAAATTATTTGTTTTTGTTCTGCGTTCCAACTCCTTTGCAGTGCTTGTCCATAACTGTCCGTCCTTTGTACCTACTTTCAATTCTTTGAAACTGGCATATCTATTCCATTTATCCAATCTTCTATAGTACTAGCTGTCCCCCGCGGTTTGCGTAAAATCATTCGAACATGTAATTCATATAAAAAATCTTTTTACTGCCATTCTTACTTCATCCCTACTCACTTCCTTAACTAGACCTTTATTTATCGGAAAATTCCCAAGAACTTTACTCCATTCCATTCTCATTCATTAACTTTTCAAAATACACTCTCCATCTTTCTTTCACATCTTCATCCTTCGTTAATACCTGCCCACGTTCGTCTTTAACACACTCTACTTTTGTTATGTCTCTTGCATTCTTTTATCTAGCCTTTGCCAAACGGTACAAGTCTTTTTGGCCAGCAGGACTATCTAGATTTTTATAGAACTCATCCTGGACCTCAGCTCTTGCAATAGTACAGCTCTTTTTGCTTCCTTTTTAAGCTCCTTATATCCTTCCTTTTTTGCTTCTTTCATTCTGTTATCTCCATTGTCAACACTCTGCCACTCTTTGAATGCTTTCTTCTTTTCTTTCAACTGAATAGAATACGCCTCATTTTTTTGCCGATCGAACTTGACTAGAATCTGTACAATCTTGATTTAACATAACGTGAACACGAAATACAGGTTAATCGTTGATATCGCAACGATATAGTTGATGTTTTCTCACGTGAATCGGGCTACAGTCTTGATGAATCACCTGTATACATGTTATCAGTCGCTGCGTCCCTACAAATAAGTTTGTGGCACACAGTGACGGGAGCATATCAAGCAGCGAGCTAGTCCGTCGCGTGAAGGACCTGGAGCGCGTGGTGGCGGGCAGCACGCGGCTGGCGTGGCGCGGCGTGCTGGTGCCGCCCACGCACCTGCGGGACCTCACCAACAACCGCCATCAGCTGCTCAACCTGCTCACCAGGCTCGCTAGGTCACTGGCTATAGGGTAACTATCTGCCAAACCACACCCCACCACACAGTCAGTGGCGTGCATTCCATATAGGCAAATAAGCAATGCTTACCTCATGAGATAGATTCAATAAAATAATATTTTGATTCAATTAAACTATATAATCATTTTAAAAAAATTAATAAAATTTCTAACCTAGCATTCAATACGAAATTTCAAACATTGCCGCGCATGCACTCGCGAGTTTGTGTATCAAATTCACGCACACTAAAACGATTTCGGGATATGCATACACACACACACACTTCTTTAGGATAATACGACAAAAGCATAAATCACGTATTTGCTATGCGTAGCACACTGACATTTGACATTCGCGATTTATAGACCAAAAGTAACCATACCTACTCTGTTGTGACAATTGTAACCCATCCAAATTAAAAACACTACAGTTTTCCAACGTTAGAGCAACTCAAATATAACTTCGCAATTTATTTGTATTGTTTTGTTTATGGTATGTTTGGCTGGTATTGCATAGGGTTACCGTACTTCAATATAGATAGATTCAAATTGAAGTGTCCGATATCGATTAAAAAAAATTATATAAAAGAATTAATTGATCGATCCTTAGAAAATCGTTATTTATATTATATTATGGCATAAATATATTTCTTAGTTAATTAGTAGCAAAAATCGTCCTACGTGACTGACTTTTTGGCGGGAACTTGCAGAGTGACGTAGCGTTTTAATTTTAATTTTCATAAATTCGTGTAGGTATTTTGAGTTTAATTGCATATTATTAGTGGTATTTTATCCAATAAAGATCAATCTTTGTGCACCAGTGACGTGAAATGAAATGAATATGTGTATCGTGACTTTACAAGTTGTCTCAAAAAGTCCGTGAAAAGTTTTAGTACAATGACCACCATTTTACTAAAACATGACTGGACGGTGACTGATCATGCGGACTATGTGAAAGTGAATGTGCGGACTATATAGAAAGTGATATTATAAATAAAATGTATGCGACTGAAGGACTTGTATCCATGGTCAAGAACAAATTATCAAAAAAAAAAACCTACGTGACTGACGTATATTGTGATTTGTTTTTGTTATTTTTTGTATATGTTAGGAATTGCTGTGCTGTGTGTCTGTTCCAGTCTGTTCTGTGTGAACATGGCTTGCTCCATCTACCTAGTGCTTGATTGCCTACCTACTCCGAAAACCAATGCACGCCACTGCACACAGTAGGAAAAAAACAACGGGTTGCACTCCGGGAGTGCCGACAGAAGTGAAAATTTGAATATTAACGTTGTGCATTTTTGATATTTTGGAATGGTTAGGGAATAATTCTGCACGAATTGCTTTAATTATCGGTATAAAAGTACTATCATTTATGTGGTAAAATACAATATTCATAAATTGCGCCATCGTACACAAACATGACAATTTATATTACATAAAAATTTGTACACTTCAGAACTATTACAATTATTTTACATTAAAAAGTTTATATCTCAGAAAAATCAACTTCCATCCATAAACACACACGAACATTCGTGCAAGCGCCCTGCGCCGCCTAAACGAAGCAGCAGGCGCATTATAGGCGCAGGCATACATTTACGCCGCACGGTAGAAAGAGAGGGAGATACTTCCTCTCCTACTCTCCCTCCGTCTTACGAATTTTCGATCAGGGTTACGTGACACCTGACGCGAATTTAACATTTTTTACCGAACAAAAAAGTGCACAACGCCGCTAAAGAATTTTTCACTTCAATAAAATATTTATTACAATCTCTTTTAAATCTTGTTCTATTTGATTTTATAAGTTGTTGTATTACAGAGACGAAAAGCCGACCCAACAAGACTGGGAGAAATTGCTGAAAGATATCCTCGAACTGCAAGCGACGTTATTTGAATGCGTCACTAAAGAACAATGTTATGAGGTTAGTTATTATACACATCTTCCTTTTTGTTCTAAAGCGAGTTTTTGAGGCCTTTTCAGGTTGTACCCTCTTTTAATTATTCTTTGATATCCAAATAAGACGCAAGATCTACTCGTACAGTAGTACCCAACTGATATGGCTTACCGATGTACCTGCGCAGAAGATACATTTTGGACATTTTCAAAGCGCGGGAAACCGCTATTGGTCGGCAGCAGCCGCCATGTTAGCGCGCGCCGTGCGGAGGGGCGTGACTTACGAGTGAGACGGAACTAACAGCTGCAATGTATTTCGAACCTCATAGTAGTGATCTAAGGTTGATTGTAAGGTTTAAGCATTCTTACATTTTGTACATTTTCAAAGCGCGGGAAACTGCTATTGGTCGGCAGCTGCCGCCATGTTAGCGCGCGCCGTGCGGAGGGACGTGACTTGCGAGTGAGATGGAACAAACAGCTGCAGTGTATTTTGAACCATATAGTAGTGATCTAAGGTTGATTGTAAGTTTGGAGCATTCTTTCGTTAATCTTCGGGGCCATACTTTCTTTTCTGTGCGAACGAAGATTCACGACGCGCCTTATCACTTGGGTACTACTGTACTTCGTTTTGTATCGAGATAGAGCGCGGTAAGATTCGTAGCTGTTTCGTAGACCCTTCTACGACGTAGCACTTCTACATAATACTCCGTCTACAGATATACGCGTCAGCGCTTCTAACGTCAGGCGACGCGGCAAGTATCCGCCTCGCAGCAGAAGTACTCACGTGCGAAGCGGACGCTAGACGCGGGAACCATCTTGTCGAATATGAGAAGAGTATCGAATTGATCTCCAACGCTTCTAAGGAGTACTTCAACTCTGCGTCCAGTCTTACTGATCCTGCGTTGGAGTTGGCCAAGTATGTGGACATTTTCAGTAAATACGTCGTGGTACTCATACTGCGCTTTTGGACGTGGTTGATAATATTCTCGCTGCACAGGATGTTGGAAAGGGTACTATTCTAACACTTTTAGACTATTCCAGGGCATTCGATTCCATTAGTATTCCATTACTTCTATCAAAACTAGCTTACTATGGTCTTGAGAATCCAGCTATAAGGTGGTTTAATAGCTATTTATCAAATCGCTCTCAAAAGGTCGAAATAATTAAATCTGACGGTTCCATTTTGTCATCTAACCTCTGCTCTGTACAAAGAGGTGTACCGCAAGGATCTATTCTTGGGCCTCTTTTGTTCATCCTTTATTGTTCGGATGTTGTTGGTGGCATACAATATTGTAAATACCATCAATATGCTGATGATCTTCAATTATACATTTCTTTCCACCCAAAAGATGCAGTGACAGCGGTGAATAAACTCAATGATGATTTGGATCGCATATCGGAATGGTCGAAACTTAATTCACTGGTGCTCAATCCCTCTAAATCTAAATACTTGGTTTTAGGATCCAAAAACCAAATCAAAAATATAACATCCTCGGCACTAAATGTCAATATACAAGGCAAAGGTATAGAATTGGTCCCCATAGCACGTAACTTAGGTCTTGCTATGGATAATAAACTCCAGTTTGAGAGTCATGTCTCTGATTTAGCTCGTGGCTGTTTTTACAGGCTTAAGGTTCTGTATAAAATAAGAAATATGCTAAGTACGGATCTTCGTGTGGCACTTTGTGAGAGTTTAGTTTTATCCAAATTGAACTACTGCATTTCTGTGTACGGTCCGTGTCTGCTGATGAGATCTCACCGTCTAATTCAACGCGTACAGAATGCTTGTGCTAGATTTTGCTTTCGAGTACCTGCTCGTGCACATGTTACCCCCTTCTTAAATAAAGCAAATATGCTTAAAATGGCGGCCAGACAGCGTTTATATTTTACTGTCATGTTGTTTGATGTAATCAAAACAGGCTCCCCCGAGTACTTATACAAGAAAATTACTTGGTTACGTGACCAAAATGCATACCAAAGTCGAGCCTCTTTGTACCGGATCTCTATGCCAAAACATAGAACTGCAGCCTTCCGCGGCAGTTTCAGATATAATGCAACGAAATGTTGGAACAATCTTCCTCCACCTCTTCGGGACCTGAAAACAAAACATACGTTTAAACTATCATATAAAGGATACCTACTGTCTCAACAAAAAGAAAACAAATCTTTTTAGAATTATAACATGTAATTTATGTAAAAATGATATATATTTATTTTTAATTATATATACTATTTTATTGTATTATGGATGTATGTACTCACTCACTTATTATTTTCGGATGGTGCGGTAGCATGTTTTGATTGGTCGTTTTACCGGGGCTCTCGTGGTTGATATAGAAGTTATTCGTTTTCATTTTAACAGCACTTAAATCTTTCACTGCATGTCATTTAAATTATTTGTTCCAAGATTTTCGCAATTTTTACCTTCTTTTTATATTCTGGTTTCTTGCTTTGATTTTTGCATTTTATTATATTTCTTGTACCTACTCGCCGATGTTCGTGACTTACGCATAACAAGGTGCCGACAGAATACCAGTGTTGTGGGTAGCTCCCACAACTTTATACTGAGTCGGGGCCTTTTTTACACCGCGACGCACAGATTTCTATTATTATTATTGTTGCTACTGTTTTATTTTTCTTTATTATTGTTATTATTTTGTGTGTACCTATATATTATTATTCTGTGCGTTCTGGTGGAAATAAATTAATTTTTCATTTCATTTTTCATTTCATTTCATTTCATTTCAAATATTAATGACGTAATTTCCACTCCTACCTACGGTCCGCCTGATGATAAGTGTTTACCGTAGCCATATGGACGCTTGCAACACACAAAGCATCGCTCACGCGTTACCGACCTTTCCCCCTCCCCAATGAGCTCTGGCTATCTTACTCACGCGCAGGAACACAACTTTACACAACATAAAGTTATTTGTCTGCGGCACCCTGCAAGGTGGAGGCACTTCTCCAGTCGAGCTGCTCTTTGAGCGGATAAACGCTATGCTCTTCCTCTCTGAGAGTTGGTCCCATCGCATAGTAAAAGTTTTTTGTATTTACTTTTACCTCTGAAAGTTTAGCTAGGGGTAACATTTTGATA